>CANTUR010000054.1:0-600000 GCA_947683625.1 Mallotus nudiflorus | reverse complement strand
CAGGCTCATCTAGGTCATTCGAATAAATGCATTGTTTCTCAACTTATCAAGACTCATGATTTACTTATTGCATATTTACCTTTGCAAATTTGTTCCTTAAGTCATTTAGGAAAATTAGCTAAATTACCATGTCCCAATGTTGAGCATACTTCTACTACTTCTTTTTAAATTATTCATTCCAATGTATTAGGACCATCTCCAGTTACATCTTGTAGTGGTTTTCACTATTTTGTTTTATTTATAAATGATTTCACCAGGTACACTTGGATGATTTATTTTCTCAAAAATAAAAATGATGTTTATTTAATATTTCTTACTTTTGAATCTTTAGTTAAAACTTAATTCAATTCTAATATTAAAGCATTTCATTCTGACTAAGGAGGTGAATTTCAAAAATTAAATGAATACTTTACACAACATGGCATTCTTCATCTCATAGCTTGTTTTTATACCTATAAGCAAAACGGTCTTTTAGAATGCAAAATAGGATACATAGTCAACACTGATATTACACTATTATCTCATGCTAATGTACCTTTTCATTTTTAGATACATGCTTTTCATAGTGCAATTAATTATATTAATGTAATGCCTACTCAAGTTTTGCATAATTCTATGCCTTTTCAAAAATTATGAAACAAAACACCAAAATATATAGACACCAAAATATTTTATTATGCGGCATATCTATATCTCCATCCTTATAATAGATTCAAATTTTCCTTTAAAAGTAAAATATATGTTTATTTGGGACCATCACATACTCATGCAGAATATGAATGTTTAGATATTATATTATTTTTTTATAAAAAATTATTTCCATTTTCTAACCAGAATTTATCCTAAGTCCAGTCCCACTTTTCCCACTCCTAAGCTCGTGGATCACCATGTAGGCACCATTCACTCCATACTCCAATTTAGGTATGACTTTATCACAACCATCCTTATCCCACTCATCTTCATTTATTCACCAAACCTTAACCACTTCACCATTATCTGCACCAGTTTCTCATTCAAACCATAATTCACCCACATCCTCACCAAAAACTATAACTCTAATGTCAAATAATTTTATTACCCCATCCTCATCGAACAAAATAACCATATTGTCACCCTATATTGTTCCTTCCCCTAAATCTATATCAATGATACCATCTCCATCTCCCATTCTTCATCGCACCGATCATCACTTATATACAGTACGATCTTTGTTCTATCCGCTAGGCCTTCCACTTATGGTGGACCTTACCCAGTATGATCCATCATCATCCATGCACCCAAAATATTTCGATCCAACTCAAACTCATGCCATACAACTCCACCCTCATACTATATCCAAAAGATAAACACACATAGCCTTAAAAAGAAAACACTAACTTTAACTTCTTAGGACATGAACCACATTCTTTTAAAGAGGCAATTTGGTATACTGAATAGTATAGAGTAATGGACTAAGAAATGTATGCTTTACAAACTACCCACACTTAGGACCTTATGCTAATACTAACTGATGCAAACATAATTAATAATAAATGGATATTTCATATTCAAATGATGGCTGATGGAAAAATTGAACGCTACAAGTGACAACTTATAGCCAAGGGATTCACATAACTCTCTAGTATGGATTACAAATAGACATTCAGTATGGTTATGAAAGTTACCACCATTCAAGTAATTCTTGCCTTTACCTCAAGGCGAGGTGTTTTGGCAAATTTTAGGTGCTTTGTTGTATGCTACAATAACTTGTCCAAATATTATCTTCAATGTCAACAAATTTTGTCAATTTATATATAATCCTATAGATATTCATTGGGCAACACTTAAAAGATTACTACTTTACATTCAAGGTACTAAAGGTGTTAGCCTTTCTCTTCTTGCTAATTGCACTTTATTATTACACTGTTATGCTAACAGTGATTGGGTGGTGATCCCAATGATAGATGGTCAATAAATAGTTATGTTGTGTACCTAGGCTCTTCTTTGATCTCTTAGTCCGCTAAAAAGCAACCCACTATTGCTCAATGATCTATAGAAAGTGAGTATAAAGCATTTTCTAATGCTACATCAGAACTCCTGTGGCTTAAAAGGTTGTTCATTAAAATTGGCTTTTTGATTCCTTATGCAACCATTTCATGTGACAATATTGGTGCAATATTGTCATGACCTAAATTAAGGGACATGACCGGCGCTAGGGAACGGGAATTCTTTCGAATCCGGAACCCGTAACAAGCCTTAAAAGAAAAGCATGCAATAAAATAAAATAAAATATGCACCATAATTAAAATGTAATAACCCGAGTTTTTAAATTATTTTAATATAAAATAGGATATGCAGTGTTAATAATTTTAAAATAATAATTGATTATTTCATTATCTTGAAAAATTATTATCGTTATTATTTTACGTTTAATTGATATTTATTATATAAATACATGTCTTTAAGTTATTATTTCAGGAAATAGTATTTTATTAATCTTTAATTTGGTGCCTTAACATTTTAAATATTAATATTATAATAAATTACATCATTTAACTGTAATTTCATGAATAAATATATATATATATATATATATATATATATATATATATATATATATACAAAAAATCACCAAAAACCTTCCTCCCACACTTCTTCTTCCCGATCGTCTTCCTCCCACCCCATCACCGTTTGTTTCTTTCCTTCACTGGCCGGCAGAGTGCCTCCTCCACCTACTCACATCGCCACTGCCATCTACCTTCCATCTCTTACGCCGTTTAAAGCATGGGAAGCCAGAATACTCGAAAATCATTCCCTCCTTCATTCAAGTCATTTTTGACCACCAAAATTAATGATTCTAGTGCCGTTGGACTCCTCGAACTTCATAAAGGAGGATTCCAAGTTTCTTGTAGCTTGAAAATGTGATTTGGTAGAGTTTTGAACTCATTTTCATTTTCGGCCATTCTTAGGTTTTTGATTTTTTTTCGATAATTCTTGCTTGATTCATGCTTGATTCCTTCATAAAAGTTGTTTCCCTTAGGTTAATCTACATCCCAGAATTTTTGTGTAATTTTTGCGAATTATTTTGATTTTTATGAATTTTTTATTATTTTATTATTTTCGTAAATTAATTAAATAAATTATGAAATTGTAATTTTTTGGTGTTATTGGTGGTTAATATTAATTTTCAAATTTAATTTATAACTTTTGTGAATTTTTTGTAATTTTTACAATTATTTTTAGTTTATATTGTTTTTGGAAATTTGGGTTAAATATATATTTTATTAGTAATTATTGGTTAATTAAGTATATTTGTTGATTTTAGTGAATAATATGTTGAGAAAGTAATTTTTGAGTATTTATATAATTTTTATTGAATTTTTTATTATTATTAGTATTTTATGTGTATTTTTATATATTAGGGGTATTTTGGTAATTTGGTGATGATTTTAGTTAAATATTAAATTTAACTGGTTTAATAATTATTTGAGGTATAAAGATGATTTTTATAAATTATTTACTAATTTTAACTAATTAATACTATTTTTCAAAAATTATCTTCAAATTATATATAAAATACTATTTTTGTAAACAAATGGATTTTTAGTAACTTTTAATATGTTTTTGGACTAATTAAGTAATTTGGATTTATAAAATGAATTTTTATTAATATTTTAAAATTATCGAGAAATATCGATTATTATTATTATATTATTATTATTAGGGTTTTTAAGTAATTATCAGTAAAATAATTACTTTCGGTGTTTTAATACTTAAATTGCTATATTTTGGTACTTAAAGGGTATTTTTGGTATTTATTGAATTTTAATATATTTTATTGTACTTTTTTGTGAATTGTGGACCTCTGTCGGGGGGAGAAATTTGTAGTTTAGGATCCCGATCGAGGAGTTGTGTGAATTCTGGTTTGAAGTGTATTTTTCTTGCAGGACCGGCTCTACATTTTAAGTAGAGAGATGTTCGTTTTACAGAGGAGGTTCTGTCGAATTTTTGGTAGAATTCTCATCAAATATGACATCGGGTCTAATTCCTATTCTCAATCTATATTAGTAATCCTAGATTGAGTCTCTAGAGGTTAAGTTAGAATTATTCTAATTTTTCGTGTTATTATTTTATTGTTAGTTGTGCCGAGACCAAGGCCTAGTAGACCAGGCCCATCGGACTTATCTCGAGGAGCGCACACCTGTGAGTTGTTATTTTATATATGTGTGCATTTAGGTTGCATGTTTTAGAAATATATGTTTTAATTATATGATTTATGCATAAATGACTTAATAAATGCTTAAGTATATTCTAGGTATATTTTCAATATATTTTTGGTATATTATGTAATAATAAATGCATGTTTTTCTTTTTAATTAAATCTAGATTACTTTTAAATATATTATTGGTTTAATTTAATACATTCCATGATTTATTTGAATTGATTTTACGTATATAGACTTGAAATATACTTAGTTTATTTTAGGTATATTTCTAGTATATATATATGGTTTATAATGTTATTTATAATGAGATCATGCATCATTATTTTATGAATGAATTGAGTTATTTTTAATGAAGGATATCAATAGAACGTGCTTCCTAGTGGACAATACTAGGATCGAGTATGTACCAGTATGACGATAGATTGTAGGTTAAATTACTAACCTATTTATGGATCATGACTTGATTGATTTGATTGTTGAGTGAGGTGAATGAGAGTGTGATTGCTGGAGCTCGGTTGGCCTAGTGTCTCGGGGCTAATCACACTGATAGTCAGACTGCTGGAGCTCGGTTGACTTAGTGTCTCAGGGCCAGTCTACTATCAATAAGGATTAAGTGAATTTATTTGGAAACAAGTGAGCCTTTATGGCTAGAGTGATGTCTGTTGTAATTTGAGGTTGCGATCATTTAGAGTTCTATTTGATCCTTCTTAAACTAATATTTTTCAATATTATAAATAGAGTGATTTTTAGCATCTGTGTGTACATGTCTGTATATATATTTATTATATACATATGATTGATTGCATTTGACATTTAGTAATACGTGTATATATATTATAACAATTCACTCAGTGTAGTCTGACTCCCCTCCGTTGATGTTTTTACAGGAGAGTTCTCATCTTCAGACCTCAGCAGTAGACCTATCCGCCAGATTTCTTCCGCTCTGGCCCTATTATGTAAATCACTTACTTGAGTTTTATTTTGTACTCTAGATGTTGCAGTAGTAGTTGTATTTGATTTTATGCATGTACGAGATTTTAATTCAAAGTGTTACTCTGATGTATTGTATTAAAAGATTTTATTTATGATATGAGATGTGATTTTATTTTATTAAAGGAAGTTGAGAATTTATTTTATTATTTGAGATTTAATTTTCATTGAATAAATATTTTATTTATTTTATTTTATTGCATGCTTTTCTTTAAGGCTTGCTACGGGTTCCGGATTCGAAAGAATTCCTGTTCCCTAGCGCTGGTCAAGGCCCCCTGTTTTGGGTCGTGACATAAAATCATCAACCAATGTAATAAAAATAATCTCTTTCATATCATAACATAAATATATTAATATAATATTTAGAGAAAGGTCTCTGAATTAAAATCACATAGAGTAAATATAAATACAACTCACTACTGATACAAAATATGACTACTGTAGTTTTTTAGAGTACAATATAAAAATTAAGTAGATAATTTACATAAAAGAGTCAGGGTGGAAAAAGTTTGGCAAATAAGTCTACTGCTGAGGTATGAAGAAGAAAACTCTCCTGTAAAAATGTCAACTGAGGGGAGTCAGACCTCACTGAGTGAATTGTTATAATATATATACATGCATTTCTTATATGTCAAATGCAATCAAACATTCATATATAATAAATATATATACAAACAATTCATACAGATGCTGAAAATCACTTCATATAATTGTATTGAAAAACATAAATTTATGAAAGATCAAATAGAACCGTATTTAACGCAACCTCGATCAACAATAACATCACTCTAGCCATACAAGCTCACTTAATTCCAAATAAATTCTCTTATTCCATATAGATAGTAGACTGGCCCCGAGATACTAAGTCAACTGAGCTCCAGCAGTCTAATTGTCAATGTGATTGGCCCCGACACACTTGATCAACTGAGCTCTAGCAATCACACCATCAATCACATCACATCTCAATCAAATCAATCATATCATTCTTAATCAAATCATAATCACCACAATTAATTCTCACTCAACCCTAAATCTATCGCACCGGTACGTACAGGTTCTTAGTGCTACCCACTAGGTAGCACGTTCTATCAATAGCCTTCAATTAAAATAAAACATACATATAAAAAATAAACAATGCATAACCACATTCATAATAACAAAATAAACCATATATATACCAGAAAAAACTAAAAATAAACTAAGTATAGGTCAAGTATATATATATCAAATAAATTCAAAATAAATCATAAAAGATATCAAATATAAACCAACAATATACTAAAAACATATTAAATTTAAATCAATAATAAAACATGCATTGATTTAGAAGTATATAAAAATATACTAAAAATATACCTAAAGTATACTAAACATTTTAATAAAACAATTTATGAATAAATACAATTAAAACATGAATATGTGCTAACACATGTAACCTAAATGCAATATATAAATAAAATAATAACTCACAAGTTTGCACTCCATGAGACTGGTCTAATGGCAGTCCACTAAGCCTCGGTCTTGGCATAACTAAATAATAAAATAATAACATAAATCAGAATGAATCTAACTTAAGCTCTATAGAGACTTGATCTAAGATTACAGAACACAGAATTTAGAATTATCTTGATGTCACGTTTTACGAGAATTCTATCAAAAATTAGGCATAACCTCCTCTATAAAACAAACATCTTTCTACTAAAAGTAGAGTTAGTCCTGCAAGAAAAATGCATTTTGAATCACAGAATTCACACAACCCTCGGTTGGGATCTCGAACTGCATAATCTTCCCAACCGAGGTTCACAATTCACCAAAAAATCCACATAATATAATAAATATACTAAAAATAAATAAATGTCATAAATATCCTCAAAATATCAAAATATCACGTATTTAACACTAAAACATCAAATATACTTAATTTCACAATAATTACGTAAAAATCTCAAAATAATAATATAATATTATTAAAAATCCAATTTCTTGATAATTGAACATAAATTAATAAAAATTCACTAATATATATTCAAATAACTAAAATAGTCTAAATACATATTAAAAATTACTAAAAACCCATTTTATTCCCAAAATAATATATAATATATTATTTGAAAACAATTTTAAAAAATTAGTATTAATTAGTTAAAAATAGTAAATAATTTGTAAAAAATCATTTTAACACCTTAAAAAATTATAAAACCAACTAAAAAAATATTATTTAGCTATAATCTTAACAAAATTACATATTTAACCTTATAATGCAAAAATACACATAGTATACTAATATTACTCAAAAATTCTATAAAAATTCTATAAATGCATAAAAGTTATTTCCCCAACATATATATTACTAATATCAACTAAAATACATTATTAATCAATAATTTCAACAAAAACTGAACTTTAACCTACTTTTTTAATATTGACATAATATAAAAATATTTATAAAAATTACATAAAAATCACAAAAATTATAATATCAACACTAAAATTAATAAAAATTTATAATAACACCAAATATACCAAATTTATAATTTAATAAATTTATTTACGAAAATTCAATAAATAATAATAAAATATTCAAAAATTCACAAAAATTAAAATAAATTCCAAAAATTCAAAAAAAAAAATATAGACATGTAGATTAAGCTACCAAGATCAACTTTTGTGAAGGAAATTTATGTCAATCATCAAGATCAAGCTTTAAAAAAATCAAAAAACCCTAAAACTCAAAAACTAAAATTCAAGAAAACTCAAGAAATTGATCTTTTAAGCTCAAAAAGAAGTTGGATTAGTACTCACCAGTGTTTAGAGAGTTTATAGACACCAGAATAGCAAGAAATGGTGGCCATAAGAGGGAGAATCGGCAAGGAGCCCAACTTGCTACCGCTGCCATTTTCTGCAACTCCAGCAACGCTTCGATGTGCAGGTGATGGCGGGAAGGCTGGAGAACAAGGTGGTGACCAGTTGGAAGAGAGGGAGGCACACCGACTAGCTCGGATTGGGATGGTGCGAGGGAGGGAAGGAGAGACGATGTGTTTATGCTTTTTGTTGTTTGTTTGTATGTATATATGAATATATGTATATATTAAACTTATATTAAAACTATATAATATAATATTATATTATACTAAATCATTTCTCACCACACAATATAAATATCTCACATATATATATATATATATAACACATATAAGAATAAACACAAATACATTAATAAATACAAACCCTAATTATAATATATAAATATAATACATAAAATAACAATAAAAATAATAAAATAATTTAATAACAACATAAATAGTGAAATTTGATAAAACAATAACAGAAATAATAATCTCTAAATTAAATATTATTAAAATAGTTCTATCCGAAATAATAAATATAAACAATGCAAATTAAATGTCCAAAATAATATATTTACATAGAAAATTCAATTAAACATAAAATAATAGAAATAAATCACAAAATAATTAAATAATTAAATTTAACTTTTAAATTTTATTAACCCTGCATATCTCATTATAAAATAAAATAATTTAAAAATATGGATTATAACAAATATATTTGAGTTCCAATCTTGTGTTTCACGTGAGAACTAAACACATCGAATTGGACTATTATTTTGTCTATAAACAGGTGGCCAAATGTTTTCTATAGGTCCAATTTTTATTTACTCATAATCAAGATTGTAAATTTATTCACCAAACCACCCTTGCCTCTTTCCCATTTTCAACTTTTTAATCGGCTCATTTTCAGGGATAGTCAAGGGTTTTTTAGGGGGTGATAGGATAAATATAATCTACTGCTATTAATTATATTATTCTTCCATGTGTTAGGTTAAGTATATCGTGTATAACAACTTCTTCTATTATCATGTATATATATTGTAGTGTAATACTTATTGATAATATACATACAATTACCTTTACATCTATTGTGCACAAACTTTTATATAGATTATCTTATATTTTTTATGTAATTTTCATTCAGTTGAGTTTTTTTTGGTTGTCAATTCGGGTCAATTAAAAACCTTTATTTTTTCGATTACTCATGTGATAACATTTGTTGACTCTGTATAGGATATAATTCTTTGTTATTTGTATCATTTCATGTGTTGATTATGTAATTCTATGATAATTAAAAGTAGATAATTCCTAAGACATAATGTTGTTGAAAGCTTGAGTAATATAATTGATTAAATTTTGTAAGTAATAAAGAGTGATAGAGGAATGGGGTTGACAGTGCTGAGATATTGTCATAGAAATCAGATATAATTTCACAATGACTCACCTTGTCAAGCATTTGCTTAGTCACTATGATCCGGATAATATTTCCATTTGATATTTGATGTAGTTACTATTATTTTATAAATAATATGTTCATAAAATTTTTAAATTTTAATTTTAATATTTATTTTTGAAGTTCGCTCATATAATTAATTTTGGTGAATTCTATACATGCACTTACAAACTCTATAAAAATTGAAGGAATTATGACATTTTATTACTGTGTTGATAATGCACTTATACTATTGAAATATTTATTTTTAAAATATACTTTTTCTTTTACATTTACTTTTCGTTTAACGTGTTGCTTAAGAGTTCATTATTTTTGTAGCTAATAAAATAGCAAAATATTTTATTTCACGTCTTGCAAGGTTACAGTTATTTGTGGGGTGCAACAAAAGTCCATAATATCCTTCAAGTATTTGTTTTTCATTAGATTATTAAAAATAATTTTACAGGGCTATGAATATTTAAATTTTTGCACAATTAGTTTTCTAGTGTACAACTTAGGTTTAAATTCTAAAAAAAATTAACAAAAGTTGAATTTTCATAAAATACATGTGATTCACATAAAAATGTTAATTAAAAAAATAAATTCATATATAATTATATTTTTAAAAATTATATAATTTATTTAAATAATTAATAATATGCAAGTTAAAAAATATTATTGATAAAAATAATTATTAAAATAAGTTCGAGATGTGTTATTTACACCCTAAATATATTAAATATGCATTGCAAATAGGAGTATAATGAACCTAATTAACTTGAGTTTTGTCTAGTTCAAATGTGGTTCATATACTATTGGGTAAGTTTAAGCCAAATTCACTATGTTATTGTTTACGAATTTGGGTTGTGAAATCTTAATAAATTTAGAAAACAGAAAATATAAATTATAATTATTTGTTAGAAAGTTAAATAAATTATTATAAAAAATATAATACATTTAATAAATAAGTACTATTTTATTTTAATAACATGTCTAATTTTTAATATTTTATTATAAGTAAACATTTATATAAATATATATTATATATTTAGATTTAAATTATTAGTATATTAAAATTACAAATTAGCTTTTAAGCTCTATTTAAATTTGTTCACAATATTTATAAATTAAATTTTTCATAATTTGAGTTGGATTTCTTTATTAAACAAATCTCAATACATAAATTTGAATGAAATTTTATTGAATTAATTAAATTTCAATAAATCACAGCACCTCAAATTGTTTATTTAAGTGCAAATATTAATGACACAGTGCAAATTGGTTGGAATGCAATGTAATTGGTATTATGATATTATCATTTCCAAATTGAACCTAAAAAATTAGCCTGGTGTACTTGCGACGTACAAGTGATTTACTGATTTTACAAAACTTGCTCTCCCCATTATCGAAGGAAGTTAAACCACTTGTCTTAGTAATTAAAAAAAAAAAATTGAAGAAAAGAGGGAATAGAATTCGAAGTTGTGTCCCTAAATAACATTGGAAAATCATTTTGGCCACTAAATCAGGCCTCCTTGACAGTGAAAAATTATATTTTGAGAATATTATTTTTATTTTATTTTTTCCATCATAAGAGTTTGGTCATTGAATATTGATATTTATTCAATCCATTAGTGTATATGAAGGATCATATTCTAATTGTACATAAAAAAATTTCGATTTTTTATTATTAACTGTCTAACAACCTAAGCTTATGGCTGGTGTTGCTCACCGACTTCAGAAGATAGATTGAGTAGAATAATCGACTGAAATTGAAGAGGAGGCAATTATTTTCCGTTACTCTAATTAAAAGATTTTTATTTTGATGAAAAATTTTAGATATACATTTTACATTTTAAAATGTGTGTATATATATATACATTTTTTTTGAACTGAACTATTTGATACATTACAAGTGAAATAGGCAAGAATTTTGCATTCTAATTTACAATCTAAAGCTAAAGAAAAAAAAATTAGCTTAGCGGAAGTCCAAACTACTTGGAAAACTTAACATTGACTTTATAAGTAAAATACACTAAATAGAGATAGTTCATCAATCACATCAAATCATGTATGCTAGTTCGGTTTTGTTTTCGAAAACAGTACAGCAACATTATTTTTATTGGATAATTTTTTTAGCATTTCTTAATACAATAAAATATTATATAGTAATTCTGATTTTTGATGACTTTAAAAATTAAATTAATAAAAATTAAATATTTAATTAAAATGATACAAATTAAAATTTAATAGTATATAAGTGAATTCTAAATTACTTGATATTATTAGTTTGATCTCTTAATTCATCAAAAGTCAAAATAATAATTTTCTTAAAAGAAAAAACTCTCCATCGTTTAATTAGCTCTTGTATTTAAGGGATAACGTTTTTTTAAATAAAATTTATTGCATAATATGTCATGACCTATTACATGTATTACTGTGTTTTTTTTATTTCACTGTTCATACTTTATGGTTCGATCATATTGGATGACATGCGTTATTTTTGTACATATATGTAATGTATCAGTGCAAAAAAATAATTTGAATGTACATATGAATTAGACTTACATTTATATAATAATTTTTTTTTTTGTGCTTATAGCTCAAAAATTTCTCAGCTTGACCTCAATAAATTCCATAAAAAAATAAAATTTTTAAGTACTTATTATTATTAAATAAATAAATAAATTTACAAATAATATTTGTTAGTCCAAAATAACAAGGAGTTTAGATTCCCTAAATAAATTTTTAGATTTGAGTGTTATGTACCAAGAAAATAAGTATTAAAAATGTTTTAATTTGTTTGTGGATTTATTCAACTTGAACTCTAACATAGTCAAAGTTCTTGTAGCTACTAAATATGGATGAGGCATCAGATAAAAAAAAAAAACTCAACTTTGAGTTATTTTTTTTTATAAAAAAAGCTCCATCATCGGCGGGAGTGCAATGGCAGACTGAGGCAGAGCAGGTCATCAATGTGCAATGGCAAGAGCATGGTTCAAGGAGATCATTCTAATTAAAAGCTCGAACATATAATATGCACATGTATTATGTTAATTTTAATTAATCTCTACCAATAAATTTAATCCATAAAAAAAATGAACAAACTGAAAATTTATATCGGTGAATGCTATTGGTCGGGCGGCTGACTTATCTGTGCGTTCAAGACGCCGCGATAGCAGATTGTTTCGTGTGAGTAAATATAATTTCGAGGAGTAGGATAAATCGCCATTTTAAAAAAATTTTAAGCATTTGATTAGTAAAGGAATGCTAGCTGTAGCTCTAAATCTCCTTCTATAAATACCCCTTTAAACCCTTCCTAGATGTCATCACACTCACAACCTCAGACACACAGCAATCTTAGCCTTATACACATTTCCTCTACATTTCCAAGAAGTTAAACAAATGGCTTCAAAAGCTCAAGCGTCAGCAGCGTTTCTCCTCGCTCTCAACCTCCTTTTCTTCAGTATGGTGAGTGCTACAGGGACTTGCCCTAGCACTATCTCCGCACAGCTGAACTTATCTGTCAATGCGACTTTGGGCGCTATTTTTAACGTGCATTTTTATTTAATTTGATGATTGAGGAAGCCATCTTAATTACAATAATGTATGTCCATATATAACTATCATTTGAGAACAAAAATATATTTGACGAGGAACTATTGAAATTTTGAACACAGAGAGATTTGAAAATTGTTATAGCAAATTAAGATATTCTTCATGATTTGAAGATGGTCAAAGAAAAATTAAGATGTATACGTTTCTGTTTATTTATTTTGAGTTCGTCAGCTCCATTTCTGTTTTATTATAAATAATTCAATCCAAGTTTTGTTAGAATTTCGGACAAATTTTATAGGTTTAGATTATTGAGAAATAAGTTTTTTTTTTTTTTTTTTTTTTGGAACCAGAGTACTAAGGTTGATGTATAGAATTATTAAAATTTATAATTTTTTTTAAAAAAAGTAAAAAAAAAAAAATTCCCTATGTATAGACTTTTGTATAAATTAGTATTATATTTTATATAATTATCATTCACTTGACTTTTTTCTTGGTTGTTAATTTAGGCCAATAAAAAATCTTTATTTTCTCGGATATTCTTGTGATAACATGTGTTGACTCTGTATAGAATATAATTCTTTGTTATTTTTATGATATCATGATTATGTAATTGTACGATAATTAAAAGTAGATAATTCATAAGATATATTGTTATGATTTTTTTTTTTTGAACGATCATATTTTGAGATGGAGGAGAATTTGAATCATCCATCTCTAAAGTGGATTAACTATGTGGTTGGATTAAGTCAACCGCAGATGAGTGACTTTAAACTTTTTTTTTTTTAAGATTATGGGTTCACCTTCTATTACTACCAAGTCAAGTGGTAGGGGTTATTGAAAGCTTGAAAGTAAAATAATTTAATTGATTAAATTTTGTAAGTAAGAAAGAGTGATGTATAGAGGAATGGGGCTTGACAACGCTGAGATTTTGTCATAGAAATCAGATATAATTTCACCATAATTCACCTTATCGAGCAATTGCTTGGTCACTATGATCCGGATATTATATTCCATTTGATATTTGAGGTAGAAAATATTATTTTATAAATAATATGTTTATAAAATTTTGATTTTAATATTTATTTCAAATTTGTTGTAATATCTTCACTAGTTCTCTGGTAATTGTCACAGTTAAAGGTAAGAATATGAGAATCATCCACACATATTCCTTTTGTTGTCTTGTTTATATACCTTTTGATTTTACTACTTAAAAGGATGCCATTCTATTTTGCTCTATTTGAAGAAAAATATAATTTTAATTGTAGATCTCTCATCGGATGTGTGATGGATTTTTGACGCATGGAAAGTCAATTGACTAAATTATTTTACCTTTAAATAAAAGTAGCCTCATATATGCTATATTAGCGGTTTTGTTCATCATTACTGGAATATAAATTTCAAAAATATTAAATTTAAAATATATTTTGTATACTTTTTGTTTACTTTTCATATATATATATATATATATATATATATATATATATATATATATAGTTTATTTTTCGTATATTTTATGTTTTTGATACAATAATTTTATTATAATATATTTTACATTTCTGATATAATATTCTCATTACAATATATTTTACATTTTCTTATGTTTTATCATTGCACCAAAACAATAAAATTCATATGTTTGCTACTTAAATAGATTAAAAAATCACTACTAATTATTAATTTTTTTTATTCTAAAAAGTAAAAAAAAAAAAAGAATGTGGAGCTAAATTTTAATGGATTACCTTTCCTTCAAATTAAATTCATGATGTTTGATTCTAATTAATGAAACTTTATTTTGTCAAAAATAAAAAAATGAAGGGCTTTTTAAGTGGTATGATTGAATATCCATGTAGCTCATAACTTTTTTAATTTTTAGTATTTTATAAGTTACTTCTTTTATGTGAATTTATGTTTTTGAATTGCTTCTTCAAGTTAAAGTTATGAGGCATTACTTTATATTTTACAAACACATTAGACTACTTGAAATTTTACAAATGCTAAGATTTTATTTTTGGTGCTTGAATTGTATCGATAAAATTGATTCTATTGTAGAATCTTAGAAATTGAAGGTATGAGTTTATTTTCCTTATCCAAAGTTCTAAGAAAATAATTAAAATCCATATGATAGTGCATTTGATAACATTTCCTTCACTTTCACATCTACCAAACAACATCATAAATAATTAAAATCACAAAAGAACAAATTTACAAAAGACTTCCTGAATTTTAGTCTATTAACTACACCCAATAAAAAAATTAGTTTAATGATACTACTAGAACTTTAACTATTTTATTTTTAGCATTATATAATTTTGTATTTATTTTGGTCTATTCAAATTTAAAAAAAAATAGAAATAATGATAAATTTATTAAAAATAAAGAGAAAATAAAAATAAAAATTAGGGCAAGAAAAAATAAATATAAAAAGTGATGCTACTTCAACATAAAATATCAAAAAATTTATGAAATAAAATTTTTAAAAAATATATTGGCTAGTGCCCCATTAATAAAAAAAATATATTAACATGTGTGTCAAAACAAATATATTAATATACTTTCAGTTGATTATTTAGTTCCATTCAATTATAACTGTGATTCCAAGTTACTAAAACATGTCATGGGACAAGGTGCCATTGAATATGAAAAGTTGAAGAAATTAATAAAAATAAAAACAAAAACTGATTAAAAAATGAAATAAAAAATAAGGAAAATAATAATGACATTGGTTAATTTGTCATTAATAAAAAAAAAGGAAAAAAGAATAGAATGAGAAAAAATAAAGAAAATTAAAAATAAATAAAAAAGAGAGAAAAAATGAAATAAAAATAAGGATAAAATAAAATCAAAAAGATAGAAAGGAAAGAAGAAGGGGAAGAGAATAAAAAAAAGGAAAAAAGTAAGGGAAAAGGAGAAAATAAAAGTGGAACAAAAAGGAAAATAAAAATAAAAAAAAGGGGCAAGAAAGAAAATATGTCGAGGTAAAAGTGTAATAAATGAAAATTGAGTGCTTTTAAGTGAAAAAGTCTAAACATTGGACATTTTTGGTAAATTTCTCAAATAAAAATTGTATTTGGGATCAAACACTTAAATAAAAGTTGAAAATAAAAGAACAAATTACATTTTTTTTTGTTGAGGTTTGACCAAATTAATACCTATCTCCATTTTGTTTCAAAATTTAATTTTTGCCTCTTTTAATTCTTAGTCTGTTAACATTGTAAGGACTACCATCAAGATCGTACTATTTATTATGTTAGGTGCTATATAAAAGACTAAAATACTATCAGTAAAGAATTAATCAATTGATAACTTATTTCCAAAGACATCATGAAATGTAAAATTGTAATATCCCGTGTTTTTAAATGTTTTAATATTTCATCGGGATATGCAGTGTTAATAATTTTTGTATATATATTATGATATTTTTACGAGTTGATATGTATTTAAAACTTATTTTAATTATTATATATTATTTTAAGTGCTTTACGTAAAATTTTCTCGGGACTTACATTTTCGGAGAAATTTTCACATAAATAATTTACCATTAATTATTTTAGTTAGATTTACGGACTTGCATGAAATCATATATATTTTTAAAATACTAAATAACGTATATATGTGTATTTATTTAATTAATTATGATTTAATTAATTACCCTATTATTTTATTATTTATTTATTAGTTTTATTGTTATTTAATTATTTTTATTTAGTATTAAATTATATGTGTGTGGTGTATATTTAATGTGTGTGATTTTATATTATTTTAATATATAGTGTAAAAGTATATATATATACATATACATATACATTTAATATTAAAATAAATTATAACGTTTGAATTATTTACGGTTTTGTCATTTATTTTTCTTCGTCCTCCCGACCGTTCCCATCGCCGTTCCACCGCTGCTACCACTGTTCCCTTGCCGTTGGTTGCCGTCCGACGTGCCACCTCCTTCCCCAGCCTTCCTCGTCGCTAGCAGCGTCCTATTCCGTCGAGTTTTGGCCGGAATTAGCTCGGGAAGCCGAAAGTGGAAGCTATGTCGATCACGCCGTTTTCGGCCACTGTTTTTGACACCGCCAGTCTCTTTCTTCTCCTTGAGCTCCGATGAGTGTGATTCCAAGCTTTGTTTCACTTAAAATGGTCTTGATTTGCTTAGGTTTCTATTTTGCAATTTCGGCCTATTAGGGTTCTTGATTTTTTTGAACTTTGAATTGTTTGATTCATGAAAAATTCCTTCACAAATGTTGATCCTAGTAGCTTAATCTTCATGTGTGAATTTTTTTAGAATTTTTGGAATTTATTTTTATTTTTGGGTATTTTTGAATATTTTAATATTATTTTCTAATTTTCGGAAATTAATTAAATAAATTATGAAATTTTGTTTATGATAAATATAGGTGTTGAAATGAATTATAGGAATTTATTTGGAATTTTTATGAATTTCTATGTATTTATTTTGAATTTATTTATGTTTATGTAATTTTGGAAAATTAGGTTAATTGTGTTTTTAATTGAAATTAATTATTTAATTGAGTTTAATTATTGATATTATTGATAAATATGTTGATAAAATTAATTTTGGATAATTATACTATTTTTGGTGAATTTTTGAAGTAATTTTAGTATATTTATATATATATAAGGGCATTTTGGTAATTTTACACAAAATTGACTAAAAATGTAATTAAATTGGTTTTAATAGTTATTTAAGGTATAAAAATGATTTCTAAAAATTATTTAGTATTTTTAATTAATTAAAACTATTTTTCGTGAATTATTTTCAATTATATATATATAATATATGATTTTTCTAAATAAAATGAGTTTTATCGATTTTTACTATGTTTTAGGGTTAATTATGTAATCCCTACTTATTAAATGTATTTCTGTGATATAAGGGCATTTTTGGTATTTTCATAAATATTCTGTGATTGTGGACTCCGGTCGGTAGACTGTAGTTTGGAGTCCGACTGAGGGGTTGTGATTGTAATTCTGCGTTTATTTTCGAAGTGTGTTTCTTTGCAGGGCCGGCTCTACTCTTTGAGTAGAGAGATGTCCGTTTTACTAGGGAGGTTCTATCAAATTTTTGGTAGAATTCTCGTAAAACGTGATATCCGGTTGGACCCTAATTCTGTTTCTGTGTCTAATATTCTAGATCGAGTATCTAGGATTTTCTGTTAGGTTTATTATGATGTATGTTATTTTTTTTTGTTTAGTTGCGCCGAGACCGAGACCTAGTGGACCAGGCCCGTCGGACTCATCTCGAGGAGTGCACTAAGTGTAAGTTACTATTATATATATATATATACTTTAGGGTGCATGATTTAGAAATGTATGTTTGATTTTGATTAAATATGCATAAATGGTTTGATTATTACTTAAATTTATTTTTAGTTTATTTTTGGTTTATTTTCGATATATTTTGAATTACATGCATGTTTTGCTAATAAATTAGGTTTAAAAATGTTTTTGAGTATATTTCTAGTTTATGTTGTAATTATATTGGGTTTATTTGACGTATATATACTTGAAATATACCTGATTTACTTTTGGTATATTTCCAATATATATATGGTTTATATTGTTATTTTATTAAAATTCATGCATCATTTATTTGTGAATGAATGTTTTATATTTATTAATGAAGGATATCAATAGAATGTGCTACCTAGTGGGCAGCACTAGGACCGAGTACGTACCGGTACGCTTATAGCATTTAGGATATATTACTGACATGTTTGAGGCTATTGATGAGATTTGATTATGTGATGTGTGATGTGACTTGGGAGTGTGATTGCTGGAGCTTGGTTGACCAAGTGTCTCGGGGCCAATCACACTGACAGTCAGACTGCTGGAGCTCGGTTGACTTAGTGTCTCGGGGCCAGTCTACTGTCCCAATGGAATAAGTGAATATATTGGAATAAGTGAGCCTGTATGGCTAGAGTGTTGTCTAACACTGTTTTGAGGTTGCGATATTCTAGGGTTCTATTTGATCCTTCATAAACGATGATTTTCAATAAAAATATATAAAATAAATTTATTGCATCTGTATGTATTTGCTTGTATATATACATATTATATATACTTTGATTGTGTGCATTGACATTTAGTATACATGTATATATATTTTAGTAATTTACTCAGTGAGGTCTGACTCCCCTCCGTTGACTATTTTTCAGGAGAGTCATCTTCTTCAGACCTCAGTAGCAGGCCTGTACACCGGATTTCTTCTGCCCCGGCTTCTTTGTGTAAACTGCTTATCTGAGTATTGAGTTTTATTTTATGATCTAGACACTGCAGTAGTTATGGTTGTTTCGGAGATGTGGTGTATTGTATTTATATGAGATATGTATTTTTAGAGTTTGAACTGAAACGTGTATTAAAGGATTTATCTATATATGAGATATGGATTTTTATTTTGATAATTATGATTTTATTTTCGCTGCATTAAGAGTTGTTGTTATTATTATTGCATGTTTATTTTTTTTTAGGCTTGTTACGGGTTCCGGATTCGAAAAAATTCCCGTTCCCTAACGTCTGTCATGACCCCTGTTTTGGGTCGTGACAAAAATTCAATTTCCACTATCATTGATTTAAAAGGGGAGGATTACCTTCTGTTATGCAGTCCATAGAAACTTAACTCATATAACCTCCCTATTAATGGAAAAAAACAACTAAAATACTCTTTCAAATAATAAAAAAACTACAATTAACTATAAAACACTAATGATATTTTAATCCTTTACATTTAATAATATTAAATACATAGCAACAAAAGGTATGAATACTTAAAGAATAAGATTTGAACTCTTATCCTTCCTTGTTTTTTCCTCTTATAGTAGGAATTTAAATCATTTGAACTATATCGATTGACAAAAAAAATGATATAGTTCATAAAGTGGATCATACCATTAATATTTTATAATTAATCATAGTTTTTTACTATGTAAAAGGGCATTTAATTTTTTATATAATACTCAATTGAAAAAATGACCTAACCCATATAGAAATTCTTATTTATTAATGAAATAAAATTTTTTTTTGAAAGATTAACGAAATAAAATTTGAGAGAAACAAAAAAAACTTTTAAACAAGAAAAAAGTAATATAATTTTCCTAAAAAATCAGTAAATGTGCTCATAAAATTAATTAGTGAGTTGAAAGTTAACGCTACCGAATATGCTCATAAAATGTAATATTAAACTTTTAATTTATTAATATTTTAAAAGGGTTACTAAAGATACTATTTTTTTAGATTATCCACCATAAAAAGATACTTTTTTTTTCAATATTTTGTTTATAAACTTACTGGCTTGTTTGGAAAATGAAAAAATAAACTTAGTGGCTTGCCACTACCTAATACCGTGCTAAAAGAAAAAATTAAGTAAGTATTTATAAATTCTTGTTTCTGTCTCATATGAATAATATTTGAACAACATAATTCACCGCAAGTACCATGAGGTACTAATAATTAATAAAATATGTGATAAAGTTCATGAAATACATATACTACAAGAAGTATAATCATTTATACCATGAATAGCGACAGCCAAAGTGCTGTCTCTACGTACCAATTTACTAAATTTTTTTTCTCTCTTTAGTAAATGGAAACCCATATATTGGGAGAAAAAAAATATTTTATTACTTTTTTTATCTTGATACTGACTGCAACATACTATTTATATCGCAGTTCATGACACCAATTAGTGTTTTTACTAGAAAGTCTGCTATATATATATATATATTCTTTTTCTTTTGAAAATCATTATATTTTATATATTCAAGATTAAAATATAATTTTTATTTAATTGGATACTTTAATTAAAAAATAAAAATAATGAAAATATGTATAACTAATATTAACAAAATAAATTGAAAACTTAGCATTGCATGATTGTAGAACTCAAAATTGATAATATGTTGGAAATTTTTATTTGTTTAAAATAAATTAATTGTTTTAAATAAAAATTTTTATATTTAATAATTATATTGTTTTGAAAGGATGTGTTCTTTCATATTATAACTAACCTTATAGTATATATATGTTGCATTTTAATTATTACAAAGATATAGACATAGAAATTTATATAGAAAATAGATATAAAAAAGTAATAAAATAAAAATAATTTTTGAAGAGTAACAAAAGAAAGATCACATCAAGAAATTCTTTATTCTCAATAAGATTTTCTTCATTATTTACCAAGTGCAGAAATTTGAAAGTCTTGTCAAATTCACTAAAATAATTTGTACAAATCCCTGTAACAAAACCCGAGAAGAAATGGGGGCAAATTTCACTTTGATGATGAAAATTAGAACATTAACAATAAATTAATACAAGATTCATAACAATAAATAAAATAAAAGATAAAAAAAACTTTTCTATAATTAGGCTTTGATATAAGCAGCCGTTTTCTACAAGTCTATCGATCATTGTAAGAAAAATTCTGCATTATAAGCGGGTCATTCACAGTCTAGCCAACTCATACATTATTCTATTGACAATTAGCAAATCACGGATAAAACACTCAATATAGATTTGCTAAATTGTGGACTAAAGATAGTATTTTTTTTTTCAGATTAATTACTGTGTTCTGCCATCAAAAAAATAATTTTTAAATGTTTAAGCTTATCTGTTTGAATTATTAGATAAACTTACGAATAAAAATTAATGAAATTACTCAAAAACTTAGAGGTTTGCACTACCAAATATTCTGCTACAAAGAAAAAAAAAAGTGTATATATATAGATTCATAGATTCTTGTTAAGGTTCAGGTTTGTGAGGTACTAATAATTATTTAATTATTACTAAAACATATGTTAAGGTTTGTGAGATATATTATCTCATTACATTTTCCAGCTATTTGACAAACAATACTATTGCGACCTGCTAACATTACGAGTTACATCTCATTCTCTAAAATAAATAAATGAAATTAAAACCATGCTTAATTTCCTCCTATAAAATCATTCACAGCTTCCTCACCATTTCTTCATCACTCTCTTGAAACTAATACATCATTGTTGCATATCGATCAACAACCCATCAAGTTAAGAATTTAGATCTTTTAAGAAATAATGGCATCAAGAACCGTAGCCTAACTTGCCTTCCTCCTCACCCTTAACCTTATTCTCTTCACTTCGGTGAGCTCCACTTCTTGCTCAGTTGACCTAGGCGTATGTGTCGATTTGTTGGGAGGTTTGTTACGCGTTACAGTTGGTACTCCACCGAAAACCCCTTGCTGCCCCCTCATTCAAGGCCTTGTTGATGCCGAAGTTGCTGCTTGCCTTTGCGCTGCCGTCAAAGCTGATGTCGCCGGCATTAAACTGAACCTTCCCATTGATTTGAGCCTGTTGTTCAACTACTGCGGCCAAGAAGTTGCCGAAGATTTCACTTGTGATTAAAAAAATTTCCTTAAAGTACTGGTTTATTTCTCTTCCATATGTTCATGGTGTGTGTGATCAGTTTTATTTGCAACATCAATAATTTCTTAGTGTTATGTTTGCAGTTTTGATGTAAATGAAGAAGGTTCGCATGCCTTCTTATTTATGATCATATATATTCTTCTATGTCCTTATTGTTTTTGCAGAACCAATAAAAATATCAGATACTTGAGTCATATATAAAACATCTAGTTTAATTACTCCAAAGAGAACATTTTCATTGGCCAACCTGCCTTTGGCCTAGTGGCCAAGGCTTAGCACTGGCATCGAAGGGACTCCCTTCGAGTCCCATCCCCTATCCATTCCCCAAGTGACCAGAAAAAAAAAAAAAAACATTTTCATTTGCTTTGAAATTAGGCGAAAGATATTACTCCAAATTTTTTATAAATAAAGAATATTTTATTAAAAAATTTTGAAGTTATTACTCACAAAAGAAAAATTGAAACTGTTATGGTGAAATTGGTTGACACACTACTCTTGGGAAGCAATGCTACAATATCTCAGTTCAAGTTCGAACAGTAATATAACATTCTATAATTTTTAAAAAGACATAAAAAAATTCTATAATAAATTTAATTGTTGATTTCTAATTGAAAAGTCATTCTATTTTGAATTTTATTTTTATTTTGTGTGAACCACCAATATCCACTTTGCTGATTTCTAATTAAAGAGCCCTTCCTCTTTGAATTTTATTTTATATTTGGTATGAATTATTGGTATTTATAGTCCACTGAACTTTTACTAATCTAATTGAAGAGTCCTCCCACTTAATTTTTTTTGGACTATTGGTATCCAGTTTGCTGATTTTTAATTAAAGTGCCCTCGCATTTTGAATTTTTTTTTTATGTTAACCACCAGTATTCCGAGCTCACTGGACTCTAACTAATTCAGTTTGATTCGGACAAAACTACAAGAGTAGCAAAGATCTCCTAATCATTGATTGGACACAGCTGCATACACATGAACTTGAACTCGAGACTTTATTTAAATAGAAACAACCCTAAACCAATTTCATTTTAACTCTCTCTCTCTCTCTCTCTCTTTCTATATATATATAGTTAAAATGAAATTTAAAATAGGGGGCAAACTATGAATGCTTGGTTTGATCGGCCCGTAATGGAAGCCTGATGATGAGAAAAATATGAAATTTGAATGCAAGATGCTAGAAACCTTCTTAAAAATGGGCCTAAAAGTATATCCCTAAACTTGAACTCAAGACTTTATTTAAATAGAAACAACCCCATACTCATTGATTCAAACTGTTATTGGTTTAAAATTTCATTTTAACTATATATATGTAATGACATTACACCTACCAATTCAATGATCACTTCTTTTGGTGTATATTACACAATATAAGAGAAAATTATTTGAATAACTACACACAACTGTTAGGATCAACTGGAAAGAGTTGTTCTCGCTTAAGTGAGGTTTGGAGTTTGAGTTCTAATGTATGCAATCGTGTTGAATTAATTATTAAAAGACTTTTGCCACCATTGTGGTCCTACCCAAGTCAACCCAGATTAGTTAAAATCCATTGAACTCTAGATACTGGTGGTTGACAAAAGAAAAATTCAGATAACTTATTCGAATAAGAAAATTGCTTCTAAAATAAGTAAAAATAATCATTTACCCGAATTATTTATTGATTTAATAATTATGGTAATGGCAGAGGCCATAAACATCCTAAACGAGGATACAAGAAAAAAAAAGGATAAAAAAAGAAATAAAAAAATAGCTTATTTAGAAATGGAGTGAATTCATTTGCATTGGAATCCTTCAAGAGCCTTCTTGCCACAAGCGTTGAGCAACAAGCTTAAGCTAACAGGAATGTCTAGGTTGATGCCTAAGACATTGGCTTTGATGGCGGTGCAAAGGCAAACAGTTGCTTCAAGATCAATAAGACCGTCAATAAGGCTATAACAAGGGGTCATTTTTGGTTTACCAATTTTAAGCTTCAACAAATTCAATAGATTTTCACATGCACCTAACTTTAGGGTATCTTTTGGGCATTTATCAGGTTCTGATGATGGCACTACAAGTGATGGGTAGGTGGGCTTCGATGAAGGGACTTTAGGCTTTGGTAATGATGGTGGTGGGCAATAAGAAGAGCTCACCAAAGTGAAGAGGAGGAGAATAAGGGTGAGGAGAAGAGTGGTAAAGGCTAAAGCTCTTAAGGCCATTTCTTAGGATTCTTAGTGCCTTTTAAAATGTAAAGATTTTAGTTCAAGGATTTGATGAAAATAGGAGGAGATTAGCTACAACTTGTGCTTTTAAAAATCTTAAAATGTAAGTCATGTGGGTTATATTATTGGGCATAACCTGACATTGCGAATTGGAAGAGGAGATGCACTGTAATTATATGATTACATGTATTTATAATTATATTTCTTCCAAATATTTTCTTTAATTAATTAGATAGAAAAAATATTACAATGCACTAAAATTGTGCAAGTTCTATGTAATCATCCCATGTATAAAAATAGCATTTTAATTGTTAATTTTAACTTAAACTACTAGAACACTGAATGTAAATGGAAGTCTTTAAAATGTTCTTTATGAAAGTGAAGGCTTTACTATTAGCAATTCTAACCTATCCTCCTAAATATTAATTATTCTTTGTAGATGAAATCCAATGAGTTTTTGACTCCACATCATACCATTTTCAAGAATTCAAACTACCTTAAAGATTAACTAGAACAATTAAAAAAAAATAGCTATCAATTTCTTAAGTTAAGGAGCTTGTAATTTTATTCAAATTTTGTTAAGGGACTTTTTTTGTCAATTCAGATCATATAATCTTGGGAGCCTATTTTTTTGCTGGTTTGTGATATCTCATATCAGTATCCTATTCTAATAAGGGTTATATTCCCCCAAAGAGGAGGATTACTTGAATAAGAAGAAAGCTTAATAAGGAAGTCTATTTTAATTAGGAAAATTACTCTAACAAAGGAAGTTTACTCCTCTCCTAAATAACGCAATCCTACAAGACTAAAGAATTATATTCCTAAGAGGTTTGAGTAATATCTTCTTCTATAAATACATCTCATGATATCTCTTGTCATTCATTCTATTCTTATTCTCATTCTCATCAAGACATTATTCTATCACTCCATTACCATGTCATCCAAGCAATAACTCTTTATTCTCTATTCTATTATGTCTATTCGCTTTATTATATTTTTTTCTCATACCATTATTGACTTAAGCTTTAGAGTTTTTAGAGGAGAAACCTCACCCCTTTACCTATTCTCCTTGTCGATGTAGGTTCCACAAGCAAGAAATATCAATTTGGAGTTATCAAGTGGCGTCATCTATGAAAAAAAAAAAAAATTTCTGAATTATCACTTGCTAGAACCTTGCTCTCTCGTTAGCTTCATTAAAAAATAAATAAAAATGATCACCACGAAGGGAAGATCTTTTAAAAGCATGTTGTAGGATCACGAAGTATGGTCATACTTGGCTAAGGAAATAGCTTGGTATCATACATGATCTTTAAAGACAATCAGTGCATGGTGCCATGCACCAATTCAGATTGTACTTACTTGGACGAATTAAGATACAACTTTGCAAAATTCAAGGAAGCTTCAAATGGCACGATAGTGTGGATCGAGGATAAATATAGCAAAGAAGCAAATTATATCTTTTTCCAGGCCAAACACTCTTATTCATTAATCGGTGGATCATCTAGAATCATAATCAGACAAGATGAGCACCTTGCATGAAGTTATCACTTATCTTGATGCAAAACCTAAATCAGAAGAGTTAGAAGGACAATATATGCCAAAGATAATATGTACATAAACTAGCAACTAAAAAAAAAAGAGCAACTATTAAAGAACTAGTCACCTAAGAAAAAAGGATGAGCCCTAAGAGAATCCAAGTGATGCAAGCTTTGGTAATTTCATCATTCAGTCTATTTTAGTCCTTTTTGCAACATGTAATGTTATATCTCAGTTCTCTCTCCTAGCGAGATATTATTCAAGCTGTCATAAATACCTGTGCCAGATGAGAGAACCCATGAACAATTATAAATAGTCAACTGAAAATCTTGGGCATACTATGTTGGGTTTCAGGTTGCAGAGTCCAAATAGCCACTGGTGTTATCAGATTTTGGTTCAAATCACTGTCTTCTCAAAATTGAGAGCATTTAGGATAGGACGACATCAAGGCAACCAAATCATAAAAGTATGCACCTAAAAAATGCTAGAGCTCAACGGTGCGAATGCAAATCTAGAATTAACTTTGCAATGATAGTTGAGATTCCATACTGGAATGCCCGTTCAGAGCATCGAGCTTTAGAAAATTAAGCTTCAGAGCATCTACCAATGAATGCCAGGCATTGAGTTCCTATCGAGCTTTGAGTATTGAGCTTCAATACATATAAGATTGGAAGATTTGGGTTTGGCTCCCAACTATCAAATTCTAGACATCTAGGTCTGAGTTTGAGTTTAAGTTCTGAATTCATTCTAAGATTAGGAGAGCACCAAGCTCCGATCACCTGTTGAACAATGCAGACCGATCATTCGTCCAACCTCTAACTACTGAGATTCTTCGAATGTCAAATATTTACCGATCATAAAGATCTAAATTGCATACAAAAGCTCCAAGTTTTTTTCAAGTTGAACACCAAGCACATCACCTGCTGAACCATGTGTATTGAGTTCAGTACTAAGATTATAAACTCTAGATACCGAACGTCAAACTAATATTGGATAACAATTTCATAAGCATTCAGACTCCAAGCATCGAACAACAACATTCCAAAGATAATCGATCACCCTAGTTTGTTATTCCCTAACTTATGGGAGTCTTAGAGCAGCTACCTCATCATCATATTTCTGAGTTAAAAAGAAAAAATTACAAGCCTTAGAAATAACAAGGTAGAAACTAAGATGCAAGCTCCGGGCTTCGAGGCATTGAAGAATAAGAGAACATCGAGCATCTGAGTACGAGCATTGAGATTTGAGCATCAGCTAGGTAGTCGAGTCCAATCCTGGATGTTAAATTAGCATATGCAAATTTGCTCAAAATCTTTGATAGAATAAGCTCCAAACATTGCGTAAGCACCCAATTTTAGGATGCAATTGTGCATAATTACGACGTAAGACCCTATGATGAAATTCATTCAAAAATTGAACTTGGTTATCGATTTTTTGGACTTTAAGGACTAAATTGCAACATTTTTTAGGATTTGATTGCAAATATGTCAAATTTTCAGGGATCTTTTGGTAATTAAAAAAATTAAAAATCAAAATTATGGATTTCTGATCGAAAATCAATAATGCCGATCGGAATTATGGATTTTCGATTGGAAATCCATAATTCCAATCGAAAATCCAATTTTTCGATTGGCATTGCACAATGCCGACGCGTAAAAGTCCCATTTTTCAATTTTTTCGTGTATTTTTTCTTATTTTTTCGTCAATTTTTTTAGTGTTTTGATTGGTTAAAAATTGAATTTTTAATATTAATTTTATCTGAAAAGATTCTTGACGCATTAAAAAACACGTAACTTTCAAAAATCAAATCCTTATAAGTGGAGATGAGTTTGTTCCTCCTAATAAGGAGATGAGTCTGTTCCTCCAAAGGAGGAGGCCAGTACGCACAGACTCTGCATTTAAAAACAGAGTTTGCATGCATGCGTGGGGGGACTCTTTTTTAAGAAAAAATTTTGGAGAGATTGTAAAAAAAAGAGATAAAAAAAACACAGAGACTCACACACATAGACTAAAAAATGACAGAAAAAAAGAGATTGCGAAAGAGAGAAGTGACTTATGCAATCAAAGCCTCTATTCAGAATCAAACAACAAGTCAAAAACAATGGTGACAATCTCAATTTGAGGGGCTATCTTAAAGCATATACACAACATTCATTTTTTTCTTCTCTTATTTTTTATGATTTTTTATTTTATTTTGTTATTGTTTTATTATTCAATTTCATTACTAATCTAATTATTTATATGTTTTTGTTTTGATATGTGAATGTAGATTGAGGAGGATGCTGCCTGTGTTCAAATGAACAGAAGGTCCATGGAATGCCATGGAAGAACCTGTATTATTTCCTAGTAGAATTTTGGGTTTTATCTTTTTTTTTTGGTGTTTTATGTTTTTTTATGGATGTATAATTATTTAATTTTAGATTTTGTACGTAGTTTGTAATAGCCCGAGTAGTGGAAATAGTATTTAATTCTCTGCACTTTAAAATTAATTAGTAAAACTAGGTTCACTGGGTAAACTAAATTAAAATTAATGGTGGCCTTAGTTAATTAAGGTTTGTATGTAATTAAATTAGGTTTTTTTAGAAATCATATGTGAATGTATTTTGATTTGATTTTGTGATGCTTTTTTATGTTTTTGGGCCCCAAGCTCATGTTTAGGTCTAACCTATTTAATAAATTGGCTTAAAAATGGTTTAGGACTTTAAATAATTAAAATCAATTTAGGCCCATTAGGTTAATTAGATTTTAGGCCCATTTAGTTAATTAAAACTTGTTTAGAATTAGCTCAGCCCACTTAAATTCATTTCTTTTAAAATAAATAAACATAGGCCCATATTTCACTTAAAATAAAACCAAGTTAGATTTAGGCCCACTAATTTAAATTTTCCTTTAAAATTGAATAGACTTAAGCCCATTTTTAGATATAGTAAAATAAATAGATCTAAGCTCACTAATTAATAAAAAATGTAGGCCCACTTTTAGTCTCTTTCTCACTTATAAATAAAATGTAAATGTAGCTAACTTTTTAATAAAATTAACATAGTTTAGACTTAGGGATAACACGATATTGAGTGCATTTTTTATGTGTAATTTTATTGACTAGATGTCTAGGGTTAGATGGATGTCAAATAGGGTTTAATAAAATTGCATGTAATTAGAGGATGAAATAATCATTTATAAAATTATTCTAAATGAACATGAGACTAAGAGAAGTTAGTATTCCATATCCAGAATCTCCTGGTTATGGTGCTAGCTTTCTTTTAAGGAATCAAGTACCACCTTTTCGATTTATCCCAATTATTACCCTGGGTGGCAACTCCTTATCTCCATGCCATGTCTTTATGACAGTGGTCAGTGTGTTCTCTAAAGCCCTGAGCCTAAACAGTGTCGCGGTTGCTAAAATCTTGGACACACGCTAAACCCCATAGTCTACAGTGGTGACTCTATTAGGGATAAAAGATACTGATTCTACTTATGTTCTTTAGAATTGTTTTATCGATTATTATTTCATTCTTGCATTCATTCTGCATGTCCCTACTAAACCGATGGCGTTGGTTTATGATTCCATGATTCCACTAGCTTCATGGAGTTATAGATTGGCTAACCATCACTCTTAGCCTTAACTTGGTTCAAGAGAGATCACTAGGCTCATCTGACCAGAGTCTGTAACCCAAGTCCTTAAGGGGGGTAACCTTCTCTCAAGTTGGGAAAGGATGTTGGGCCCTTCTAATCTTGGCATGTAACTCAAAGTCTATAATGGAGAGCATCTTGCTAAAGGAACCATCACTTTTCACTGAACCCTAACCATATATAATGGCCTAGTTACTTACCCTATAATCTTTATCCAAAGTGCTTGTTTATTTGAATTGCCATAAGGTATTTCTATTTATAAAAGCCCAAGCCTATACCTTTAAAGCTCATTCAAGCTAATAAAGGATTAGGCTAGACCTTTATATTTAGAAATGCTGCTTTCGTGCTTTTATCTTTTAAGAGAGATTTGCCATGCGCGTCAGCTCTTAATATCCCCTGTTGATATGAAGGCCAAGACCAAGAATCCTAGGAAAAGAAACTCGCCATTGAACACGTGTATGGGAGGAATAAGGTTGGAAGGCTTATGCTTGCATGTTGCCTATTGATTGCTTCTTGATACTTGCTACATGCTAAGTGCTTTCTTGCTATTTGTTGCAAAAGTACATACATCATGCATACATGCATACATACAGTCCATGCATCATACTAATACCTAGTTTTGCAACCATCATAGATTCATCTGGGTCTTCTCATGTCTAGGGACGAAGAGGTGGTAGATTGACCATAGTTAATTTAAGTCCAGAGGCCATAGCTCAAAGCATTTTTTATAGACTTGAGAGACTAGAGGGGAGTCCAATCAATCCACTATTCCTAGAAGTTGAACCAGCTCAGACTGAACAAATTGAAATGGAACAACAACCAGAGATGTGGACCTTGGAGGACATTATGGGAGCTTTGATGGATGACATGAGAGCTATGATGTAAGATGAACTGAGACATGCTTTGGCCAGACTAGTGTAACCTGTTGTTGGACAACCACCTGCTACTATTATTGAATAACCACATGTTACTACTGTTGAACAACCACATGCTGTAGGAGCTCCACCTATTGCTGTAGCTCCTCCACTTACTACTAACAATGCTGGGGGCAACCTGCCGCTAGAAATGTGCCTGCTACTGATGTGAGACTGGAAGACGTTCAAAACTACATGATAGAAAAGGTAAAGAGATAGTCACTTGAATTGGTCCATGATCATGAGTCCAAGCAGATGCAAGCACTGACTCAGAAAATGTCCAAGATGGAAGAGTTGATTAGAGGACAAGGAATAGGATATTCTTTTAACTTTGATGATATGTTGTAAATGGAGGGTGATAAGCTGCCTGACAAGTTCAAAATTCCTCAACTGCAGAAATTTGATGAGAGAGGAGACCCTAGAATTCACTTGAGTCAATACACAACAACTATGAGCACTACAAAAGAACCTCTAGTAGTAGTCACTAGGTTGTTTATGTTGTCCCTGGAAGGAATGGCTGTGAATGGGTTAGAAAAGTCTATTAGAGCATACTGGAAAGAAATGTGTAATGCTCTTTTGAAATAATATGATTACAATACCATATTGGAGGTATCCATTAGTGATCTGGAGTTGACTAAATAGAAATCAAATGAATCTTTTTCTGATTTCTTAACTCATTTCATGAATAAAGCAGGGATGATGAAAAATAAGCTTGCTGAGAAGGACCAAGTTAGAATGATAGTTCATAATGTGTCACCTAATTTGGTCAAGAGGCTATAAATGATGAATCCCAAAACCTTTGTTGATTTGTATGATGATGGATTACAAGATGAGGAAATTAAGAGTGAGAAAAAGAAAACTGCTAGAGGCACGGGAACCCGAAACTACCCAACTGGGGGCATACAATAAGGAAGTACAGCTGAGTTGTAGAGGTTCGTGCAGTTCAGCAACCCCAAAGGTTCTCCAACTTTAACCAACCACTCTCCAAATTCTTAAAAAGGATAATCCAAAAAGGCTTGCTCCGACCCTTAACCTTTTTTAAGCCACCAAACCCAAATATCTCTGGCTATGATCCAAACAGTTACTGCAAGTTTTACAAAGTAGTTGGCCATTCCACAGATACCCGCATTCACCTAAAACATGAAATCCAAAACCTGATAGACCTTGGAAAAATCACTGGCCCTGAGAAATCTAATTCCAATCCAAATACTAGAAATAACCCTTTCCCAAACTACCGAAATGTTCCACCACCAGGCACCATGATGATCAATTTAGGGGTTAGTGTCACGACCTAAAACAGGGCCATGACCGGTGCTAGGGAACGGGAATTCTTTCGAATCTGGAACCCGTAGCAAGCCTAAAAATAAAATAAAACATGCAATAATAATAATAACAATATATAATGCAGCAAAAATAAAAATCATAAATATCACAATAACATATGTACCAACTGGATTTAAATCAAATCCTCATCATTACATATATATAAAATCTTTTAATACAAATCCAGTTCAAATATAATACAACATCTCTTTAAATATTTAATGACTACTGCAGTGTCTAGATAAAATAAACACAAGACTCAGGGAAGCAGTTTATACAAAGAAGCCGGGGCGAAAGAAATCCGGCGTATGGGCCTGCTACTGAGGTCTGAAGATGTTGACTCTCCTGAAAAATTATCAACGGAGGGGAGTCAGACCTCACTGAGTGAATTACTATAATATATATATATACACACTAAATGACAATGCATACAATCAACAATATATATATATATCTAATATATATACAGGCAATTACACACAGATGCAATAAAATCATTTTATATATATTTATTAAAAATCACAGTTTATGAAGGATCAAATAGAACCCTATGATATTGAAACCTCAATCAGTGTTAGACAACACTCTAGCCATACAGGCTCGCTTATTCCAAAATATTCATTTATTCCATTTAGACAGTAGACTGGCCCCGAGACACTAAGTCAACCAAGCTCCAGCAGTCTGACTGCCAGTGTGCTTGGCCCCGAGACACTTGGTCAACTGAGCTCTAGCAATCACACCCCCAAATCACATCTCACACATCATGTAATCATAATCAATCAATATCCATAAATAGGTTAGTAATATAGCCTAAATACTATAGGCGTACCGGTACGTACTCAGTCCTAGTGCTGCCCACTAGGTAGCACGTTCTATTGATATCCTTCATTAATAAAAATAAAACATTCATTCACAATAAATGATGCATGAATTTAAATAAAATAACAATATAAACCATATATATACCGGAAATATACCAAAAGTAAACCAGGTATATTTCGAGTATATATACGTCAAATGAATCTAATCTAATTATAAATTAAGCTAGAAATATAATTAAAAATATTTTAAATATAATTTATTAACAAAACATGCATATAATTTAATATATACCAAAAATAAACCAAAATAAACTAAATATAAACTTAAGAAATAATCAAATTATTTATGCATATTTAATCCAAATAAAACATGCATTTCTAAATCATGCATCCTAAGCATATATATATAAAATAGCAACTCACAAATTAGTGCGCTCCACGAGATGGGTCTGATGGGCCTGGTCCACTAGCCCTCGGTCTCGGCGTAACTAAACAAATAATAACGATAGAAATTAGAATAACCCTAACAGAAATCCTAGAATTCGATCTAGAATATTAAACACAGAATTGAGATTAGGGTTCGACCGGATATCACGTTTTATGAGAATTCTACCAAAAATTCGGCAGAACCCCCCTTGTAAAATGGACATCTCTCTACTCAAAGAGTAGAGCCAACCCTGCAAAGAAACACACTTCGAAAAACAAGCTCAACACTCAACCACAACCCCTCGGTCGTACTCCAAACTATAATCTACCGACCGGGGTCCAAAAACAGAGAATAATTCCAGAAATATCAAAAATATCCTTGTAACATAGAAATTCATTTTATAAGTAGAAATTACATAATTAACCTTAAAACACTGTAAAAACCAATAAAAACTCATTTTATTAGAAAAATCGTATATTATATATATAATTGAAAATAATTCACGAAAAATAGTTTTAATTAGTTAAAAATACTAAATAATTTGTAGAAATCATTTTTATACCTTAAATAACTATTAAAACCAATTAAATTACATTTTTAGTCAATTTAGGTTAAAATTACCAAAATACCCCTATATATATAAATATACTAAAATTACTTCAAAAATTCACCAAAAATTATATAATTATCCAAAATAAATTTTCTCAACATATTTATCAATAATATCAATAATTAAACTCAATTAACCAATTAAATTCAATTAAAAACATAATTAACCCTAATTTCCCAAAATTACATAAATTTCAATAATTCAAAATAAATACATAGAAATTCATAAAAATTCCAAATAAATTCCTATAATTAATTTCAACACCTATAATTACCATAAAACATAATTTCATAATTTAAATAATTAATTTCCGAAAATTAGAAAATAATATTAAAATATTCAAAAATACCCAAAAATTAAAATAATCTCCAAAAATTCCACAAAAATTCATACATGTAGATTAAGCTACGAGGATCAACATTTGTGAAGGGAGTTTTCATGAATCAATCAATTTGAAGCTCAAAAAAATCAAAAATAATAATATCGCCGAAATCGAAAATTCGAAACCTAAGCAAATCAAGACCATTTCAGCTCAAACCAAAGCTAGAATCACACTCATCGGAGCTCAAGGAGAAGAAAGAGACCGGCGGTATCAAAAATGGTGGCTGGAATCGTGGTCGACGGTGAGGAGTGGAAGTTTCGACCAAATGGGGAAAATGGGAGCTAACCGGCGCCGGGGAAGGAGCTTGGGGTGGCAGAGCAGCTGGCTGGGGAAGGTGGAGTTGCTGGCGGCACACCGACGGTAGGGGAACGACAATTGCAGCGGTGGTGGGTGATCGGGCACGGGAAGGAAGAAGAGAAGGGAAGAAGAAAAGAAAAGAAAAAGAAAAAGAAAAGAAAAAGAAAAAGAAAAAATAAAATAATAAAAAAAAAATAATAATTTTAATAAAATATTTGAAAAAAATTCACATCCACACACTTAATATTTAATATTTTAAAATTTAATATTAATTAAAAATAATTAAATAACAATAAAATAATTAATTAATTAGTAAAATATTAGGGTAATATATTAAACCCTAATTAAATAAATATTTACACGCATAGACTTTATTTAGTATTTTAAAAATATGTATGAGTTCATGCAAGTCCAAAAATATATTTAATATAATTAATAATAAATTATTTACGTGAAAATTTCCCCGAAAATAAAAGTCTCGGGAAAATTTTACGTAAAGCACTATAAATAAGACACAATAATTAAAACAGATTTTAAATACTTATCAACCTCGTAAAAATATCGTAATATATAGACAAAAATTATTAATACTGCATATCCCAGTACAGTGCTAAAATGTTTAAAAACACGGGATATTACAGTTAGCGAAGAAGAAGTGCTAAGCTCCTTCAAGGACCTTAACCTTATACCCAATGGAGAACCTTTCGGACAGCAACAAAAGAGGAGTAGAAGATTTACTGGGCCAGCCCTCAGGCAAGTTTGATTATAGAGTATTTTACTCGAAACCACCCTTTGCTGATATCCCTATTGAATCAATTAAGCCCTCAGGTTAGTGAGATGAGTTTGATGATAAGCCGGTAAAAGAAGAGCCTGAAATTCCTGAGTTGTCGCCAAGAGGACTTGAAGATCTGTTGGGACAACCTTCGGGCAAGTTCAATTACAGAGTGTTTTATTCTGAACCTGCTTCTGTTTACATACCCATAGAAGAGATCATGCCAACAGGATGGGGTGATGAGTTTGAAGAAGATGAATTCTTAACCCCAGAACTGTCTGAAGAAAGGGGTTAAAGAGCTACTAAGCCAACATATAGACAAGCTGAGTGACTTGAAAGGAAAAGAAACATGCATAGTGGAAGTTTGGAAAAACAGGAAAAGGGAACGGATCATTGGGGCCGTGGACATCTTATATGATTCTGATGAAGAAAAAACCATTGGAGTTGATGTATGGAGTGATACTCTAAATATAAATCATGTTACTAGAAGCGGAAGGAATTACCAGGCAGCAGAAAAGCAAAATGAAAGGGTTATAGAAAAAGAAGAAACAGAAGATGTAGAAGTAAAGAAAGGACAGAAGGAAGATCTGATCCAGGAATAACTCAAGAAGGCTAAAGCGAGTGTGAGCATTTAGGAATTACTGATGCATTTGGGTAGTCACAGAAGGGCTCTGGTTAAAGCTTTATCGAATATGAGCATTGAAATGGCAACTACGCCTGAGGTTATGGTAGCAAAGGTGATAGAAAAGAAATATGGGCTGATAATATTTTCAGATGATGATTTGCCTTTGGAAGGAAGAAACCATAATAAGGCATTATTTATCCTAACTGAAGAAAAAGGGAAGAGAACCAACTTTGTAATGGTAGATGATGGTTCAACTATAAATGTATGCCCGCTAAAGATCCTGCCCAATTTGGGTTTGAAAGTAGATGACTTGATGGTTTCAAACCTTATAATAAGAGCTTATGATGGCAGTACCAAGAATGTGGAGGGAACATTTTAGGCTTTGGTCAAAACAGGGCCCGTACAGTCGACTATTGAATTTACTGTATTGGACATCCCTATTACCTATGCCTTAATATTGGGAAGGCCGTGGTTCCATGTCCTGGGAGGAGTACCTTTAACTGTGCACCGGAAAATAAAATTCCCTCATGAAGGAGATCTCATGACAATAGAAGCTAGAACCAATGTAGCTGTGGCAGCTATACCTGACAAACAAAAGCAAGTGTGTGTTCCATCTGATTTTCAAGTTGCTGGAATATTTGATGGGATGGATCCCAGGGTTGCAAAAATGATGGAAAGCATGAATTATTGACCTGGACAGGGGCTCAAAAAGAATGAACAAGGAAGTCTTAGGCCCCCGAACATTAAGACCCAGGACCATACGAAGGGTTTGGGATATACTGAGGCAGGACCAACTAGTAGAAGAGTAAAGAACAAGGAGAAAGCAAAAAGAAATAAGCCCTTGGGAAGGATTAAACAATTAAGTGAGAACTTCACTAAGCCAAGGGAGGGCAAGTATTATCTAGGCACCAAAGAATTTGTTAATATGGCTGGAGAGGATGTACCTGGGTTTGAGATCTTCAAGGCACAAATTATGGAAAACCTAGTAGCCAACAACAAAGAGGAAGTCATGAAGCAAGTAACTAAAAGGATGGGTGATGATGCTATTGAGGAGCTATTGTGTCTGCCACCTGAGGAGGAACCACCCCAGGACTTAGCTACTGTCATTAGTGACATTTTTATTGATGTTTTTTTATGAAGAAACTGATGTAATAACATTTGGTCTTTATGTGGACGAGGATGTTATTTTTCCTATAGTCAATGATATGAATGCTGGTTTTGCTTACTTGTGTGATGTGCATCCTGATAGTTCTATGCATTGTAATTTTGATCGGTCATGCATGTTTAACATTAATTCAATTCAATTTGATTCATTTAACATGGGCATAAATGATAATCCAAAGAACATTTCTATATCACATGATGAAACTCCTGAAGAGAGGAAAAATTTTGAGAGAATATTAACAAAAAGAAAGGTAGTATTCACTTGGACTTATGAAGACATGCTAGGTTTGGATAGGGAAATAGCAGAGCATCACATTCTAACTCATCTAGAAACCAAGCCGGTTAAATAAAAATTGCGTAGATTAAGACCATAATGGACAAAAAAGATAAAGGAGGAAATTGCCAAGCAAATACAGGCTAACTTCCTAGAAGTAGTAGACTACCCTCAATGGCTAGCAAACATAGTACCTATTCTTAAAAAAGATGGAAAAGTATGGATGTGTGTAGATTTTAGGGATCTGAATAAAGCCTGTCCAAAAGATAACTTCTTATAACCTCATATTGATGTAATAGTGGATAGCGTCACAACAAGTGCAATGTATTCTTTTATGGATGAATTTTTTGGGTACAACCATATAATGATGGTAGTCATGGACAAGATTAAGACAACTTTCATCATAGAATAGAGGACCTATTATTACAAGGTGATGCCTTTCGGACTGAAGAATGCAGGTGCAACTTATCAAAGAGCCGCTACTACACTTTTCCATGATATGATTCATAAGGAGGTTAAAGTGTATGTGGATGACATAATAGTCAAATCAGAGATAAGAGGAGGACACTTTGAAGCCTTAGACAAGTTCTTGACCCGAATTGAGAGGTACAACCTGAGACTCAACCTGAAGAAGTGCATTTTTGGGGTTACTTCAGGAAAGCTATTAGGGCATATAGTGAGTAGCCGAGGATTTGAAGTGGATCCGAATAAAGTGAAAGCCATCCAGTGAATGTCGGCACCAAATATAGAGAAAGAAGTAAGAGGATTCCTTGGTAGGTTGCAGTATATTAGTAGGTTTATCGTAAAACTCACTATTAATTGTGGCTCTATCTTTAAGCTCTTAAGGAAAGATCAGCCGGTTAAATGGAATGATGATTTTCATAAAGCTTTCGATAAGATCAAGGAGTATCTTATTAATCCACTTGTTCTGAAACCACCTAGACAGGGTAAACCATTGGTTTTGTACTTAGCTTTAGAAGATGATGCAATGAGGGTAATGTTAGCACAAAAAGGGTCAGATGGAATAAAGCATGTAGTGTACTACCTGAGCAAGAAGTTTCTGCCCTATAAGGAAAAATATGATTTAGTAGAAAAGATATGTCTGATTATGATTTGGGCCATAAGGAAATTGACACATTATTTTCAATCTTATAGGGTTCAAGTTGTTTCAAGAATAGACCTTGTAAGGCATCTATTTTAAGCATTGGCTCTAAATGGAAAAATGTCTTAATGGTTAGTACTCTTAACTAAATTTGATATAGAGTATATTACTATAAAGGTAATCAAGGGAAGGGCAGTAACAGAATTCTTAGCTCAGAATGCGATTGAAGGTGAAGAGAAATGGAATTTGGAGTTTCTAGATGAGAACTTAGTAGTTGTAGAGCACTAGGAGTGGAAACTTTACTTCGATGGAGTTGTAAATAATAAAGGAGCTGAATTGGGAGTGATTCTTGTTACATCGAAAGGAGAAACCATACCAATGGCAAAGAAACTGGATTTTAAGGTCACAAACAACATGACCGAGTATGAAGCATGTATTTATGGGATTGAGGTGGCTGTGGTAGCTGGAGAGAAAGATTTATTAGTTTATGGGGATTCAATGTTAGTCATCAATCAGGCTAATGAAGAATGGGAAGTAAAAGAGGAAAAGTTAAAGCCTTATATCTACTATTTGAAAGCCTTAATGAAGAATTTCACCAAATGTCTATTTATCCATCTATCCAGAGACGATAATCAGATGGCAGACGCACTGGCAACACTCTTTTCAATGTGGGATAATGCAATTGGGTTGGCCATGAAACCATTAGTGATCATGAAGTCTAGAGCACCGTGTGATGGGGGTGAGAAAATTATGAATGTTCAAATGGGGCCTGAAGAAAAGCCTTGGTTTTATGATGTCCAGAGATTCATCGAAGAAGGAACTTATCCAGATGAAGCAACCTCAAAGGAAAGATATGCTCTTCATGTTCTTGCACATAACTATGCAAGTCATGACAAAGTATTATACAAAAGAATGCCGAACGGGATACAACTCAGGTGTCTCAAAAAGGATGAAGCTGAAGAGGTGATGTAAGAGATTCATGTAGGGGCTTGCGATTCTCATATGAATGGGATAATTCTAGCTAAGAAGATACTCAGATAAGGGTATTACTGGATGACTATGGAAAAGGATTATATTAAGATAGTAAGACAATGCCATCAGTGTCAGATCCATGGGATTCTTAGTCACATGCCTCCAATAGTGCTAAATAGTTTATCTTCCCTTTGGCCCTTTGTAGCATGGGGAATTGATATCATAGGAGAAATAAGATCGACAACATCAAATGGGCATAAATACATAGTGGTGATAATTGATTACTTCTCAAGGTGGGTAGAGGTAGAATCTTTCAACACTCTGAAAGCAAAACAAATGGCACGGTTCATCGAGAAGAGCCTTATCTACAGCTATGGGTTTCCACATCATATTGTGACAAATAATGGGGTTCAATTTCAAGCAGAAACAACAAAATTGTTATAAAAGTATGTGATTGAGCACCATAAATCTTCACCTTATCACCCTTAAGCTAATGGAGCAGTGGAAGAGGCTAATAAAAATGTTAAGAAAATCCTTTCTAAGATGGTCAAAACTTACAAGGATTGGTATGAATATCTTCCTTTTGCCTTGTAGGGATATAGGACTATAACTAGAACTATTATAGGCCAAACACCGTTCTCATTGGTATATGGTTGTGAGGCAATTTTGCCCTTAGAAACTGAGATTAAGTCCTTGAGAGTAGTCATGGAAGCTAAAATAACTGAGAATGAATGGGCGCAAAAGAGATATGATCATCTCGTATCTCTAGATGAGAAAAGGATGAATGCTTTATTCCATACTCAGATATATCAGAGAAGGATAGCAAGGGCATTCAACAAGAAAGTTAAGCCTGGGAAGATCAAAGCTGGAGATATGGTGTTGAATCAGTCTAGAGCCGTGGTGTTCGATCCGAGAGGTAAATTTAGACTGAATTGGGAAGGATCGTACTTGGTCAAATCGGTCTTAGCTAAAGGAGCTACTAAGATATTAGATCTTGAAGGGAATGAGTTCATGGAACTTGTTAATCTGGATCGCCTCAAAAAGTACTACTTGTAAAAAATATGAATAAAAGTAGAATAAAGAAAATAAAGTCTGCCGGCTAGAAAACCTAAAAAGGCTAGTCAGGCAAAAGTTAGGACATTCCTACTGTTTAGAAAACCCACAAAGTGCTGATAGGGAAAAGTTAGGGAAATAAATAAAAAGAGAATGGCCCCGCTGATTAGAAAACCTGTAAAGGGCTATCAGGCAAAAATTAGGGAAATAAAATGTGAGTGAAAAATATTCAGTTAGAAAATTCGTGAGGACTAGCTGATAATAGGAGTTATGTCATGTGATGTATTAAATGTACTCATTTTTGCCCTAATTAATGAATGAAATTGAAATTAAAGTTTTGTTAAACTTTGCATGTCCTTCTTTATTATAAAGCATAAGTACTTGAAGGGAAAACAAAACATAAGAAAGCCTACGACTAGCTCTATGAGACCATTCTAGTGATGTCTTTGTTTCTTCCTTTGTGACTCATCATACAAAGCTTGAATCCTCTTGTACCTAGCAAATCGTGGTGGTTTTGTCTTTTGGATAACAATCCAAGTTTTATAATCATCATCAGTAGTCACATTAGTATCCAGGTGTACATTTCATTCAAGAGCTCTACATGGCCACAAGCTCCTAATCTTATCTAGAGAATCTTGTCTAAGAGGAAAACCTTCAAAGTTAGCCAGAATAGAAGCAATGAACTGAGGGTGACCATACTGACAGCAAAGGCGCAAAGGAGTAAAAAAGGTAGAGAAGTGCAGCCCTGGAATAGGAACACAGTGATCATATAGCTCAATAGTTATGAACTTTAATCTCCACTAAGGGCAGACCTATATGATCTTAACATCTAAAATATTCTTTAACCAGTCAACCCATTGGTCCATAGAACGTTTGTCCTTCATTTTCAAAAGATGAGATTATAGCTGATGAGGTTGATAAGTCAAAGAACTAAGGGGTACATTAAGCAAGCTCAACTTTTCCTATAACCAAATCTAAAAAAAAAAGATATAAGAATAATAAAATAAAAACCCGCTAAGTTGAAAACCTGAAAGGGCAGCTTAGGCAAAAGTTAGGGCAAGCTTGCTAAGCTGAAAACCCGCAAGGGCAGCTTAGGCAAAAGTTAAGGCAAAATAAATAAAAGTTTTGGTTGCATACCTGAAGAAGAAGTAAGCTGCTTGAAAAACGGTTATGAGTCTTGAAATTGTCTAGCCCAATGATGGTCTTAGCAAGGATAACTAGCATAGGGTTAGCCCTAAGCTCTACCTATTCCAAAATATTAACAATGCATGCATCAGCACCACCATGGTAAGAAACTAGCAAAAATTGAGTATATAAGCAAAAAGCAACTGTTCTAGTCCAAGAAGTAGTGTTCTTATCCCGATTTCCATAGACGGTGATCAGAGAAGAAAGATTGATGACCCCAGGGTTATGTGTATACATGTAAATATCAACTAAGGGCAAATCAAAGAACGCAACTAATATACCAGGAAACTACATCTCCAAATCAGGAAGGGCTATCATAGTAGTTGAGTCTAATGTGCATCCCATAATAGTAGCAAATTCTTCAATCATTGGAGAAATCTCTTGCTCATTAAACCTAAATTCATGGTCCTTGACATCCCAGAAGGTAGCAGCAGCATGTAGGAGATTATTATCGATAGTCAAGTGCTGAAGAGATTTTAAGGATTTGATGTGGAAAGGTTGAAGCTTGTTCTAGTCATCACCATTGAGACTTTTAAGAAATTTCTTCATTTTTTGGAGAGATGCTTGAGTCATGATGAGGGTATAGAGAATGAAGGAGAATGCCCCTTGTATGGCCTTATATAGTGAAAAAAGATGAGTTTATGTGGGAAAAGGATTCTGCTAGCAAAGAAAGATGTGGATAAGGTGATAGAATCTGAGAAGGATTGGGATAAATAGATAATTGGGAAGATAATCCATTCATTTAATTATTTATCTATCCAATATTATCCATCTTGGAAAAGGATTAAGATAAATGGATAATTAATTAAAAAGGATAATGTTCATTAACTATCTTTTTTAATTAGTTATTTATTAAAAAAAGAAAAGAAAAAAAATCCATTAAGATAGTGCAGGAATAAAAAACAGCAGTACAATAGAGAATAGTCAGATATAGACACGCAAAAAGTCAGGAATATAGAAACTCTAAATCACTCATCTCGAGCTCTAGTATCAAGCCATGGGCTCCATCCTCTAGTAGGGTCATCATGATGATAAGTGTCTGGAGGTCTGGCAGATGAGGTCCCAGCGCTATACGGATCAAAGCCCAAGTATGTAAGCTGCCGATGAAGCATCTCATTCTCCTACTCTAGACCGCTGGAATAGCTATGCATACACAGAAAACATCATATCATAAGCATTACATGCATAGCATGCATACATTTGCATTTTCTCATTATAGGCGCTTACTTGCCAACTGTTTGTAACTTGCATCATGAATAATCTCTGAGATGAGGCAAGTCCGTATAGATACTCTGCTTGTGTCCATGGAACTTGTTTTGTAAAATTTTTACTAAAATCAATGTCAAGTGTACAGATCCATATAAGAAATAAGTCAAACAGACTCACATGAGAAGCACATGGTGGACAAAAGCTAGGAAGTTGAGCATCACCAAACTACAACTGTTGATCAATTGGAGTCTGAACAGCGAGAGCCCAGTAGAACATAGACTTATTTGGAAGAGAGACATCACCAAGTGTAGCACTGACAAAGGCCCTGTCACATCTAGTCCTAACATGCTGCAGACTGGGTCTGGACTCAAACCTCTTAGTCTTAGGGCCAGTCTCAGGATCAGGAATAGTCTCAGTCTCTACCTCCTCTGCTTTAACAACATGAGAGCAGACCTCCTCAAACTAAAAAAAAAGTTATTCACAAATTCCAAAAAGATAATTGAAATCATTAGGAGACTCAACATCACCAATAGGAATCTTCTCTAAAAGGTTCTCCTGGATATACTGTCGATGATGGTAGGATCGCTCAAGCAAAGTTGAAAAATCATACCCCTGCAGTGCCTCCCTCAACTTTGATCTAGCAAGATTAGAACTCCATAGCATAGAAGCAGGAATACCAAAAGGGACACGTCACCTAGTAGATCCTGCAAACCAGTGATACACTCGCTCACCAAGATACCACATCTTGCAACCATACCCAGGAAGTAGAATCCTTAGTGTCTCTAGCCTCGCTGCACCAACCATGAAGTTATATCGCTGGAAATCATCGACACCTTCCAACCAACTCAGATCAACCTAAAAATTTTCATTTTCATTAGCTAAATTAAGTTTCACTAATTATTTTTCTTACTAGGTTCCATTCTAGAGCATTCAGATGGTCACGGTAAGTCTAAAGTGTGTTCCTGATACTAGCAAGGCGTGATGAACCCCATCTCTGCATTAAAGGCAGGCTCCTATCCAGGCTAACATCATTAAAACCTTGAACTAGCCTAAGCTCAATACTCCAAATCTGAGAAAGAAAAGGAGTTAGTAAAACTAGAAGAGGGATTAGGAAATATGCAAAATTAAAGGCAAATAAGAACATACATGTAATGCATGCCAAAAGTCGCACATGGTCACTGTGCCTCTAAAAATAGTGTCGAGTTTGTGGTAGAGATAAGCAAGTGCTGCAGATCCCCAATCAAGAGCAATGACCTGGTCTAAATCACGCAGGGGGCCTAGAAGAGCAATGCTCACCTCGTGACCAGTCTCACAGAAAAGAGTAGTGCCTAACAAGATGAGGAGGAAACATCTCGGCTTTTGAGCAATCTGGCGAGGAGTAGTAGTGGGTAGACATCTAAAGCCCTCAACCAAAGAGGAAAGAACTACGTTCTTACGGTTCTTCCACGCTATAGTGAACCCAAACAAATCTCGCATGTACTGACTCCATCTATGCTCTGGAAGACTACAGTAGCTGATGTCAAAGGGTACAGGAGTCCTGCCAAATGTGATACCAATAATAGTAGAGAAACTCATAGGTGTTATCATCAACTTGCCTACAGGTGTATGGAAGGTGTGAGTGGTGTCCATCCACCACTTAATCATTGCAAACAAGGAATAATGATTTGATTTACCCCGAGCAGTCGGAAGAGCAGCAACGAAACATCTGAAGCCTGAGGCCTAGATGATCTGTGTCACATTCTCTGGCAAACCATGGAATAATTCTTGTGCCAAATGGAAGCATCCCGTGAATTTCAGAGGGTTTCTGAATAAAATTCAGATGCCAAAAATATTCTCTACATTGCTTTTATCTATTTAATTAATTAATTAATTTATGTGTAAAACAAAATAAAAAAATAAAAAAATGAAAAAAAATTTTTGAGATCAAAATTATGGATTTCCGATCGGAAATCCAATTTTTCAGTTGGCAATCTAGGAAATCGATCAGTCATGCATGCAATTCCGATGACTCCCAACTATTTTTCAACATTTAATTTGAATTTTTTCTTACATATCCCAATTAATTTTTAAATTTAATTTAGTTAGCATGCATGTAAATTTTTACACTGGAAAAATTAATCATTATAGTTAATTATTTAAACTAATGTTACATAATGAAGCAGAAGGGATAAAAAATACCTCATTGCTAGTCTGTGAAGACCTGTGAAGATGTAAACAGGTTAAAGGAAGGATGATATCACCCTCTCAAAGTTCAAGTTTATTTTGTGGAAAACATGGACTCAGAATAATTGGATCTGCTTGCATGTCTATTCTCCCATGTGGCCTATGTTGTGGGTGAGCCATTAGATCAGATGGATGGAAAATCAGACCACAAATGATCAAGAAATCAAGAAAAGAAAAATGTGAATCAATTGAAAAGAAAAAAAGGGAAAAGAATAGGAAGAGAAGGGAAATGATCGTCAAAAGGAATGGGAAGGGTATATAAAATGGAAAATATCCATGTTAATCCTTCCAATTTATTTACTTTTTATTCATCTTTTATTTCTTGCAATTTGGTCCATAATTGCATTCGGATTAGGAACATGTTCCTAATTAAATCATGACATTCATCAAATTAATAATTCATTGAATTATTAAAATTGCATAATCAATCTGTGATTCTGAATTTTCTGTCAAGTATAGAATACAGAACAAGATTATAGAATTCATTTTTTGCATTCTACATGCATCATTTCAATCAAAGGATTTATATGCTGCACAATAGTTATGATATGAATTTCAAATGATTATGTTATGTGTTGCACAGTAGTCATAACCTTCACTATGTTATGTACTGAATAGCATTTATGACATAAACTTTCAAATTCATCAGTGCTAGACGTTCCACAGGAACTATAGAAAATTTTCAATTCAATTACACTAGACGTCCTACAAGGAATATAGTGTGCATCATTAGATGTTCCATAGGGAATATAACAAAATTCATCAGTGCTAGACGTTCCATATGAACTATAGTAAATTTTCAATTGAACTACACTAAACGTCCCATAGGGAATATAGTATGCATCATTAGACGTCCTATAGGGAATATAACAAAATTCATCATTGCTAGACGTTCTATAGGAACTATAGCAAATTTTCAATTCAACTACACTAGACGTCCCACAGGGAATATAGTGTGCATCATTAGACATCCCACAGGGAATATAACAAAATTCATCATTGCTAGACGTTCCACAGGAACTATAGTAGATTTTTAATTCAACTACACTAGATGTCCCACAGGCAATATAATGTACATCGTTAGACATCCTATAGGGAATATAATAAAATTCATCATTGCTAGACGTTCCACAGGAACTATAGCAAGTTTTCAATTTATCATCGCTAAATGTCCCACAGGGAATATAGAAAAACTCATTTGCATAAAGTCCACTAGACGTTCAGTAGGAAATACAGTGAGACTTGCCAAACATCATACTTTGCTTAGCAATTTGGGCATCAATCTATCATTTAGGATACAATCAAGTGTCTTAATTTCTTTCTTTTGAAATTGTGTGCTTCTATTGCTTTGCTGCAATTTGTTAAGCAAACAAGGACAAAGGGGGGCAACTATAAGCACCCAATTTCAGGATGTAATTGTGCACAATTGCAATGTAAGCCCCTATGATGAAATTCATTCAAAAATTGAACTTGGTTGTCGATTTTCTGGACTTTAGGGACTAAATTGCAACATTTTTTAGGATTTGATTGCAAATAAGTCAATTTTTCAGGGATCCTTTGGTAATAAAAAAATTAAAAATCAAAATTATGGATTTCCAATTGAGAATTCATAATTCCGATTAGAAATTAAATTTTCCAATCGGCATTGCACAATGCCGATGCGTAAAAGTCCCGTTTTTTAAAATTTTCACATATTTTTTCTTATTTTTTGTTTTTTTAGTGTTTTGATTGGTTACAAATTGTATTTTTAATATTAATTTTATCTAAAAATATTTTTGACGCATTAAAAAACAGGTAACTTTCAAAAATCAAATCCTTATCAGAGGAGATGGGTATGTTCCTTTTGACAAGGAGATCAGTCTATTCCTCCAAAGGAGGAGGCCAGTACGTGTAGACTCTGCATTTAAAAATAAAGTATGCATGTGTGTGTGGGGGGACTCTTTTTTGAGAAAATTTTTTTGGAGAGACTATGAAAAAAAAAGAGACAAAAAAAAACACAGAGACTCACACACATAGACTAAAAAATGAGAGAAAAAAAGAGACTGCGAAAGAGAAAAGTGAGTTACGCAATCAAAGCCTCTATCTAGAATAAAGCAACAAGTAAAAAACAATGGTGACAATCTCAATTTGAAGGGCTATCTAAAAGCATATGCATAGCATTCATTTTTTCCTTCTCTTCTTTTTTGTGATTTTTATTTTGTTTTGTTTTTGTTTTATTATTCAATTTCATTACTAATCTAATTATTTCTGTGTTTTTATTTTGATATGCGAATGTGGACTGAGGAGGATGCTACCTGTGTTCAAATGAACATAAGGTCCATGGAATACCGTGGAAGAACCTGTATTGTTTCCTAGTAGAATTTAGGGTTTTATCTTTTTTTTTTATTTTGGTGTTCTGTGGTTTTTTATGGATGTATAATTGTTTAATTTTAGATTTTGTACGTAGTTTGTAATAGCCCCAGTAGTGGGAATAGTAAAAGATTTAATTTTTTGCACTTTAAAATTAATTAGTAAAACTAGGCTCACTGGATAAAATTAATTAAAATTAATGGTGGCCTTAGTTAATTAGGGTTTGTATGTAATTAAATTAGGTTTTTTTTAGAAATTATATGTGAATATATTTTGATATGATTTTGTGATATTTTTACGTTTAGGTCTAACCCACTTAATAAATAGGCTTAAAAATGGTTTGGGATTTTAAATAATTAAAATCAATTTAGTCCCATTAGGTTAATTAGATTTTAGGCCCACTTAGTTAATTAAAACTTGTTTAGACTTAGCTCAACCCACTTAAATTCATTTCTTTTAAAATAAATAGACATAGGCCCATATTTCACTTAAAATAAACCAAGTTAGACTTAGGCCCACTAATTTAACTTTTCCTTTAAAATTGAATAGACTTAAACCCATTTTTAGACAAAGTAAAATAAATAGATCTAAGCTCACTAATTAATAAAATATGTAAGCCCACCTTTACTCTCTTTCTCACTTATAAATAAAATGTAAATCTAGCTAACTTTTTAATAAAATTAACATAGTTTAGACTTAGGGATAACACGATCTTGAGTGCATTTTTTATGTGTAATTTTATTGACTAGATGCTTAGGGTTGGATGGATGTCAACTAGGGTTTAATAAAATTGCAAGTAATTAGAGGATGAAATAATCATTTATAAAATTATTCTAAATGAACACGAGACTAAGAGAGCTAGTATTTCGTATCCAAAATATCCTAGTTGTGGTGCTAGCTTTCTTTTAAGGAATTGAGTACCACTTTTTCGATTTGTCCCAGTTAATACCCTGGGTGGCGACTCCTCATCTCCACGCCATGTCTTTATGATAGTGGTTAGTGTGTTCTCTAAGGCCCTGAGCCTAAACAGTGTCGCGATTACTAAAATCTTGGACATGCACTAAACCCCGCCGTCTACACATTGATAATCCAAACAAACATCGCAACACCGAAGTACTAAACATCAAAGCATCAAAGATAGTCAAACATCTGAATCTCAATTATTAAGTTTTAGACACCTGAGTCTGAATTAAAATTTCATCATGTAGCAAGCAATGAGCACTAAGTATCTAAGAATGGTGATAGTTAGATTTAAAATTAAAAAAAGGTTTAGTTAGATCTTTAATTGAAAAAAATTCAAAGGGAAAGGAAGAAATATTGTGAAGCAGTACATGGTATATTGCTGACTCTAATTAGATATTGAAATGGACTGAAAGAGATTAGTCATCATTTTTTAACTGAGCATTAAGCAATCGCTAAGTTAATTCTAAGTTAATTCATCACTGAGCACTGAGCAACAAATTCTAAGTTAATTCATCACCCAAGTTTGTCATTGTCAAGGGATTTCTCGGAGCACTTGACTCTTAGCATAAGAAAATTTTGAGCATCTGGTTTTATTTCTTATCAAATTTTATTATTTCTTAACATTAAGGTTGACAACCAAACAAGTTGCATAGGGTTCATTAAACAACCACCCACCTTCACTAATTCAATGTAATATCTTCACCCAGTGACTTACCTTAACCTGATGAAGTAACAAATTAATGACTATACCTAAAGCTAGACACTGACTTTATGGGCTTTAAGGCCCATATCAAGTGGAGGCCCAAGATGAGACTAAAAGCGTTGAAGAAGCTTTATTCTAATTATGTGAACCATATATGAGCCAAGCATTGCAATGAAGTCTGGGAATTGGCACTCAAACATATCATACTAACATTAAGGATTATGTTGGAGATATGCAAACTCAAATGGCACACTTGCATGGCACTAACTTGATACTCGGATGCTCAGCAAAGATAGAAATGTTAGACATTAAAAATAAGAACAAAGGTATCCTTGACTTTCTTTATGGTGCTCTACAATAATTGAAGCAAACAATGAATATAAATATTTATTAAACTCAAAGGCGGGACAAGATGTCACGACCCTAACTGAGAGTCATGACTGGTGCTAGGGAACAAGAATTATTTCGAATTCGGAACCTATAGCAAGTCTTAAAAATAAAATACATGCAATAATAATATAAAAATATGCTAGAATCAAAACTTTAAATTGATATAAAATAAATACTCAAATATCATATCATAAATAAAATATTCATACAATATTTTAATACAAATCCAAATATCAAAATAACACACTACTGATACAACAACACTACAACTGTAGTTTTCTAGAATACAATAAAAGTTCAAATATGAAATTTACATAAAATAGCTGGGGCAGAAGAAGACCAGTGTAAAACATTACTAGTCTGGTTTGACAAAGAAGACTCTCCTGAAAAAAATGATTGAGAGGGGGTCAGACCTCACTGAGTGAATTATTATAATAAATATACATGCACCTTTTAATGTTATATGCAATCAAGCATCAGTATATATATATATATATATATATATATATATATATATATATATACAGACATTTCACACATATGCTAAAATCTACTTTTATATATAATAAATGCAAAAACACATTTATTTAAATGAAGGATCAAATAGAACCCTAATAGTATTCGCAACCTCAAACAAATATTTCACTAGTCATGCAGGCTTACTTAATTCCAAAAGAATTCTCTTATTCCATTTTTGGACAGTAGACTAGTCCAGAGACACTAAGTCAACTGAGCTCCAACAGTCTCATTGTCAGTGTGATTGGCCTCGAGACACTAAGTCAACGGAGCTCCCGTAATCACACTATTCAATCACATTAATTCTAAAAAAATGATCAATCAAATTTCACATCAAATGATCTCATAAACTCAACCTTAAAATCTATTGCACTAGTATGTACACAATCCTAGTGCAGCCCACTAGGTAGCATGTTCTATTAATATCCTTCAATAAAATCGTAATTTAATGGAAAATACTAAATTGCACAATTTAAATATTATGACAATCATTTAAAAAGGATATACCACTTATATACTAAACATATACCATAAATATATCAAAAATATACTAAATGTATATGCTGAGTATTTATCAAATATACTGAATATATACTAAAACATGCTAACATATATATGCCACATATATACAAATTCTATACTAAAAAAAAACTAAGAAAGATGTCATATATAAATCAAATATACCAAAAATATACTTATTCTTTTAATGAAATAATTCATGTTTAAACTCATATTAAAACATGAAAACTCATAATCATGTATCTACATGCAATGTATATATAAAATAATAACTCACAGGTTTGCGCTCCTCGATACTGACTCGACGGACTTGGTCCAATATGCCTCAGTCTCGATGCAACTAGAAAATAAATATTCATAACAAATCAAAATAATTTCTAAATCATACTTCTAAGAATTTTAAAGGAAGACCCGATCTAAGAATTCAAAACTCAATCAAAATACAAGAACTCATGATTGACCCAACGTCACATTTTACGATAATTCACCGAAAAATAGACAGAATCTCCTCTGTAAAATAGACATCTCTCTAATGAAAAGTAGAGTCAATCTTGCAAGAAAATTATACTTCTAAAACACAGATTGCTCAAGACCTCAGGTTGGGACCCCAAACTACTAAAATCCCCAACCGAGGTTTACAATTTGAAATAAAAATAAAAATTAAAAATAATATATTAAAATCATAAAAAAAATCCATAAAATCAATAATAAATCACAATATAATTTATTTAAACATCATAACACTAAATATCATTATTTTCAAAATAATTAAATAAAAATCTCAAATAATAATATAATATTAATAAAAAAAATCAAAATTTTCAATAATTCAACATAAAATAGTGAAATTCACATTTAATTACTCAAAATAGTTTAAATATATTATAATAGTAGTTAAAAATCCATTTAATCACCAAAATAATAAATAATATTATTATTTGAATATAATTTTTGAAAATTAGTATTAATTAGTTAAAAATAGTAAATAATTCTTAAAAATTATTTTAATACCATTTATTATCCCAAAATTATTTGAAACATATTATTTAACTATAGTTTCAATAAAAATACACAATTAACCTATAAATCCAATATTCACATAATATTAAAAATTATTCAAAAATTATATAAAATTACCAAAAATTATTTTATCAATACTAAAATTACTAGCTTAAATTAATAACAGTAACAACATCTAATTTCCATCCAAAATAATTAAATAACATAATTATCAAAAATCCATTTTTTAACATTAAAATATTAAAAAAAATACCCATTATTCAAATTAATTCAAAAAAATATACAAAAAATATTTTTGAGAAGATTGAGCTACCTGCAAAATTTCATGAATCAAACCTAAAAATTAAATAAAAATTCAAAACCCTAATGGCACATAAACAAAAACATGACATAACTCAAAATTATGACATAACTCAAGAATAAGGGAGTTTAAGCTCAAATGGAGCTTGTAATCAAACTCATCAGTGCTAGTGCTTATAAAAGAGACCAAAGTGAAGACGTCTAGTGATCGGAATCATTGCCAGCGACAATGGAGGTTGTCTTACTTTCCTGTGTTTTCTGGCGCTCTAGCGACTCCTCAGGCAATGGTGATGGGTGGTGGCACAAGTGGTGGCGCAGTTGGAGTGGGTTGGTGTTGCACAGTGATGAGAAGAAAATGGCATGGAATAGAAGAAAATGGACAACCTGTTATACACACACACACACACACACACACACACACACATAAACACTCACAAAATAATTATTTTATGTAAATAAAGTATTTAGAATAAAATAAATAAATAATATTCACAAATGATGAATATATATATATGTATATATAATTTAAAATTTTATTAACACTGTATATCTCAAAATAATTTTATATTATTTAAAATATCGGGTCATTACACAAGAGGTCATCAAGAGATAAGTTTTCCTTCTCAATTATTTATTTTTACATTTATTTTTACTTAATTATTTAGTATTTTATGAATATTTATAGCTTGTCACACAAGCATGCTTACACATCAACATATAGATGATCGTCCATATATACATGATTATTATTCGTGCAAAACATACATTAATTACATTTGATATATTTATTACATAAGGACTGATCGTTAAATGGAGATCAATTAAATGATCCCAAAACTATTGTTCTTTTAATAATCATTATAGATAAGGAAAATGTATTTACTGAAGACGCTACTTTAAGCACCAATCAGTCCAAGCACTCAGAAATTTTGATCACCTCAATCAACATTAACATGCAAAAATTATTAAATGACATCTAACACACTATCGAGCATACAAGCCTCGAGTCCTTGCATTGATCATCTAAGCATTGATCATCCAAAGTCCAATGATTGAAGCTGGCACCCTAAGGTCATTTCTATAGTACTGAGGTTCGGCACTCGAGCCGCACTTCTAATACACTGAGAATATACAACACTTGAGTCGTGCTTCTAATGCACTGAGAATGTACGACACTTGAGCTACACTTCTAATGCACCGAGAATATATGGCACTTGAGTCGTGCTTCTAATGCACTAAGAATCTAAGTCCACTAACTAAATTTGGCACTTTTAAGTCGCTTATATAGTATTGAGGTTTCAAGCATAGTAAGCCTCGAGTCATAGCACTGAGCATCTAACCCTCGAGTCATAGCACCGAGCATCTAAGTCCGATGATTGAAGTTGGCACCCTCAGGTCGCTTATATAGTATTGAGTTTCAGCACTCAAGCCATGCTTTTAATGCACCGAGATTATGTAGCACCTAGATTATCTAGCACTCTAGCCACACTTTTAACACACCGAGCATTAAAACTTTAGCAATGGCTGGTTTTGCCACATTGTCCCTGTACTGGCGAGTTAATCCCTTACACCAAGCATTTTTATTGTAGGTTTTATGCACTCAAGTCCAGCTAGCACTTTAATGATGTTCTTATATGATAATTTCAAGACTCGATACTAAGCTTCATTTTTTCTTATGACTGGGGCTGGCCACCTCAGTTCACCTTTCCATATCAGATACAATGATGTTTTCCATCATCTTATAGACTCAGATACATCAGACATAAATATCTGAACATACTTTCAGAGGGGACTCTTGATATCCCATATCAGTATCCTATTCTAATAAGGGTTATATTCCCCCAAAGAGAAGAATTACTTGAATAAAAAGAAAGCTTAATAAGGAAGTCTATTTCAATTAGGAAAATTACTCTAAAAAGGAAGTCTACTCCTCTCCTAAATAAGGCAATCCTAAAAGACTAAAGAATCATATTCTTAAGATTTTTGAGCAATACTTTCCCCTATAAATACATCTCATGTCATTCATTCTATTCTCATTCTCATTCAAGACATCATTCCATCACTCCATCACCACATCATCCAAGCAATCACTCTTTATTGTCTATTCTATTATGCCTATTCGCTTTATTATATTTTTTCCTCATACCATTACTGACTTAAGCTTCAGAGTGTTTATGAGAGAAACCCTACCCTTTTACCTGTTCTCTTTGTCGATGCAGGTTTCAAAAGCAAGAAATATCAATACGGAGTTATCAGTTTGTTTGAATTATTGGTTGGCTATATATATTTTTTAGAGTGAGTACAATTTTGATTCTTGTAATTTTTGCCTTTTCGCAAAACTAATCATATGGTTTTTTGTCATTTAAATATCTCGTGTTTTTTTATGTATATACTTTACTGCTCTTCATACAAATATTGTTTAAATGTATGTTTTAATCCAAAAATAATATATATTTTCAATGCTAAAATCATATAATAAATATTATATCATTCAAACAACTACAATAAATTCACTGAATTAAAAAAGAAAATTAATATCTTCTATCTTTAACTTTAAGCCAATTATCAATTAAATTATACTTTAAAAGTCATTTTAGTTTACTCTTTTAACATTATAAATTGTGTCAAGTCTACCCAATTCTATTTGAAGGATCTAACTATATTTTAAAAATTACTTTTACATTCTTATAAAATAAATTTGACACTTATTTAATTTTACCACTTTTGAAATATATTTAAAAATTAATTTTTAAATTTTTGCTTAAAATTTTAACATTTTATGTATTAATTAAAAATAATAAGAAAAAATGTGATAACCTGTGAATCAATTTATTATAAAAACTAATATTAATAAAAAAAAAGCACTTTTAACTATCACTATAAAATAATAAAAATTTTATTAATTTTTTTCATATTTTTCAGAAAAAACTGAATATTTTTATATTCATGACTAATATTTTTAGTATCTCAAACTTTTCTCCTTTTTTTTTATTTAATAATTTTATGATTTGACCTCAATTAGAAAAATTTCTAAACAATATTATTGAAAGTTGAGAAATAAATTCTAAAATAGTTAAATTTTAAGGATTTTTAATGAAAGATTAAAAATTTATGAAAATATTTAGAAATTAATTTGTGAATTTATGTCAAGAGTTACAAAATTAGAATTAAAAATATTTTATTAAATTTTATTTTCCTTATAAGAAAAAGAGTATAAAAAATTTAGTAAGTGTCAAATTTATTTTATAGAAATTTAAAAATAATTATTAAAATTACAATTAGATCTTTCAAATAAAGTTGGATAGAATCAACACAATTAATAAAGTTGAAGGAGTAAAATGAACTTTTAAAATATAATTCAATTGACAATCAGTTCAAAGTCAAGAATAGAACGAATATTTTTCCAATTAAAATTAAACTAAAAAGCTTCCAGCATATTTTGAACTAGTTAAAATTTATGCACACAAAATGCATACTTCCCAAAAATGAAATATTTAATTTATATTTCAAATATTTTATATTTAAAGCTGAATAATTGGATTTTTTTTATAATAGACTAATATACAATTTAATTATTTGATAAGAATAGTTATACCAAAATCATTATCAATAAAATATATACATGATCATGACACATTTGATACAAGTAATAAGCGCAAGTATTTTTTTAAAAGACCATCTGTCACATTAACCACAAAACTCGGCCTAAATGCTTGTAACTAATTAACACCTGAATAAAAGATATATTAGATTTCTTTCATACATCAAAAACGGAGAAATTGGGATGTGATTATACATGAATTTAAATTTAGTCAATTTGTATTTTAATTTTGCAAAATCCCAAGTAGTTAATTTGGCCTATCGATACTAAAAGTTATAATCTTCTTGAGTTTTGTAAATTATATTAAACTTTAAATTTAGCAAAACTAATCTAATTAATTTAACATATTATTTATAATTTTATAGTACATTTGCAATTTGATTAAACTATTTTTGTGGAGGTTATGCAATAACTTTATGCTTATAGAGAGCAGTTACTTACTAAAGGGATTGTAGTACCTGACGAGTGTGTTTTCTATGGAAATATTGGTGAGCACAGTCTTCATGTCGTCGTTGATTACCCTTTTGCGTGTGAATGTTGGGACTTTGCAAATATCCCTCTTATTCATGTGTTGGGGAAAGATTTTGTGTCTTGGTTTTAAACATCTTTGTGCACCTTCAATGAGGATGTTCAGTCGCGATTTTGCATGATCTTTTAGTCCATTTGGAGTTGGAGAAATGCTTGTTTATGGAAATAGCAAACTGCGTCTTCTTCCTTATGTGTTCAGGGTGCTCTTGCTTTGCTAAATGATTTTCAGGTTGCAAGTGCTGCAAATGGTTCTACTGTTCATCCTTCAAGGTGTTCTCAAGTTCATTGGACTAGTCCTCCATCTGGATCATTGAAGTTCAACATTGATGCTTCATTGAATTCAACATCAATGAGTGTTGGATGTGGCATGCTCATTGATGTTGAATGGTTTTGCGGGACTATCGGGATTTGCTTCTTCAATGTCAAACCTGCACTTTTGTTGGCTCTTTTGATGCCAAGATTGTCGAGGCTTTATGTCTGAAGGAAGCTTTGTCCTGGGTTCATGAGCAGGGTGGGTTACTCCAAGACTATTATTGAATTAAATGCCAAGTTAGTGATTGATGGTTATCATGCTTCTACTACAGATTTAATGAATTTGGTGCTATAATTTTATCCTGTAGAATGATAGCTAAAAGTTGTATGGATGTTATCATTTCCTTTGCTCCAAGACAAGCAAATGTAGTTGCTTATTCAATGGCTAAAGCAGCTCATAGTCAAGCTAGTCCTTTTTGTTGGTGTTAATGTCAATTATTGCATAGTTTTCTATAGGATTTATTAGTATTTCTTCATATGTTATTATTTATAATTAGTGTTTTATTAGGATTTTAATTTATTAGCTTAGTTTTGTTTCCTTTTTAGTTTCCTATTTAATTATGCATTTTTGGTATGATTTTGTAGGAATTTTGCTTTCCTAAAGAGTCAGGGATTCAAGCCAATAATTAATGAACTATTTTATGAAGTTATTTTCCTCATTGGAAGAGGTTTTGAAGGTGGAAAATTGTTGTTTTGGTCTTTGGATTAATTTAGAGTATTTTTCTTTATAAATAGAACATTTTAGCTCTAGGTTAAGAGGGCCGTATTGAGCCATATTGAACCATCATTGGGGACTAGACACTAAGGTTACAAACAAGAACCATAGAAGATTGAAGGAGTAAGAAATTGAAGAATTGAAGATTGAAGATTAATTATAATTCTTTCTTTCTTCTCTTTCTTATATTTTTATTATGGGTTTTTCTTGTGATTTCTTGGAGTTTATTGATAATATGTTAGACTAAATATTTCTTTTTTAGGAATTGATTATCCCAAACATGATCTAAGCTTCCAATTTAATAAATTCATTAGTTTTTGCATATTGTGTTTATTAATCTTAATGTTGCTTGTTGTTTGGCTATCAATAACATAATTTTAATTAGGATTATACATTTAGAGATGATAATTCTAATAGACATATAAACACAAGTTTAACTTAGCTCAAAATTAGAGATAAACTGAGTTGATTAAATTCCTATTGAGTTGTGCTTCATAATTCATGATTTTGATATCTAGTTGTTTGGATTGCAATGAAAACTGAGTCTTTATTGCCTTGATTGATAGTTATGAATTTAAATTAATTGATACTTGAGAGAGATTGATTGATGCTTTCGAAAAACTTGGGATATGCATGACTAATTGAGTAATAAATTTCGGCAGCTTAGTGATTGTGAGGTAATTTAATTCCTAGCAAGTTTTTATTATTGATTGTTTGTTCTTTATATTTAAAAATTATTTTTATTCTATTGGTTCATTTATTTGTTATTTAAATTTCATTCAAAATTTCTTGTTTGAAACTCTTAGACAATAAAGAATTAGGTTGATAGGTGATTAAAGCGAGTTCTCACGAGATTAATATTTTTTATACTAGTTGACGATACTATGTGGTTGCAATTTTGCACTAACAATTGGCAAGCTGCTCCTTTTCATGTTCAGGAACTCTTGCAAAATGATGTTGTATGGCTTTAATTTTTTAATGAATTCTCTTATATATATATATATATATATATATATATATATATATATATATATATATATATATATTGAGGTGTTATAGCTAATTTTTAATTTTTTTAATATTTTACATTCACATCAATTACATTGATTAATTACATTTTAACCTGAGAAAAATTGTGCAAAGGTCAGTGAAAAACGTCGCTCACTTGCTAGCAAGGGCGTCAAGTTCTTTGTCTGGCTTTCATTTTTGAGATTCTGTTCCCCAGCTATTATCATTGATGCCTTAACATCTGATTTATAATAAATTTTCTTGAGCTTCAAAAAAAATAAAAAAAAAACTAAGAAAATTAAAAAAATATATACTGTATAAAATGAGAACAAAAAATTATTAATTTATAAAAATATGTGTTTGTCTCTTTTTTTTTAAGTTACTTAATGCTTTCATATAAATGTTATTGTACGGTTAGCTAATCTATTTCAGATGTTTCAAATTAAATTAATTTTATTAAAATTTTAAACTTTGGTATAAATCTGTTAAAAAGATCGAATAGGTTATGACTTTCAATTTCCTATATATACACCTTAATTCTTAAATCTGTTAAAAAAGAAGTTGCCAGTTGCTAATTAATCCTTATTCTTTGAGGTCGAAAACCATATGCTGATGCATTTGGCATGTTTATCTAAGTGGGTAACTCATATGATAAATTATATTATTCGACACAATTTCAATTCATAATCTCAATAATTTTGGAGACAACTCTTAAGTCTCAAATGCAACTAAATCAAAGCTTATGCATTGGTCTACAATTACGAACATTAATGCTTCGTCTGTATGTACAGTGAAGTATTTCTGCTCATTGTTTTTACGGCATTAATTAACTTGCAGATATCAGTGGATACATATATGAAGAAAACAAGAGATTACGAAGAAAAAGAACGTACTTGAATGAAATTATATAATCATTAGCATCACAGCATGTGAAGAAACAGAATTTGCCAACTAACAAATGGAGAAAACTACAAACTCTATTATCAGTAGATGACTAAATCTTGCAGGCTGCAATGCCAGCTGGTTGTGCCGACAAGTATATAGTACAATTTCAGGATCCCCATCGATCTAGCTATCATGTTATGGTGCCAGGACAATCATGAATGATTTTTTACACCAATGGAATGTACCCGCTTGTGTCATGATTGCAAATTTTTTAAATCTCAATTACTGCTCAGTTCCCATCTATAAAAACCTTGCCGTAGTTCACCATTTCCCCAGGCAAGCTCATATCTAAAAAACAAGAAATATTTAGCTTCTTTGTATAATTTTCTTTGAGATATGGCTTCAAGAGCTCTAGCTTCTACCGCTTTTCTCCTCTCTCTCAACCTTGTTTTCTTCACTTTGGTGAGCGCTACCTACTGCCCACCATCAGCGCCAAAAGGCCATGCATCTTACCCCATTAAGCCATCACCTGCAGTGCCATCATTAAAACCTGCGAAATGCCCAAGAGATACGTTAAAGCTTGGTGTATGCGTTGATTTATTAAAAGATTTATTGAGTGTTACAGTCGGTACCCCACTAAAGACCCCTTGCTGCAGCCTCATTAGCGATCTCGTTGATCTTGAAGCGGCCGTTTGCCTTTGCACCACCGTCAAAGCTAGTCTTTTGGGCATAAACTTAAGTGTTCCAGTTGACTTGAGCTTGTTGCTCAATTACTGTGGCAAGAAGGTGCCAAAAGGATTTAAGTGCGCGTAAATTACTTAATTGATGCCCTTCTCTTCCATTTGTAGTTACGTCATTTCTTATTTTATAATTAGCTTTTGGATGATTTTATGTTATATTAAGCATAAAATCAATAATAATTTGTTCTTGTATCTTTTTTTTTTTTTTTTTTCCAAATTGATTAATGGAAGTAGACTCCTTGTCTTCTTCTTGGCCTTTGTGCCCATAGTACTGAATTAATTCTAGTGAAAATTGAATATTTATTTATCTTAATAAAACTAATGTTGTTTAATTGGCTATTTTGATAAAGGTATGTTGGGTCGCTCCTAGTGACACATAACATTTTTTTATATTTATTTTGCAATTTTTTGTTTGATAAATAAAGTTGGGATCGATTGTATAAACTTACCTATATTTGTAGAGACGACTCTGCTGCTGTTAAGCTGAAACTTGGGGCAGCTTCTTTTCTTTATTATTATTTTTTTAATCCAATACACAAAAGTATCATATACTTGAGTCATATATAAAACATCTAGTTTAATTACTCTTGCTTTTGAAATTAGACAAAAGATATTACTCCAATTTTTGTATAAATAAAAAATATTTTATTACAAAATTTTGAAGTTCTTACTCATAAAAGAAAAATTGAAACTGTTATGGTGAAATTGGTTGACGCACTACTCTTAGGAAGCAATGTTACAATATCTCAGTTCAAGTTCGAATAGCAATATAACATTCTATAATTTTTAAAAAGATATAAAAAATTCTATAATAAATTCAATTGTTGATTTTTAATTGAACATCCCTTCCATTTTGAATTTTATTTTTATTTTGTGTGAACCATTACTGATTGAAGAGCCATTCCACATTGAATTTTATTTTATTTTTTGTATGAATTAATGATATTTGTAGTCCATTGAACTCTTCTAATCTAATTGAAGAGCCCTTCCACTTTGAATTTTTTTTAACTACTTGTATCGAGTTTGCTGATTTCTAATTGAAGTGCCCTCGCACTTTGATTTTTTTTTTGTGTCAACCACTAGTATTTAAAGTCTATTAGATTCTAACTAATCTAGTTTGATTCAGGCAGAACTATAAGAGCAGCAAAAGTTTACTAATAACTAATTGGATACGACTTTTACACCTGAACTTGAACTCGAGACTTTATTTAAATAGAAACAACCTCATACCAGTTGATTCCAACTATTGTTGGTTTTAAAATTCATTATATATATATATATATGGATGCTTAGTTTGATCGACCCGCGACAGAATCCTGTTGATGAGCAAAACATGAAACTTGAATGTAGGAGGCCCCAAAGCATCTTGAAAATGGATCTAAAAGCATACACAAACTTGAACTCGAGACTTCATTCAAATAGAAACAACCTCATAGCAGTTGATTCCAATTTCATTCTATAATATATATATATATATATATATATATATATATATATATATATATATATATATATATATATATATATATGCAATGACATTACACCTACCAATTTAGTGATCACTTCTTTTGGTGTATATCAGATAGTATAAGTGAAAATAATTCAGATAACTACCAACGATTGTTGGAATCAATTGGAAGGAGTTGTTCCTGCTTAAGCGAGGTTTTGAGTTCGAGTTCTGGTGTATGCAGTTGCATTAAATTAATTGTTGAAAAACTTTTGCCACCCATATGGTCCTGCCTATGTCAAACCATATTAGTTAGAGTCCATTGAACTTTGTACACCAATGGTTGACACAAAAAAAAAAATTCAAACAACTTATTCGAATAAGAAAATTACTACTAAACTAAGTAAAAATAATCATTTACGCGGATAATTTATTGATTTAATAATTATGTTAATGGCAAAGGCCATAAACATCCCAAATGAGGATACAAAAAAAAAAAGGATAAAAGAAGAAATAAAAAATAAAAAAATAAATGGCTTATATATAAATGGAGTGAATTCATTTGCACTGGAATCCTTCAGGAGCCTTCTTGCCATAGGCATTGAGCAACAAACTCAAGCTAACAGGAATTTCTAGGTTGTTGCCTAAGACATTAGCTTTGATGGCGGCACAAAGGCAAACAGTTGAGTCAAGATTAACAAGATCGTCAATGAGGCTATAACAAGGGGTCATTGGTGGTTTACTAATTTTAAGCTTCAACAAATTCAACAGATTTGCACATGCATCCAGCTTCAGGGTATCTTTTAGGCATTTATCAAGCTCTGATGATGGTACTACAGGTGATGGGTAGGTGGGCTTCGGTGAAGGGACTTTAGGCTTTGGTAATGATGGTGATGGGCAATAAGAAGAGCTCACCAAAGTGAAGAAAAGGAGATTAAGGGAGAGAAGAAGAGCAGTGGAGGCTAAAGCTCTTGAAGCCATTTCTTAGGATTCTTAAGTGCCTTTTGAAATGTAAAGATTTTAGTTCAGGGATTTGATGAAAATGGTGTAGTGGGTTAAAGGTTTTATAGGAGGAGATTTAATGATCACTTCTTTTGGTGTATATCAGATAGTATAAGTGAAAATAATTCAGATAACTACCAACAATTGTTGGAATCAATTGAAAGGAGTTGTTCCTGCTTAAGCGAGGTTTTGAGTTCGAGTTCTGGTGTATGCAGTTGCATTAAATTAATTGTTGAAAAACTTTTGCCACCCATATGGTCCTGCCTATGTCAAACCATATTAGTTAGAGTCCATTGAACTTTGTATACCGGTGGTTAACACAAAAAAAAATAAATTCAAACAACTTATTCGAATAAGAAAATTACTACTAAACTAAGTAAAAATAATCATTTACATGGATAATTTATTGATTTAATAATTATGTTAATGGCAAAGGCCATAAACATCCCAAATGAGGATACAAGAAAAAAAAGGATAAAAAAAGAAATAAAAAATAAAAAAACAAATGGCTTATATATAAATGGAGTGAATTCATTTGCACTGGAATCCTTCAGGAGCCTTCTTGCCATAGGCATTGAGCAACAAGCTCAAGCTAATAGGAATTTCTAGGTTGTTGCCTAAGACATTAGCTTTGATGGTGGCGCAAAGGCAAACGGTTAAGTCAAGATCAATAAGATCGTTAATGAGGCTATAACAAGGGGTCATTAGTGGTTTACCAATTTTAAGCTTCAACAAATTCAATAGATTTGCACATGCATCCAGCTTCAGGGTATCTTTTAGGCATTTATCAAGCTCTGATGATGGCACTACAGGTGATGGGTAGGTGGGCTTCGGTGAAGGGACTTTAGGCTTTGGTAATGATGGTGATGGGAAATAAGAAGAGCTCACCAAAGTGAAGAAAAGGAGATTAAGGGAGAGAAGAAGAGCAGTGGAGGCTAAAGCTCTTGAAGCCATTTCTTAGGATTTTTAAGTGCCTTTTGAAATGTAAAGATTTTAGTTCAGGGATTTGATGAAAATGGTGTAGTGGGTTAAAGGTTTTATAGGAGGAGATTAGCTACAACTTGTGATTTTAAAAATCTTAAAATGTGAGTCATGTGGGTTATATTATTAGCACAACCTAGCATTGCAAAGTGGAAGAGGAGATGCATTGTAATTATATGATTACACTTACTTACAATTATATTTCTTCCAAATATTTTCTTTAATTAATTAGATAGAAAAAAATATTAAAAAGCACTAAAATTGTGCAAGTTCTATGCAATCATCCCATGTATAAAAATAGCATGTTAGTTGTTAATTTTAACTTAAATTACTCGAACACTGAATGTAGATGGAAGTCTTTAAAATGTTCTTTATGAAAGCGGAGGCTTTACTATTAACAATTCTAACCTATTCTCCTCAATAGTTGTTCTCTATAGATGAAATCCAATGAGTTTTGGCCCCACATCATATCATCTTTAAGAATTCGAATGACCTCAAAGATCAACTAGAAATTTTTTTTTAAAAAATTAACTATCAATTTATGAAGTTAAGGAGCTTGATATTTTATTCAGATTTTATTAATGGAATTTTTTTTTTCAATTTAGATAACGTAATCTTGGGAGCCTATTATTTTGTTGGTTTGTTTGAATTATTGGTTGGCATATTATTTTTTTAGGGTAAGTACAATTTTGTTTCTTGTCATTTTGCCTTTTGGTAAAGCCAATCATATGATTTTTTTTGACATTTCAATATCACGTGTTTCATTTTTTTATATATACTTTAGTGTCAATCTTACAAATATTTTTTAAAATGTATGTTTTAATCCAAAAATAATATATATTCTTAATGCTAAAATCATATAATGAGTATTATATCATTCAACTAACTACAATAAATTAAAAAAAAAGATTTTTTTTAATTTAATTATGAATAAAAAGAAATGATTTTCAAAATAAATTTATAATATTTTTTAAAAATAACCAATTGGTTAGATTGATTATAAATCATTTATAAAATAAATTTATCATTAAAATTTAATATTATGTTAATATTTTCTTATAAAATAATGATGATATTAGTTAGAAGGTGAAGTGAAAAAAAAAAAAAAACACAGGGTATTTGAATGTGTGTGTATATATATATATATATATATATATATATATATATATATATAAGACTTAGTTTTACCAAAGGTCTATACTTATCCTTTTATTTTTATAAATTATTTATTGTAATATTAATCCTAACGTACTTAATTCAATGTATATTCAACATTTTATTAAGAAAAACAAGTAGTAAAGTAATGAATATGAGTATCATTTCCACGAGGAGATTGAGACCAAGTACTAGCCCTAAATTTACTTCCACAATCTAACAAAATAGAATAATTGTATGATAAATCAATTAACAAGAAAAGAAAACTTAAAGCTGAAATAATAAAATTCAATAATTAGAAAAAAAAACTAGAGTTCATATTTGTTTCATTAGCTATTACTTGAATTATAGGATCTTTCACAATTCAATTCATTAACTTAGTCAAGGGTAAACCACTCAAAATACCTAGAGTCTCTTCCAAGTTCATCTAAGAATACTAAAGTTACTTACAGTCTATTTTCATTGTCACGTTAATTAACTAGGGTTCATTAAGTTCTTTAGTGATTTATTCTTTCCCAAAGGATTCGTCTATTTTCATGATCGAGGTTCCTAAGTTTTATAAGTCTATGAGCTAATAGATCATGCAACTTTTGTTGTCTCTAATCTGCCCAAAAAGATGCATTCAATTAGGCCTAAAATCAAATACAAGACATTAAGCACAACTTGTCAAATTAACTAAAATTTAATTCATTGAAAGGAAACAAGAATCTAAACAAGTAATAGACTAGCTACCCAAATCCAAATCCTAAAGAGAGTTTAGCCACACATGGTTATGGCGATGAACATAAACAAAATAAAAAAAATTAAAGATGAAGAAGAAATAATGATTTTGGTTCTTGAATCTTGCATAACTCCTTTTTCAATCTCCTTTAAATATGTCTTTAAAAGTGTTTCTCTGAATAAGAATGACTCTAAATGATCATGAATGAATAAAAACACCTTTTTATCCCTATTTTATATTGTAAATTCAATGGAAACCTAATTTGACTTGAATTCCCAAGTTTCTTCTAAAAAGGAAACTTCTTCTACTCGTCACCGCTTGGCTCACGACCGTGACATGTCTTGAAATTTTTGCAACCACTTGGGTCATAGCCATGAGTGAAGTGGTGATGAGCTTTCATAATTGTTTCAATTTGGATAGAGGGGAGCACGACTTGAGGCATGCTCATGAGCCATCCCATGACTCTTGAACGTTCTTTAATCAATGATTTTGCATAAAAGCTTCCAAATGAGGTCTTGTCCAGCTCTCCTTAATCAACTGAGCTTCCTTATTAATCTTTCCTACCAAACAGGGGAAATCCTCATTAAAATCAAATAAAACTCCTAAATAAACCAAGACTAAACAGGAAACTAAAATGAAAGTATAATATAAATAAAATTCCTAATTAAACCTAAATTTTTCCTAAATATTATCAATAACTATTCATAATTCATTAAAATTCAACTCTTGAATAAGTGTAAAATTACACTCAACATACTTTGACTTTATTAGATAGAGCTTAGGGTTTATAAGTTATAATGCTTGACATTTATTGCTTCCAACACAAGCTTTTCTTATAATGTTTTATAGACAATTCATTATTACTTTGTTTATTAGGTGTTGAAGCTATGATTAAGAACTAGCATTGGCTCAGAGGTAAGATTTTAAAATTAAAATTAAACAAAAATTCAAAACCGCAAAAGTAAGATTTCAACTTCAAAAGCTCATTAAAAATAATGTATAATAAAAATATACATAGTCTACATCAATTCAATGAACATCAATTTTTTAGTGAAAAAGATAAATGTTTTACTCATTAAAAATTAAAAAGGGTGCTTTCAAGGAAACCCTTGGTGGTGTTGAACTTCTTATAATCTCCAATTGGCTTCTCCATTGTCAAACACTACCTTCAAGCCGCCTTGTCTCTATCAACAAATATGCACTATCTTAGTCATGAAGACATGTTCATTATGATCACCAGAAATCCCCTATAAAAGAAAACTTATGCCTCAGTTGTCACCATTATGACTACAACACCCTTAATTTTAAACTCAGATGATAATGCTACTTTTAATAAAGGTGGATACATCATGATTCAATTAAATCAGTAGCTTTATGAGTAGTAACTATTATCCTATTAACATGCACTTATTGCCCAAATTATTCTATCCAAAGGAGATACACCATGGAAACTGGCAAAATTGAAAACTAAAATTTCTGCGATTTAAGGACTATATAGCAACTGGAAATTAACCTCTTTAGGAAGGAGATTTTATCATGTCTTTTTTAATTCTAGTTATGAAAATAACTCTGTTTGGAGCAAATGAGCAATAACATTGAAACCAGGCATCAATTGCAACCTTGGACTTTAAATTCTGATCTAACTAGATAAAAACCAACAGACACTCAAACTTAGGTGAGATTTTACAAACTCCCATGGGAATATTGGCATCCACAAATCCTGAATTCCATTGCTAAAGGCGTAGGTGTTCCTTTAAAAAATTGACACTATGATAATTAGCGGAGAGTTAGGCACTATGCAAGAGTCCTTATTGATATTGATTTAGCAGCGTCTCTCCTAGAATTGCTTCTCATTAAATGGATTGGGAAAAGCATTTTATTAAAGTGGTTTATGAATACTTGCCTTCTTTTTGCAATATTTATTCTAATGTAGGATGCTCTTCTTAGGATTGCAGATGAGGAAAAAAAGGTTTCCAAGGTTGATTCTACATGCCCACGATAAGAAAAAGGAGACAAAAAAAAAAAATATATGGCAGAACCAAATGTATATTGGAAGGTAAAGCAACTACCAACAATGGTTGTTCAATCCACTTCAACTGCTTTCCAACAAACTTCACACCAAAACTAAACCTAGCAGGAACACACAATACACCCCCTTGATAACGTCCTACAGAAATAGTTCCGGTGTGGACCTACAGCCCATAAATTCAAATTCTTATAATGAAAAACTTGTAAAACCCTCATTGAAAAATCTTTGAATCACAATGAGTTACTCAATTAGCAAAAGATAAATGATTATGCAGTTGAAAATTTTTTTGCAAGTAGGTAAGATCCCGAAGCTAATCAAGAAGAGCAAAGTGTTTAGGATTTTGATGAGGATGACAATCCTCGAACTTCTTGGGTTAATGAAGCTAATTTAGAAGAAGAGGCTTGGACCATTGTTTAGAGCAAAAAATATCCTAAACATTAAAAGTATAAAGTGGCTCTTTAAAAAAGAGTTATTAGAAAGCCAAACAAGTTGAATTTATGAAACTCTTATACTGGAGTTATCATGGCATGGGTAATCCTAATACCCAAAGAACTATTTTCTCTTTTTATAGACAGCATTCTCCTAATTTTGTATGTGTTGTAGAGCCCATGATTGCTTTTTCTTCAATTCTAGATTCTTATTGAAATAGTATGAATTTATATTTGCTTATTCCCAATGCTTGCTCTCTCCCCTCCATTTGGGTTTTAGGCAAATATGGAATGGTCCTATAATGTCCTCAATTCACATTCTCGATCATCATTTCACTTTAGATGTTTCTGTGGCAAACTCTTTACAGAGGTTAACATTTATTTATGGCAGTGTTTGGCGAAATTGTCGTTCGAAACTTTTGTATAATCTTCTTAACATTTCCACAAATTTCACTTCTAGTTGGTGTGTTTTTAGAGATTTCAATGTAGTTTTAGGAACATATGAAAAAATAGGAAAATTTCTAGCTTTAGGCCCTTATAGAGATTTCGGTAAGTTTCTTAACGATTGTCTTCTCTTTGATATCCACTCTCATGGTACCATTATACATGGACAAATGGAAGGAATGGCAATCATATAGTGGAAAGCCATCTTAATGGAGCTTTGGGGAATTTGTAATTTTTTAATTACTAGAAGATTATTTCTTGTTCAGTATTGCCAAGACACCACTTTGATCACTTTCCATTGCTACTTAAATGCAATTTCAATGATAAGGCTCCCTTTAGATTTTATTTTCAATCTATGTGGGTTTGCCATCCATATTTAAGGGATCTTATTGCTAATTCTTGGTCTATTCTAATTGGTAATTTAAATCATATGTAGTTGCTAGGCTCTAAGTTGAAACAATTACTTGTTGAAATTAAAATATGGAACTGGAATTTTTTTTCTATTTAGAAGACAATATAAATCAGGTAAGTTCAAAACTACAAGATATTTAGTTAAAAATTTCTTCTAATGGTATCTCTGATGATCTTCATAGGCGAGAGTTGGCTGCTCATGCTATTTTGGACAGTTGTCTTACTCAGCAAGATGTTTATTACAAGGCATGTAGTCAAATTAAATGGTTAGCTATAGGTGATCATAATGCTTCCTCTTTTCATCAAAAGTTTTATCGGTCTAAGTCCAAGCATGGTATTAATCATTTGATAGTGAATGGGACACTCACTAATGATAAAGAAGTTATTGAGAAGCATGTTATGGATTTTTATCAAGCTCTTTTCAAGGCTAAGTTTTCAATTCTATTGAACATCAATTTAATAAAATTAGTTGTGCCTTGTATGGTTACAGAGTTTAATAATACACTTTTGACAAGTTGCCCCTCAAATGATGAGATCCACAGTACCATCTTCAATATGGATGCCCAGAGTGCTTCGGGGCTAGATGGGTTTATTGGTTTATATTATAAAACTTTATAGGTTGTGGTGAATAAGGAAGGTTATTCTACAGTTTGAAATTTTTTCATTACAGGCACAATCATTATGGGAATTAATTCTAGTTTTATGGTTTTAATTCCAAAAGTGATAGATGTTATTACTATTAAGCATTTTTGCTCTATTATACTTAACAACTTTATCATGAAAGCGGTCATTAAGATTCTAGTTGATTTTCTATCTTCCATTGTATCTTGAATTATCTCTTGTCATCAATATGGGTTTTTGAAAAATGAAGCATAACAAATTGTATAGTTGGTGCATCTAAAGGTGTTAACTTGCTTTCAAAAACTTTTTTTGGAGGTAACATGGCTTTTAAAATTTCTATTCAAAAAGCTTTTAACATTGTAGATTGGAATTTTCTTTTTGATGTTTTGAAATCTTTTGGGTTTTCCTTACAATTTAATGATTGGATTCTTACTTTATTAACCTTTTCTAGATTATCAATTTTAATTAATGGGCATGCTAAATGTTATTTTGGTTGCACTTATGGTGTTCGTTAAGGACCCACTATCACCTCTTTATTTTGCTTTGTGAAGGATTTTCTTAGTAGATTGATTTCTGCTAAAGTTGTAGAGGGTGTTATTCAGCCTATGTTTTAGACATGGACTAATTTTTTTTTTGACTTATTATTTATATGTTGATGATGTCCTTTTATTTAGGAAAGCTTCACTTCAAAATATAAAAGCTGTTAATGAAATTTTTGAAATGTATGGGCAAGTTTTAGGGTAACTTGTTAATTGGTCCATGTTAGAGATATTTTATGGAGCTTCCATTAATGAAAATTGAATCTCTCAGCTTCGACAAGTGGTTAATATCAAAAAAGGTTCCTTACCCTTTGTGTACCTTAAAGTGCCTTTATTTGCTGGAGTTATAAGGAAAAAATGGCTTAAACCTGTTGCAGATAAAATTTGTTATCGATTTTTTAAGTGGAAAGGAAATTCTTTGTCTATAGCTAGCCATTTGACTCTTATTTAGTAAATGATTATAAATTCATTATTGCATTTTTTTAATTCACAAATGGCCTCACTCTTTGCTTTCTTATGTGGAACATTACATAAGGAATTTTTTATGGACTGATTCTATTCATAAGAAAAAACTTATTACTATTCCTTGGAAGATTGTTTTTCCTCCTTTCAAGGAAGGGGGAATTGGCAATAATTAGCTTCATTGTCTTAATGACATCATGCTAAGTAAACTGGCTTAGAGAATGATTTCTTTAAAAGAATATCCTATCATAGTTATCCGTCAATGATTTCTCACTCTTTCAGGCCTTCATCATAGCTCTTTCATTGCTTCTTCTCTTTAGTCATAAATTAAGCATCCTTTTAATAGTATTCGCTCAAAAATTTTATGGTTCATTGGAGTTAATACCGAGCTTAGATTTTGGATTGACGCTTGGATCAACCCTTTGGTTACTTATCAAATTAAAATTTTTGCTAAAGATAAAAGGGTTCTGACTGCTTTAATGTTTGATTTTATGCCCAATAATACTTGGCAACTCGATCATTTATCTAATAAGATGGTTAAATTAAATATTCAAGCTATTTCAACTATTAAAAATGATACAGATCTTTCTATTTATGTAGCAACTTCTAATGGTATCTTAATGGTGAAAGAAATGTATGATCATATCCATTTTTCTCAATCCCCAGCTCCATGGCATTCTTTCATTTGGAAAGAATTTTTTCCACCCTCTCATTCTTTAATTTGTTGGTGGGCAATCTTAGGCTATTTACTAACTGATGATCAGCTCACGAGGAAGGAACTCTTTTTTCAATCACGATGTATTTTATATGTTGCACACCATGAAGATCATGAGCATTTATTTGATCGATGTGCATTCTTTTTTACTGTATGAAATTATATCTCTCATTTGTTTGGTAAACGTATCATGGTGGATGGTTCCTTATTGGATTTAACTATTGATGCTATAAGGCATAGTGTCAGTTCTCAAGTGGCTGTTTTATAGTGTGCCATAATTGTTAATGTCATTTCTATGCTTTGAAGGATACATAATTTAGCACTTTTGAAGATGAGTTTCCTGATATTAATGTTGCTTTACATTTAATTTGGACAATAATTAAATAGTGTGATTATTTTCAAATAGGAAAAATGTCGAATAATACAAATGACCTTCACATTCTTAAGTTGTTGGCTATTCAAGGCATTCCTAGGCTAGCTTTAAACATAATATTTATATCTTAGTAGCCACCCCTTCTTTCTAGATCAAGGCAAATATAGATGGCTCTACGTTGGGCTCCCTTAAAGTTGTTGGAGTCGGATGCATTTTTAGAACTTCTATTAGTTTTTCTAAGAGGTGCTTTCTCATTTTGTGTAGGACATGAGTATGCTTATATGATGGAGCTTCATGCAGTTAATATTGCATGGTAGAAATGTTGGCATGTTTATAGTTAGAGTGCAACTCTATGTATGTGGTCCATCTTTTTTGTAATCATTCCAAACATGTGCCTTGGAAATTATACAACAATGGCTACATTGTTTACATGTCGTCTCTCAAATTAGCTTTCCAGTGTCATATATTTATAGAGAAGGAAATTCAGTAACTAACTTACTTGTTAGACATGGAGTTTTTTTACATACTGTTAATTGGTGGGATTCAACTCCATCTTTTTATGATAATTCTATTAGTATATATCATGGTGGAAGAGGTTTTTATTGATTTAGCTAGGCTTTCTTATGGCTTTTGTTTTGGCCATCAATGTAATTTCTAACATTATTCTTTTTTATTTCATTTATCTATTGGACAACAGAAAAGTGATGTTACTGCTAAGAGAGTGTCAACCTAGTTAAGATATTCAAGTGCGTTACCTGATTTCTGGCCTCTAGCCTTTTAAGGAAAAAATTAAAAATACATTTAAATTAAAAAAATACAAAATTAGTGCAATCAATAAAATATCTTAGCCATAAGGATATGTTTTCCATAACCATTGCAAACCTTCCAGAAAAGAAAACCTATGCCTTGGCTATCTCTAATACGATTACAAATCCTTTAATTTTAAGCTTGAATGATACCACTACCTCAAATAAAGGCAGTTACATTGCCATTTAAATAAATTAATAGCTCTATGAGTAGCAGCTGTTACCCTATTATTGAGTGTAATTCTATACATGTTCTAGAGTTGAATTTTAATGAATTCTGAATAAATAGTTAGTAATAACTAGAAAGAATTTAGGTTTAATTAGGTATTTGTTTAAGTTGGACCTTCATTCTAATTTCCTATTATTTTTAATTTATTTCAGAGTTTTGAATTGATATTAATAAGAGTTTCCCCTTTTTGTAGGAAAGATTAAAAAGGAAGCTTAAAATAGTCAAGGAATGTTGAACATGGCCATGATATAGGTGTGCTTGTGCCTATGCCACATTTTAAAAGAAGAATCAAGGCAGTATGGCTTAAGCATGACCATGCTGAAAGCTGTGTCAACTATTGGAATTGAAGGAATTGTGACATAAGATGGAGCATAGGCGTGCTTAAAACCATGCCATAAAAGTGAGGACGTGACATTATCATGCTTAGGCCATGTCAAGCAAAAAAATATTCCTTTTTGGTGGAAACTTGGGAATTTAAGTGCAAGTAGGTTTTCCATTAGACTTTTTCTATAAAAGGGGATACAAAAGAGCCATTGGGGGAAACACCGCCACTAAAGGAAGCGAAGCATGGAATTAAAGAGCTTAACAAAGATTGAAGCATGCTTTCAATGAGTTTTATCTTCCCTTCTTTTTCTTTTCTTATGAATAGCTAAATTAATTAGAGTTTGGTTTTGGAGTAGCTAGTTAATACTTGTTGGGATTTTTATTTCTTATTAATGATTTAATTTTTAGTTAATTTTATGAGTTGTGCTTAATGAATTTTATTCAATTAAGGGCCTAATTGTTGGCATGTATATAGATAACTTAAAGACAACGAAAGTTAGATGATTTATCACCTTATAGACTTGTAAAACTTAGGAACATTAATCACAAAAGTAGATGAATCCTTTAAGGATTAATAAATTACTAAGAAACTTAATGAGTCTTAGTTAATTAATATGACCATGAAAATAGGTTGTAATTAACTTTAGTATTCTTAGATGATCTCAAAAGAGACTCTAGGTAATTTGAGTGGTTTAACCTTGATTATGATAAATGAAATAGATTAACTTAATTTTATAATTCAAGTCCTAACTAGTGAAATATACCCAATTTTATTTTATCCCAATTTATTTAATTAGATTAATTAGAGTGGATAGTTTAATTTAATTAATTTAATTCTTGCAATTTATATTGATTTGTGCTAGCTAGGGAAAATTGATTGGCAGTTAGTGCTTAGTATCCTTTTCTCGTGGGAACGATACTCTACTTATCACTTTATTACTTTCCATGATCCATACACTTGCGGAGTTATGATAATAAGTTTTTGGCACCGTTGTCGGAAATTGGCATTACTAATATTAACACATTTTTCTTTTTTGTTAGAATAACACATTGATTTATTTTTATTTGTTTTATTAATGAATAATTTGTCATGAATAATGATGAATTTTTTTTTATCAATTTTTGAGATCTAATACATGTGATCCTGTATATAATGTAGAACATATGCAATTTAATTATTTTTCATCTTATTTTCAGGTTTGTAATTGGTGTAGAGAGAACCATAACGGGGCACATTAATTATATTATCCATATTCACCTCCATCACCTTATTATAACCCATTTTGGAGCAGTTGTATGGATCACACTTGGAGTTATCAATAAGAATCTAAGTTGAATCTTGAGATAATATTGGAAAATTACATTCAAGAAACAAAAAAGATCGAAGAACAATTCTTGGAGAATAAGTAAAATTAATTCATTTAGTTATAACATAAAGCATTGCAAATGGTTCAAGAAAGTCTAAGGAGACATGAGGAGCGTTTTAGGCAAATTGTTGAAAGTCACATTGCATGCTTTTAAAAACTTCAAATATGTGCACTCATGAATTGTTCAATACAACCGACATAAAGAGAAAGTATATAGGATGATGAGAGTACTTTGAGTCAAGATGATAAGGAAACTTTTAAGTTGTGCCATGATGAGCAAGAAGGGATTATCACTAAAGAAATAGAAGAAGTCTCCAAGTGTAAGAATCAATTTATAAACATCAAGGATGACGAAGTAAAAAGTCACTCAACTCAACTTTAAGATGAGTTGGATCGCAAAATTGTAACAATTCTTGAAGCTACAAGGATGAAGATGAGCCATCTATAACTGACGATGCATATGTTCCATGACCTATTATAGTCATATACTATGAATCCATGAAAGGTGTTGGACTATTTAGGAATCCACATGAAAAGCCTTACATTGTTCAAGTAATTTTAGAACAAAAAATTTGGCATATGGAGTCTGCACTTTATTACCTAGGCATAAGGGAGCCTAGCAAAAGTAAGGAAAGGAAGATACTTCCAAGAACACTTCTTCATGTTATGTTGCATCTATGATACTACACATTCAAGGGGTCAAGCTAATGACCTAAAATTAGCACTTATTAGGAGGCAACCTAATGTGTTTTGATTTATTTCTTTTTTTTAAGTTTATTATTAGTTTATTTTTTTCTTTTATTTTTCTTAGTTATTGTTATTTTATTTTATAGGTCATCCAACATTTGGAGCAAGCATAAAAGGAAGAAAAATGCTTATAAAGGAAGTCCTTATTTTCTTTTCCTTATTTTAATATTTTTGTCATTTAGGACAATGCCATATATAAGTATGGGGGAGGATGTCAAATGTAAGGATAATTTTTTTATGTTTTAGGTTTGTGTGTTTTTATTTATTTTTGCATGTGTATTAGTTAAATTAAGAAAATAAAAACTTTTTTTTAAATGTAATAAGATTCATAAAATTTTAACTCAATTCTCCAAATTTGTTGTGATGTTTATCCTTAAAACTTTTTGTTTTGGTTTTGTGCAAAATTGAAGGACAATTGTGATTAGGGGTGATAGTGTATAAATGTGACTTTTGATTCAATTATTAAAATATTGAGTGGTTTATTAAATAAAATAGTTGAACATAGTCATTATGTATGAGAAATTTAGTTCTTACACCCTAAACATGAATCAAAAGATTGAATTTGAGCATGAACTTAGGAGATTAAATGAAATTTTTTAAAAATCTCTTTTTTTTTAAGTAAGAGCAATGTTTATTTCTAAATTTTTATATACTCTGAATCTACTCCAATGCTCTAATTAGAGTAAGAGTATCTAAAGGACCCATATAGCGGTATCCTTGCTTAGTAGTGCAAGAACGACGAGGGATTACTAAAGTGGGAAGATTTGATTATAGAGAAAAATGATTAGATGAAGCATAAAATGCACTTGTTAAATAAAAGAAAAGATATTGTAAGGTGGAGCGTAAACTGCATTCATAGCCAATTTTATGTTTCTCCTTAGGTTATGTTCATTGAATTTCAAATAGGTTATATGCTTGGGTTGTGATTAGTAAATTGTTTATATATGATGTATTTTTGTTTGATTATCTTCTTTAGCAAACATGTTTCAATCTCGGTGTTGTCCACTTGCATGTCTTAGAAATTATAACTCTTTGGTTGTAGTTGAGCTAGTGCTTAAATGTTTAAATTTGATTTTTGCTTGAGGATAAGCCAAGCTCTAGTATGGGGGAATTTGTTGAGTGTAATTCTACACATGTTCTAGAGTTGAATTTTAATGAATTTTGAATAAATAGTTAGTAATAATTAGGAAGAATTTAGGTTTAATTAGGCATTTGTTTAAGCTGGACCTTCATTCTAATTTCCTATTATTTTTAGTTTATTTAGTATTTTTAATTGATATTAATAAGAGTTTCCCCTTTTATAGGAAAGATTGAAAAGGAAGCCTAAAATAGTCAAGGAATGTTGAACATGGCCATGACATGGGCGTGCTTATGGCCATGACATGGGCATGCTTGTGGCCATGACATGGGCGTGCTTGTGCCCATATCATGTTATGAAAGAAGAATCAAGGTAGCATGGCCATGCTGGAAGTTGTGTCAACCACTAGAATTGAAGGAGTTGCGACACAGGATGGAGCACGGGTGTAGACACCCAATTTCAAAATAATGAGTTATAGATGCGACAAAAGACTTCAATGATGAAAATGTCATGAATAGGTCCTCAATACTTGAACTTTGAAACTTCAGGGGTCTGATTGCATTTTTTTAAAGAAAGGATTTAATATTTTCATGGACTAAATTGCAATGCTTCTACAGATCTAATTACAAAACTTAAATTCTTTCGAGAACCTTTTTGTAATTAAAAGTTAAAAAAAAAGTGGTCAAAATTACATTAATTTTGATTGGAATTACACTAATTCTGATTGGAATTACACAATTTCAATCAGAATTAGACCTCTTCCATCCCATGTTCTTGAATTTTCCAGGAAAAATTGAGTCTTAATTGGTTTAAAATTCTCCTAAAATTATTTTGATAATGTTTTTAAGGAAATAGAAGTTTTTTAGGAATCAATTTATAATTAGGGTTTGAAGATGGATCCCTATCTAAGGAGTGTTTTGGCTCTGAAAAAAAAGGGAGGCAAAAATGACGAAGGGAGGCAGAACGAGGAAAAAAGAAAGAAGGAAAGAAAAAAAAGGAGAAAAATAGAAAGAAAAAGAAAAAAGAAAAGAAAAGAGAGGAAAAGAGCATCTTATTCTCTACAAAAAATTTCTTTTGCTTAATTGATTGATTAAAGATCTTTAAAAGATTTTTGAAGAACAATATTCGAAGACCTATCAAGAATAGTGATTTTACAAAATCTGAGAAGCACTCCATTAAAATCATCCATAAGCATCATCTTCTCCTTATTTATTTTATTTATTATTTTATTTATTTTTAATTTTATTTTATTATTGTTATAATTTATTCCCTAATCATTTTTTTTGTTCTTTTTATGGTGATTATAAAGGACTAAACTTATAGAAAGTCCATGGGAGGCCATGGATAAGACCTTGTAAATTTAGTTTTTAGGTCTTTTGATTTTTTGATTTATTTTATTTATATGTTTTTTGGGGTTGTATTAATTATTTTTATTATTATTTTCTATAGATTATTGTAATAGTCCCAATAGTGGGAATAGTGGAATTATATGTATGATTGCATGTTTATGTTGGTTAATTGGTTAGTAAAATTAGGATTTTTATTGGGTAATTAATTAAAATCAATGGTGGAAGTAGATTAATCTAGGATTTCATGTTAATTAGAATTAGGATTTAGAAGGAATTAATTTAATTAGTTGTTTGATCTTTAATTTAATTATTTTGATATGTTTTATATTTTTTGGGCTTGTTTATTTTTTTTTATGTGTTCTAGGCCCTAGACCCACATTAGGCTTTAACCCATTTAAATTTAGGTTTTTTTTTTAAGTTTAATTAATTAAAATGCATTTTATGCCTATAATTAATTAGATTTTTAGGTTAGAAATAACTTAGGCCCATTTAGTAAATTAGACATAGACCCATTTAATTTAATTTAATTAATTAGACTTAGCCCATTAAATTAAAACTTTTTTCATAACTTGTAGATTTAAGATCACCGTAGAATTAAAACATCTAGAATTAGGCCCATTAATTTAAATACCTCCATAAATTGTAGATTTAAGCCCATTTTTTAGAATTAAAATAAATAGACTTAGATTCATTTAATTAAAATTAAAAGGAATTAGTCTTTAGCTCACTTGTAAATTAAAACATGTAGATTTAGCTCATTTAATTAAAATTCATGTACATTAGACTAACTTAGGGATTATATGTTTGAATGAATGCATTATTTACTTGTATTTTCATGACTAGTTTGCCTTAGAGTTAATTGCTAGAATAAGGGTTTATATGAAATTGCATGTAAATAGAGGATAATATAGTAATTCATAAAGTAATTCTAAATGAACATGAGACCGAAAGAAGTTGGTATTCTATAACTAGAATCTCCTAGTTGTGGTACTAGTTTCCTTTTAGGGAATTGAGTACCATCTTTTCGATTTTTCGTAGTTATTACCTTGGTTGGCGACTCCTCATCTCCACGCCATGTCTTTATAACAGTGGTTAGTGTGTTCTCTAGAGCCCTGAGCTCAAACAGTGTTGTGGTTGCTAAAATCTTGTACGTGTACTAAACCCTGCCATCTAAAATGGGCATGCTCAAAACTATGCCCTCTTTTGTTCGAATTGAAGAATTTATAAAGGACCACATGGCTTAAGCACGACCATACTTGAAACCATAATCGCTTCTATCTAAGTTAAAGAAAATGTGAAAGCTTAACATGGCTTAAGCACGACCATGCTTGAAACTATGTCGTAAAAGTGAGGATGTGACATGGCCATGCTTAGGCCATGTCAAGCAGAAGAATATTCCTTTTTGGTAGAAACTTGGGAATTCAAGTGCAAGTAGGTTTTCCATTAGACTTTTCCAATAAAAGGGGATATAAAGGAGCCATTAGGGGGAATACCACCGCCATGGGAGGTGAAGCATGGAATTAAAGAGCTTAATAAGGATTGAAGATTGAAGTGTGCTTTCAATGAGTTTTATCTTTCCTTCTTCTTCTTTTTTTTTATGAATAACTAAATTAATTAAAGTTTTTTTTGGAGTAGCTAGTTAATACTTGTTGGGATTTTTATTTCTTATTAATGATTTGGTTTTTAGTTAACTTTATGAGTTGTGCTTAATGTCTTGTATTTAATTAAGGGCCCAATTGGTTGCATGTATGTGTATAGATTAGAGATAATGAAATTTGGATGATTTATCAGCTCATAAACTTATAAAACTCAAGAACCTTGATCACGAATGTAGACGAATCTTTCAAGGATCAATAAATTGCTAAGAAACTTAATGAGCCTTAATTAATTAATGTGACCATAAAAATAGGTTGTAATTAAATTTGGTATTCTTAGATGATCTCAAAAGCGACTCTAGGTAATTTGAGTGGTTTACCTTGATTATGATTAATGAAATAAATTAACTTAATTCTGTAATTCAAGTCCTAACTAATGAAATAAACCTAATCTTTATTTTATCCCCATTTATTTAATTATATTAATTAGAGTGGATAGATTATTTTAATTAATTTAATTTAATTTTTGCAATTTATATTAATTTATGATAACTAGGGAAAATTGATTGACAGTTAGTGTTTAGTACCCTTTCTTTATAGGAATGATACTTTACTTATCACTTTATTACTTTCCACGATCTGTACACTTGCAAAGTTATGCTAACACCTGTCAACATGCAATTATGGCTCGAATTATCCTATCCAAAGGTGATGCACCATGGAAGCTAGCGGAATTGAAAAAAAAGTTTACTTTGGTTTGGGGAATAAAAAGAAAATGGAAATTAATCTTATTGGGAAGGGGTTTCTTCCATGTCGTTCTTAATTCTAGTTTTGAAAAAAACTCCGTTTGGAGTAGAGATGCAATTATGTTGAAACCATACATTCTTCACCTATAACCATAGACTCCGAATTTCAATCCCATGAGTTAGAAGCCAACCAACAGTCAAACTTGGGTGAGATTTTACAAGTTGCCCTGGGAATATTAGCATCCACAGATTCTGACTTCTATTTCTAAAAGAGTAGGTGTGCCTCTTAAAATTGATAATGCGATGGTTAAGGAAGAGTTTGGGAAATATGCAAGAGTCCTTGTTGATATTGATTTAGTGACTTCTCTTTAGGAATCATTGCTCATTGAAAGGATTGGGAATAACTTCTACATTAACATAGTTTATAAAAATTTCCCTTATTTTGCAATTTTTGTTCTAATATTGGACACACTTCTCAAGATTGCAGATGGGATAAAAAGGCTTCTAACACTGAGTCTTCATATCCTCAATAGGAAAAAGGTGATGAACCTACTAAAGTGGTTAAAATAAAGTGTATTTAATGCAAAATTAAATGTTACTGATGTTCCAGTCTCTAATGCCTTTTAACAATTACAAAATGAGCTTAATACATCTAGAACAGAAAACCCACCTATTAATAGTGCTATACATAATCCTATTCCAGTTGCCGATCTAATTATAGATTTTCATGACTGACCTCTTAAACAAAATGAGATACCTAAAGCACCTCTGATTCGTAATGAGCTTCCCCTTCAGCAAATGATGATTGATCAGGTTGTAGATTCTCACAAAGCAGATCTTAAAACTGATAAAAAAGATTACAGTGTTCAGGATTCTGAAGAGGATGATAATCCTCTTTCTTTTTTAGGTTGATGAGGTTGATATTGAAGAAGCAACTTGGACTACTATTCAAAGGAAAAAATCTCCAAAACATTAGAAATCTACAATGACTCTCTCTAAAAGAGTACATATAAAACCTAACAAATTGAATTTATGAAGTGCTTCTATTGGAATTGTTGAGGCATGGGTAATTCTAATACCCAAAGATATTTATTCTATTTTTGTAAACAATACTCTCCTGACTTTATTTGCATTGTGGAGCCCATGGTTGCCTTTTATATAATTCCAAATTCTTATTGCAATACTTTTAATGCTCGTCCTCTCCCTTCCATTTGGATTCTAGGTAAACATAGCTACTCCACAGTGCCTTCTATTCATTTTCATAATCAACATATAACTTTAGATGTTTATGTCTCTTCTAATTCTTTGAAAAGATTAACTTTTGTTTATGGTAGTGTGTGACGTAATTGCCGTATGGAGATTTGGTATGATATTTTTATACTCTTTATTAATTTTAATTCCCCTTGGTATGTTATTAAAGATTTTAATGCAGTTCTGGGAGCTCATGAAAAAACTAGAAAATTGCCAGCTATAGGCCCTTATAAGGATTTCGGTAAATTTCTTGATGACTATCTTCTCTCAGAAATCTCTTCTCGTGGTGCCATTTTCACTTGGAAAAATGGAAGACATGTTAATTATAGAGTGGAAAGTCATCTTGATAGAGCTGTTGTAAATTTACAATTTTTAAATTTTTGAAAGGTTATTTCTTATTCAGTATTGCCAAGACACCATTCGGATCACTCCCCATTGCTGTTAAAATGTGATTTCAGTTATAAGCCTCCATCTAGGTTCCACTTTCAATCTATATGGGTTTCTCATCCAGGCCTTAAGGAGCTTTTTTCTAATTCATGGTCTATTCCTATTGGCAATTTACACCCTATGTAATTGCTAAGTGCAAAGTTAAAAAGATTATGGGCTGAACTTAAAGTTTGGAATAAAACTATTTTTGGGCATTTGGACGACAATATCTCTCTAGCAAATTCAATTCTCCAAGATATCTAGTTGGAAATTTTTTCTAATGGTATTTGTAATGCTCTTCATAGGCAAGAGTTGGAGGCTCATGCTATTTTGGATAATTGCCTTACTTAGCAGGAGATTTATCATAAAGATTGTAGTCGGGTTAAATAGCTAGCTGTAGGGGACCACAATACATAATTTTTTTCATAAAAAACTATCTCAGTCTAAGTCCAAGCATAGTATTTATCATTGATGGTAAATGGTAAGCTAATTGGTTTATTTTATAATTTTCATGGGTTCACTGGTTCATTTTATAAATCTTTCTAGGTTGTGGTGTGTAGAGAAGTGTGTGCTACGATTCGAAGTTTCTTTATTATAGGCATAATCACTATAGGAATTAATTCCATTTTTATGGTTTTAATTCCAAAGGTAATGGATGATATTGCTATTAAGCATTTTCGCCCTATTATTCTTAGCAACTTTATCATGAAAGTGGTTTCTAAGATCCTAGTTAATCGACTCTCCTCTATAGCTTCTCAAATTATCTCTTATCATCAGTTTAGATTTTTTAAAAATAGATGCATTGTTGATTGTATTACAGGTGCTTCTAAAGGTGTTAACTTGCTTTTAAAGTCCTGCTTTGGAGGTAATAAGGCTTTTAAAATTGATATTCGAAAAGCTTTCGATACTATAGATTGGAATTTTCTTCTTAACGTCTTGGAATCTTTTGATTTTTCTTTGTAATTTAGAGATTGGAATTTTGCTATTTTCTCCTCTTCCAAATTGTCTATCTAATTAATGGGCATGCTAAAGGTTATTTTCCCTGCTATTGTGGTGTACATCAAAGAGATCTACTTTCTCCTTTTTTTATTTTGCTTGGCAGAGGATTTCCTTAGCAGATTAATTTATGCTAAAATGGATGAAGGTGCTATTAAGCTTATGTTTCAAATAAGAAATAATATTTTTCTTTCCTATTACTTATATTTTGATGATGTTATTTTATTTGGAAAAGCTTAGCTTCAAAATATGAAAGCCATTAATGACATTTTTGAAGTTTATGGATAGATTTTGAGTTAGCTTATTAATTGGACCAAGTTAGAGATATTTTTTAGAGCTTCTATTAATGAAAACTGTATAGCACAACTTCATCAAGTAATTAATATCAAAAGGGGCTCCTTACCTTTTGTGTATCTTGGAGTTCCTTTATTTGCTAGGGTTCATAGGAACGAATGGCTTACGCCAATTGCAAATAAAATTTGCAATCAGTTTTTAAAGTGGAAAGGTAGTACATTGTCAATGGCTAGCTGAATGACCATTATCCAATCAGTTATTACGAGCTCCTTGTTGTATTTATTTTCTATTTATAAATTGCCTTGTTCTTCGCTTTCTTATATGGAATGTTGCATGAGGAATTTTTTTTTGGATGCGATCCATTAATGAAAAAAAGCTTGTTGTTATTCCTTGGAAGATAGCTTGTCTTCCAATCAAGGAGGGAGGAGTTAGTATCAAATAACTTCATTATCTTAATGATACCATGCTTGGTAAAATGGCTTAAAGGGTTATTTGTTTTAAAGATTATCCTATCTCTATTCTCTGCCAAAGATTTCTCACTCCATTAGGCCTTCCTTGTAGCACTTACATTACATTTTCCCTTTGGTCCTCTATTAAGTATCCTTTTCATAGTCTTTGCTCAAAAATTTTATGGTTCATCAGCAATAATAGTGAGCTCAAATTTTGGGTTAATGTTTGGATCATCCCTTAAGTTGCTAACTAGCTTGGCATCCAGGCTAAAGATCATCATGCTCTCTCTACTTGCATTTTGATTTTATGTCCAATAATACATGGCATCTTAATCATATATTTAATATTATGATAAAATTGAATATTCAATGAGTTTTAGCCATTCATTATGACTTTGATATTTATATTTGGACTGCTTCTGTTAATGGGATTTTAACGGTGAAGTTGATATATGATCATATTAGGTTTTCTTGTCCTCCCACACTATGGAATTCTTTCATATGGAAAGAATTTTTTCCACCCTCTCATTCTTTAATTTACTAACGGGCAATATTGGGCTACTTACCAATAGATGATCAGCTTGTCAAGAAGGGATTTTCCTTCCCATCGCATTGTATTTTATGTGTTGATCATCATAAAGATCATCAACATTTATTCACTTAGTGTTTTTTTTTCTTTAGCTGTATGGAACTCTATCTCTTGCATGTTTGATAAGCGTATCATGTTGGATGGTTCCTTATTGGATCTGATTACCGAAGCTATGAGCCCTATTTTCAGCTCACAAGTGATGGTTTTATGGTGTGTAGCCATTGTTAGTGCCATTTCAGTGATTTGGAGAATTAGAAATTTAGCTATTTTTTAAGATGAAGCTCAAAACATCCATGTTGCTCTATGCACAGTTTGGAAAGCTATCAAAGAATGCTACTTCTTTAGAGTTGGCAAAATGGCAAATAATGTATATGACTTCTGCATTATTAAGCTACTGACGGTTTGAGGTATTCTTAAACCTGCACCATCCATTATTTTTGTGTCTTGGATTAAGGCAAATACGGATGGCTCAGCTTTAGGCTCCTCCGGTGCTACAATCTCCGATGAAATTTTCAGAAACTCTGCTAGTATTCTAATAGGTTCTTTCTCTTTTAGAGTTGGGCAAGACTACGCTTTCATGGTTGAACTGAAAGCTGCAATTCATGTGGGTTGGCATTGTTTATGGTTGGAATGTAACTCCATATATGTAGTCCATCTTTTCTGTACTCTTTCTAAGCAAGTTCCATGTAAAATTTTGCAACAATGGCATCAATGCTTACATGTTGTGTCTTTAACTTTACGGTTTCTCATATTTTTTGAGAAGGAAATTATATTGTTGATTTAATGGCTCAATGTGGCGTCTTTTCAAACACAGTTCATTAGTGAGATTTCAATTAATCCTTTTGTGAAAATAACATTAGTATAGATCATAGTGGAAGATGTTTTTACCAATTCAACTAGTTTCTTTTGTGGCTTCTTCTAGCCATTAATGTTTCTCTTAACATTGTTATTTTTTATTTTCATTAATAAATTGGACAACAAAAAATTATGTTAATGTTAAGAGGGTGTCAACCTAGTTGAGATTTTCAGGTGCATTCCTTGATTTCTAGCCTCCAACCTTTTAAAAAAAGTATAAAAATAAAACCTTTCTTATCACTATTCTTCAATTCCATTGACAAAATTTTTTTTGATTTATAACTCAACAATATTTTAGACATTGTATTTAGGCATACATTGACTCTTTTAAGGGTCGTTTAGTTCATACTTCAAAATCAAAATTGAAATAAAAAAAATGTAATGAAAATTTTAACATAGTTTTTGGTTTATAAGAGAATTAGAATTGGAATCAATCTTATTTATATATGAAAATATTTAGCTTAATTATTAATTATTATGAATTTATATATTTTATTTCATTACTTCAAAAAATATTATATTTCATAAATTTTAATAATATATGACAATATTTAAAATTTTGACTAATTTATAATTATTTTGACTTAATTTTATGCGAATGAAAAATAATTCCTCGCCCTTACATTCATAAAACAAATGATTCCTTAGATCTTTGAATGATTCCAATTACATAAATACCAACAGAAACTTTACAATAAAAAGATATGTAAATTGTATCAAGGAAAACCACAAGAATACTAATAAAAGCAGTAAAATCTTAGAAAGAAGATTAAAAAATTTCAATAAATAAACAAACAAATTAGAGATTTATATTTATTAAATGTAAAAAAAATAAAGCAAAAAGAACTATTGCCAATGGAAAAGATAACTGATGGTGGCCAAATTGAAAGTTTTTCAGAGAAAAAAATTAAGAGAAAGGGTAATGAGAAAAGACCGCTAGGATTTTCATGAGAATTGAATCATTAAATTTTAACGTCATTCAATTAACCATTATTCAAGTAAAAGGTGCTTGTGGGCTGTGGCAATTTCTTTTATGTTGCCATTTACATTTCTTACTTTTGCAATTATCATTGCTAATGGTTAACATTATCAATTTATAGGAATTTCATTTGAAGATGCTCCAAGCTGCCCTCTCTTTGAAGCTTGAGATTTTTTTTAAATTAATCTTTTACCATTTGCAATTTTTTCATGCGATGACCTTGTTTTAATTTTCATATGATCTATTGCATTATAGAACAAATATATATATATATATTAAGATCCTCTTGGTGAAAAAATGATCTATAATGTTTAGATCATCCCATGCCTGAAAGAGACATTATACAATATTTATGGTATTTAATGAATTAGAAAGTTAAACTAATAAAAATTAAGTATTTATTTAAAGTGATAAAAACTAAAATATAATAGCGCATGAGTGAATCTTACATAAATTGATATTATTGATTTAGCTTTTCAACTCATAAAAGATGACCAGAATTGTTATAAAATTTCTCCATGCGAAAAATATTAATAATATACCACTAAGATATAAAAGTACATAATACATTTTTTTTCATTTAGATTAATAATTTGTTTCTGAGTTGGAGTAATTTAAGTAGTTGATAGAGAACAAATGCCTTATCAAGAAAATATAATTCTTTTATTACTAATTAATGAATGCTAAATTTATTTTCACTAGAATTTAGTACAACATATAGATAAAAGACTAACTATAGGACAAAAAGACAAGAAGTCTTCAATACATCCATAAAAAAATTAAAAAAAATTGGTACCCTTAAAGAATTATTGATTGAATGTTTATGGCAGAAGCCAACATTCAACATTCCGAAAGCTAAAACACAACTTGAAGAAGAGAAGATAATTAAAAGCTCAAAAATTAACCAGAAATAATGCATTTATGCGCACTTAAATCCTTCTGGCACCTTCTTGCTGCAGTAGTTGAGCAAGAAGCTCAAATTAATTGGAACATTTAAGTTAATGCCCAAGAGACTAGCTTTGAGGGTGGTGCAAAGGCAAACCACAACTTCAAGATCGACAAGATCTTTAATGAGGCTACAACATGGGGTCTTTCGTGGTTTACCAATCTTAACATTCAATAGGTCTTTCAATAAATCAACACATACACCCAGCTTTAGCTTATCCTTGGGGCCATTTAGCAAGTTTTGATGATAGCACTGGTGATGGGTAGCTGGGGTGAGGTGTGGGAACTTTTGGCTTCGGGGATGGTAATGGTGGGCAATAGGTAGAGCTGACCAAGGTGAAGAAGAGGAGATTGAGGGAGGGGAGAAGGGTAGCTTAAGCTAAAGCTCTTGAGGCCATGGATTGAGCTATAATTCTTTATTAGAGATGGCAACAGTTTGAATTGGAGTGTCATGGAAATTGGTGAAGCAGGTTAAGGTATTTATAGATTGAGATATAAGCACAAGTTAAGTTTTCGATGTCCCAAATGTTAACCATGGGGATACAGTTCATAAGGCATAGAATCAAACATTTATTGGCACCGACATAAAAGATTTTTTTTTTCCGAATAAAAAATGTGTTAACACAAATTTCTTGTCCTAAAATTAAGAAGCAAGAAAAATAGTAACAATTATCACTTTTGAATTTTATTAGAATAAAAAATTAGGGTACAATCTCTAATTTAAATCTCTACAAGCGTAAATATTGAAGCATTTGATGCTTTCTCTCGTCGATAACAAATCAAGAGCATTAAAAGCTTGTTCTTGAATCCATAGGAGATTTTTCCTTCAATTTTGGTGAAGAAGATGGGTTGAATTTGTAAAGAGTGATTAATACCGTTTGAAAACTTGTATTTGGAGAGTTGAAGACTTGAACACCTTTTAATTTGTAGATGAAGAAACCTTGATGATTTAATTGGAGTTGTCTTGATGCTTGGAGAGAATTTTGCAGAACTTTACTTGATGTTTTGATTGTAAAATTCTTGCGATTTGAGACTTGATTTTCTATCTTTGTGTCCCCTTCAAATAAACCATAAGCACTCCTATTTATAGAGAATTTGAGGAGGTGCATTTATAATATATTTCTTTGTAGGGAAAGAATATATAATTTCTATTTAAGTAGAAAATAATATATTCTCTTTGTATTTTAGGCAAGAATTTTTTTTTTTACTCTTGCCTTTTTAACAAAAAATATATATACATATTCTCCATATTGCCTTATATGGAGAATAATATATATATATATATATATATTTGTATCTTTTTATTTAGCAATTGACATATTAAATAATATTGGACTTTATTTGATTGATTAATTAATTAAAATTATTTATCAAATAATTGTACTAACCCAATTGAAGTAAACTCAAAATTTGTTAATGGGTTTCAAAAATTTATGTCTACAAATGCCCCCTCAAGATGTTCTCATGTAAATTTTGGAACAATCACGTCTTGAATTTTTTTTTAAATTGTCATTTTCGACAAAAAAAAAATAATTTAAATTACTAAAAGCATATGGATACCTTTAATAATTTAAATTATGTAATCTTGACTTCAATAAATCATTCGAGAAGTTTGAACCGTTTCACCACTAGGCTTTAATCAATAAAACTAAGTAAATTAATTTTGTTGGCCCAAGCATATACAATCATGATCTGCACGTATGATTTGAAGCTTGATTTTTATTCTTATTTGGTCCATCAAAGACCCAAGTTGCACTCGTAAAATTTTTCTGTATGCTGCTTCTTGACAAAGAAATAATTGTCTATAACTTCCTTAATTTGAATAATTAATATTCCAATTTTGGAGCAGTGGAGCATCTTTTCCCTTTGACTATCATGCTTCCTATTCGAGAAATTATTGTGCCTTCCAATTGTAAGTAGGGCAAAAAGAAACTTCGTCTTTCAAATAAAATATCCCTGCACGTCACTCCTCTATATAAACAACATGTCGGCAAAAAGCAAGAATTCCAATAAAGGACTGGCCGCCCTTCAGGTCTTCACAGAAATTTTTTTTATCCATTGCTAAAAAAGGTCAATTGACATTCCCTTTTAACTCGAATCACGAAGATGAGTCATGTAGCACAAAAAAGGTAATTTTTTTGTCTTCTTTAAACATTGTTTGTTCAATTGTCATTTGCAGGGACCACACTTCTGCATTTCAATCCGAATTTTGAAGAAATCAAAGTTAACTTAGCCAACCAATTTGGGGTGATCTTTTTTGTTTTCTCCTCGTCTTGGTGATATGCACATCTTCCACATCAAATTCTTAATTGATTTAATGCTTGACGCTTCATGAATCAGCTTGCCAGCACTGTCCATATTTTTATTATTTTTTGTATTTTTGTAAAAAATAAAAATAAAAATAATACATGAACGTATACACATATTGTTGGCATGCATAAAAGTGCCATGTACATATTATTTATTTATTTATATAATATTGTCAATTGTTTTGCAAATTTTAAATTCCAACTCTTGTCTTCAAATTTGTGCTTTAGGAATCAACTTGCATCTTCAACGTGGTTGTCTTCAAGGAGATTACTTCTTCAATATCAAAACTTCTTATTTTGGGTGACAAAGATTCAAAAATGGAGGATGGCACTACACTTGCGGTCTATGTCCTTGCTATTGCCAGTTTCGCTCCTTCTTGGTATTCTTTTAATAGATTTCTACACTTGTCATCTTGGAGTTTGAAAAGATCACGAGAAATCTAGAAACTAGACACTATCACTTCTTTAAGGTTCACATTACTACAATTTGCACTTCATGCTCCTAAACCTTCATCTGACACTCTTCACTTGTTGAAATACCACGTCATCAATGGTGAATCTTCATGGACATCAGTTTCTTTCTTCTTGGGTGAAGCTACCTACACCGAATGCTACTGGAAATGGGGTTGAAGACATATTAGCAAGCAATAAGTGGTTATTGACTATTGCAAGGCTCTATGATGTTGTTTATGCTTCTCTCTTCATTACAACAACAAGTTGAACGTCATGCGTGGCTTTTGTGAGCATTGGGATCCATCTACAAACACTATTTACACTGTTAATGGACAAGAATCCATCTCTTTATAGGATTTGAAAGTGTTAGGCAGTCTACCTATTTGTGGTTCTTTTTATGATGAAGTCATTCCATCAACTGAAGAATTGAATGGGCTGAATCATGACGGACAACACCATCTACCTTGCAGCTGCAAGTACTTGTTCCTTGTTTTTCACTGAATCCACAAAAAGATTGAACCCCACTATGAAATGACCATTGCTGATTGGGTAAAGTTCTAGTTTCATAGGCCTTCAAGATACAAGGGACCTCCAAAGAGAGACAATAATAAGAGAAAAACATGTCAAAGGGATACTTATAATCCTTTTAGTGTCATTGATAAAACTTCATTTCATCTGAAAGAATGGAACATGCCTTTCTCTGCACTTCATATAGAGGTTGATGCTCAAGAAGAAACTTACTTAGTAACTTTTCTTTCTTGTTGGCTATGCAAGTTCGTGCTTCCAAGCAAGGATGTTAGTATGATTCATCTAAGTACCTTTAAGGTTGCAAGTTTGATGGCGAAACGCTTTTGTTTGGCAATTCCAATTTTGGCAAATATTTACCATGGTTTGAGGGAAATTTGGACTGCTACTAACTTCAGCAATTGTGTGTCTTCCTTCCCTACTCACTACATATACAGATGGCTTGCTGAAAGATTTGAGACACATTTTGCTTTAAATAGTCAGAGATCTCTCATAATGGCTAATTATGCTAGTGAGCGGATGGTAAAGTTTTTTGAAGACTCTAGAGCTCACAACCTTTTTAATGGCCCATCAAGACAAATTTAATCTTGTTTAGCTATTGATAAGGTTCCTTTATTGGTTAATGACAATAACTTGACTTTTGGTCGTAAGGAGTACTTTATTAGCCTTTGCTCAAGCTTCTTGACTACATGTTGCAACAATGCTTACATATGCGAGCAATATAGTCCTTATAGATTCAAAAGACAATTTGGCTTTTGTTAAGATATCCTTGTTGATTTATCACAACACTTTAATGATTTGGTTTCGTAGGATGTGATGCAACTTTGGAAATCATGTACCAAGTTTTCTATTTTGGCAAGAGTCAAGCTACTTATAATACATAATGGCATAACTTATGCCACTAAAGACTATAAAGATTGGTGGGAAAAAAGATGGCTTCAAATTCCTCTAAAATACCAAAAAAATATCATCCTGTTGAAGACTAATAAGGGTGATGAAAAATCTTCTAATGTTGTTACTGTAAAGTCTATTGATGGATTCTCTTCTTATGCACCCAAAAAAATAACAAGAATGAGCATTTCCAAGGAACATGAAGTCAAAGATACTGGTGAAGATTAAGATAAGAAAGATTCTTCATCAAATGGGCAAGTCACAATTTTTGCAAATAACAATAATGTCAATGAGCCAATTCTGGCACAATTTGTTGTCGACTTGTTAAATTGTTTAAGCAGTGAGCAAGAAGATTCTAATCATCATTGGAATTTACCCAAAAGACATAAATTGTGGATTCCTTGAGACCTAAAAGATTTTCAAGCAACTATCAGTTCCTCAATTATCCCATGTGATGAGCTAGTGTGTATGTGTATATATATATATACACACACACATACACACACACACACACACACACACATATATATATATATATGTATATGTATCTATGTATGTATCTCTTCTTATTTTCTTGAATATTTTGTTCATTTTTTTCTTTTTTTCTTTCTTTTTTTTTAAGCCTTCATTCCCTAACTTTGATATGGAAGTTGGATATATAAAGGATATTGCACTTAGCACTGAAGCCTTTCAAATAGTGTCAACTACTTTTGGACAAGATCATTCGATAGAGTTTATGGAACATACCTCTAAAGCACACATTAGTGATGTTATACAGCTAGAGGTGAATAATTTAAGGCAATCATCAAAAGCTCCTCATCATCCCGATCCATTTGATGTTACTAGACTTTGTGCCAATGACATGTTCCTTCACTTTTATTGCCAAGCTACAATGCTTTCATGGAAGCATTTCTAAGAGAGGTTTACTCATACACCTTTGTCTAAAATTCCTTCAATGGCCGAGGATGTTTGTAAGTTTCTTGATATGTTGAAGGATGTCCATAATATTGACACTTTAGTTCTAAAGGCATGCTTAAAAGGTCTCCTTTAAAAGATTGAGAAGGTGAACAAGGAGGAATCTAAACTTCACTCAAGAATTTTAACAAGTGTTCAAGCAAAGGAACTTGACAGGCTTAAAGGACAATTGTTATAACCCGAGTTTTTAAATTATTTTAATATAAAGTAGGATATGTAGTGTTAATAATTTCAATCTATATTTAATTATTTAATTATTTTATGAATAATTATTGTTATTTTTTTTACACTAATTATAGTTTTCTATGTAAACATATATATAGATGTTTATTAGTTTGAATAATATTATTTAAATAAGGCTTAATTTGTTGCATTAGAATTTTAATATTATTATTCTAATAAATTACATTATTAACCTTAATTTTTATGAGTTATACATATATATGCATGCATGAATATTATTAAGGTTTAATAATTAAATTATATGTATATATTTTATTTTATTTGTCTTATATATATATATATATATATATATATATTTATTTATTTATTTATGCATGTGTGTATTAATTTGTGTGGTGTGTGTTTATTGAGTATATATTATAAAGTTATTGTATTTTAATGTAAAGTTTTATTTATATATATATACACTAAATTTACGAAATCTACCCCTCTCTTTTTCCTCACTCTCCCACACCTCACCCTCACCATCACCATTAGTCTCTGCCATTTTCAGGCCATCGGTGTGCCACCCAGAGCTGCGCCCCCTTCCAACTAGCAACTCCACCACCATTTCCTTCCTTCTTCGGCGCCATTGAAGCTCGTTTAAGCCGAAAACCCGAAAATCACTTCCTCCTCCATTTAAGTCGTTTTTGGCCACCAAAATTGATGATTCTGGTGCTGTTAGACTCCTGAAACTCCATAGATGACGATTTCAAGCTTCTTGTAGCTTGAAAACATGATTTGGTAGGGTTTTGATCTTATTTCCATTTTCAGCCATTCTTGAGTTTTTGATTTTTTGTTTTTTGATAATTCTTGTTTGATTCAAGCTTAATTTCTTCACAAATATTATTCCCCTTAGCTTAATCTACATCCTGCAATTTTTGTGTAATTTTTGGAATTTATTTTGATTTTTGTGAATTTTTTATTATTTTATTATTATTTTATAATTTTCATAAACTAATTAAATAAATTATGAAAATGTGATTTTTGGTGTTTTTGGTGGTTAGTATTAATTTTAGAATTTAATTTATAATTTTTGTGTAATTTTTATAATTATTTTTAATTTATGTTATTTTGAAAATATAGGTTAAATATATATTTAGCTAGAAATTATTGGTTAATTGATTATATTTGTTGATTTTAGTGAATAATATGTTGAGAAAATAATTTTTGAGTAATTATATAATTTTATTGAATTTTTTAATATTATTAGTATTTTATGTGTATTTTTGTATATTAGGGGCATTTTGGTAATTTGATGATAATTTTAGTTAAATATTAAATTTAATTGGTTTTAATAATTATTTGAGGTATAAAAATGATTTTTATGAATTAATTACTAATTTTAACTAATTAATACTATTTTTTGAAAATTATTTTCAAATTAAATATAATATACTATTTTTGTAAATAAATTGATTTTTAGTAATTTTTAATATGTTTTTGGCCTAATTAAGTAATTTAGAGTTATAAAATGAATTTTTATTAATATTTGTGGAACTATTGAGAAATATCAATTTTTATTAATATTATATTAATATTAGGATTTTTAAGTAATTATCGGTGAAATAATTACTTTTAGTGTTTTTAATGTTTAAATTGCTATATTTTAATACTAAAGGGTATTTTTGGAACTTATTGGATTTTAATATACTTTATGTATTTTGTTGTGAATTGTGGATCTCAGTCAGTGAAATTTGTAGTTTGAGGTCCCAACTGAGGAGTTTTGTGAAATCTATTTCGAAGTGTGTTTTTCTTGCAGGACCAGCTCTATTTTTTAAGTAGAGAGATGTCTATTTTACAAAGGAGGTTCTGTAGAATTTTTGATAGAATTCTTAAAAAACGTGACATCGGGTCTAATACATATTATCTATATGTGTTTAGAATTCTAGATTGAGTATTTAGAAGTTAAGTTAGAATTATCCTAATTTCATGTTATTATTTTATTGTTAGTTGCACCGAGACCGAGGCCTAGTGGACCAGGCCCGTCGGATCCATCTCGTGGAACGCACAACTATGAGTTATTATGATATATATGCATTGCTTAGGTTGCATGTTTTAGAATTCTATGTTTTAAATATAAATTTTGCATAATTGCCTATTTGAATATTTAAGTATTTTAGGTATACTTTTAGTTTATTTTCGGTATATTATGAAATGAATGCATGTTTTATTTTTTTAATTAAATCTAGCTTATTTTCAAATATATTATTGGTTTAATTTAATATATTCCATGATTTATTTAAGTTGATTATACATATATATACCTGAAATATACTTAGTTTGTTTTAGGTATATTTCCTGTATATATATAGTTTATTTGTTTATTTTTAATGTCATTATGCATTATTTATTTTTCTGAATGTATATTTTAATATAAATGAAGGATATCAATAGAATGTGCTTCCTAGTGGGCAGCACTAGGACCATGTATGTACCAGTGCGTTAAATTAGAGCTAAATGAAAATTTATTGTGGTGATTATGATTGATTGATTGATATTGATTTGATTGAGATTAATGTGATTGAGAGTGTGATTGTTGGAGCTCAGTTGACCAAGTATCTCAAGGCCAATCACATTGATAGTTAGATTGCTGGAGCTCTGTCGACTTAGTGTCTCGGGGCCAGTCTATTGTCCATATGGATTAAGTGAATTTACTTGGAATTAAGTGAGCCTATATGGCTAGAGTACTTTCTATTGGTATTGAGGTTGTGATCATTTAAGGTTCTATTTGATCCTTCATAACTGATGATTTTTATAATTACTATAAAATGATTTTCTTTGCATCTGTGTGTATTTGCATGTATATATATTTATTATATATACTATTGAGTGTCTGCATTTGACACTTAGCTATGCATGTATATATATTATAATAATTCACTTAGTGAGGTCTGACTCCCCTCCGTTGATGTTTTTACAGGAGAGTCCTCATCTTCAGACCTCGACAGTAGACCTATCCACCGGATTTCTTCCACTCCGACTTTATTATGTAAATTACTTACTTGAGTTTTATTTTGTACTCTAGATGCTGCAGTAGTAGTTGTATTTGACTCTGTTGAGAGTTGTGTTTGTATTTATGCATGTATGAGATTTTAATTCAGAGTGTTACTCTGAAGTATTGTATTAAAAGATTTCTATTTATGATATATATGATGTGGTTTATGTTATTAAAGGAAGTTTAGAATTTTATTTTATTATTTGATATTTAATTTCCATTGAATAATATTTTATTTATTTTATTTTATTGCATTCTTTTCTTTTAAGGCTTGTTACGGGTTTCGGATTCGAAAGAATTCCCATTCCCTAGCGTCAGTAATGGCCCCCTGTTTTGGGTCGTGATAACAACTAAATGCTTCATTAGCACTTGAAAGTGAGGCTATCAACAATCAATCATCTTTGCAGGCTAAGCTCATCAGAATTGAAGAGGAACTCAAAAATTTGAATGTGAAAAAGATTGAACTTGAGTCTTCTTTAGAGGTGATTAAAAAGACTATTCAAAAGAACCAAGATAGTGTTTTTAAGATTCAAGATGAGATTTCTATTACTGAGAATACTCCTATACATGGTGTTGCTAAAGAGAATAAGTTGTGAGGTCTTTCAGATTTACTTGAAATTGATTTTGATGAGTTGAAGAACCTCAAATATGAACCTTAAACTATCCTTTTTTTTCATCATTTTTTTCTATTATTCCTTTTTCATCTCTATGTAATAAGACATCCTTTTTTTATTATTCAATAAGGAAAACATAAGTTTATTAATTTTTCTTTTATGTTTATCTTATGAATGCATATTGCTTTACTAATTACTCCATCGAGATGAAGTTTCAACCTTGACTGATTGACTTTTTTTTCATGTGATTGGACTTGGAATGAATCCAAGCTGCCTACATACTTTATTATGAAAGATAAAGTCAAAATATAGTTTAGGAAGGATTACAAACAATGCTCATTTTTTTTGTATGACTGAACTTGGTGTGGATCCAAGTTGCTTACGTACTTTCTTGCAAAAAATCAAGTCAAACGTAGTTCAAAAGGTTTTTTTTTTATTTTTGCCTAAGTTGCCTTATGAAAGGTTTTCAACTTAGTGAGCTTTATTATTATTTTTTTTGTGCTCTAACTTTTGCCCAAGCTTCCTTATAAAATGTTTTTAACTTAGCGAGCTTTTTTTTTTTTATGCCATTCACAGTTTTAGCTTATGTGGGCTAGGAGTGATACTGAGCTTTAAGTGTAGTCTCTTTTTAAGAATCTTCCATTGATTAGCCCAATGTGTAACACATCTTTATCAATAATTTTATAAGCGCCATTAGTGTAAACCTCTTGAACAACATAGGGACCATCCCAGTTTGAAAGGAACTTGTTACCTATGCGACATGAGATGACTATCAGTCTACGTATTATAAGAACCAAATCTCTAACTTGAAATAATCGAGGCTTCACTTTTTTGTTAAACGCCTTAGACATTCTGGCTTAGTAACACTCAAATCTCTATTGTGCTTCAAGTCTCTTCTCATCCAAAGCTTTTAATTCTTCAAGGTGCAGGTGCACATTACCTTCATTGGAAAGACCGTTTTGAATGGAAATCCTTAAGGATGGGACTTGGCATTCTAATGGCAATACAACTTCAGAGCCATACACAAGGGAATATGGAGTTGCCCCCATTGTTGTCTGATGCATAGTTCAATAAGCGTATAGAGCTTCCCTTAATCTTTCATGCTAATCTTTTTTGTATGGCTCACAATTTTCTTTAGTAAATTACACAAGGTCTTATTGAATGCCTTTGCAAGACCATTAGCTGGTGCATGGTACATAGAAGAGTTATGTTGTTTGAACTTGTACTCCATACATAACTTATCCATTGCTTTGTTATAGAACTCTTTTCTATTATCAGTGATGATGTAGCGAGGCAATCCATAGTGAAAAATGATGTTATTTTTTACACTACTATTTCCTTTTGGACTTCTTTGAGTGTGATAGCTTCAACCCATTTGGAAAAGTAGTCAATTGAAGCTAAGATATAAAGATGTCTTTTTGAACTTTTGCATAAATGACCAACTACATCCAATCCCTAAGCATCAAAAGGCTAAGAAGCAATAATTGGATGAAGTGGCTCAAGAGGTTAGTGAATTATATTGGCATATAACTGACAACCTTCACACTTTCTGGCATACTTTATACAATCTTTTACCATTGTTGGCCAGTAGTATCCCATCCTCTTAATATTAAAATATAGTTTAGGCTCGAATTGATGGGTCCCACATACCCCTGAGTGCACTTCTTCTAGCATTTTGGTTGCTTCTTCTTCACCTAAGCACTGCAACCATATGTTCTCAAAAGAACGACAATAGAAAGCATCTTTATAAATAACAAAATGAAGTGCTCATCTTTTGATTTCTACTTTATATTGAGCTTTGTTTGGCAACTTTCCATGATTTAAGTAATTTATCAAAGGTTGGCACTAATCTTCCTTTTCTACTTTAAAGACAAAAGCATGGTTCACTTGCTTATAACCATTAGTAATCACAGGCACACAATTTAGCACTACCCATCTTCTACAAATGGAAATTCTACTCTCTACATGTAAAAGAGCCAAAGTTATTATAAGGTTGGCTAGAGCATTTGCTTGCTTGTTTTCTTTCCTCGACACATATTCAATGCTTATATCATCAACATTTTCTAACTGTCTGGCCATATGTTGAAACTAAAGAACCAATTCAGGCTTTTTTACATCATAAACCAAAAGAAGCTAATTAATCACTAACTTAGAATCCCTAAACACTTCAAGATGACTTATATCCATATTTTTTGCCATTTCAAGACCTAATATGAGTGCTTGGTATTCAACTACATTATTAGAGCAACATTTAATAAGACTGAAGGCATATGGAAGCACATCCCCTTCTAGGGAGATAAAGATAACTCTAGCCCTAGCACCATCTTAGTGAGCAGCCTTATAAAAATGCATTATCTAATATGATCTTTTAATGAACATAGCCTCTTCATTTGGTAAGTCATCAGAAAATTGCCAATCATCTAAAATTGGATGATTAGCTAAAAAATTAGCAAGTGTTTAAACTTTTACTACCTTTTGAGAAATAAAGCTTATGTCAAACTCTTGTAATTGGAGAGCCCACTTTGCTAGCCTTCCGAAGAGTACTGGTTTAGACATTATTTACTTGACTAGATCAACTTTAGAAATCATTATGATTTGATGAGCTTGCAGATAATGTCTAAGCTTTTTAATGGCAAACATCAATGCTAGACACATCCTCTCAATTTGAAAAATAGTTCAACTTAGCTCCACTTAGAGTTTTACTAAGGTAATAAATTATGCATTCCTTTCTTTCATCATTTTCTTATGCCAACAAGACTCCTAAGGAGCATTCTTGAGCTGTAGTGTATAGAATCAAAGGACGACATGGAACTAGGGCTTACAAGACTGGAGGGCTTAAGAAGTATTTCTTTATATTCTCAAAAGCATTGCAACAAGCTTGATCCCATATGAAAGGGATGTCTTTTTTTATAAACTTGTGAAATGATTGACATCTACTAGCGAGATTGGATATGAACCACTAAATGTATGCCAACTTCCCTTGCAAGCTCTTAAGTTCATGCATATTTCTTGGCTTGTGCATCTTCAAGATAACATCAATTTTAGATTGATCTATCTCAATTCCTTGATGTCATACGATGAACCCTAAGAATTTTCCTATTGAAACTCCAAAAGCACATTTTAATGGATTCATCTTTAATTGATAGTTTCTCAACCGCTAAAAAACCATGCGTAAGTCCTTGAGATATTTTTCTTTCCTTTTGGTTTTGACCACCAAATCATCAATAAAGCACTCTAAATTTTTGTGCAATATGTCATCAAATATTTTTTGCATTGCTCGCTAGTACATTGCACCTATGTTCTTTAAACCAAAAGGCATGACCTTGTTGTAGTATATCCCTTTTGGAGTATGAGATGCAATTAATGCTTGATCTTCCTTTACCATTGGGATTTAGTTATACCCAAATGAACCATAAAAAAAGATTGGACTTCATGACCAGTTGTAGCATCAATCATGATCTCTGGAATCGGTAGTGGAAAATCATCATTGGTGCAAGCATTGTTTAGATCCTTAAAGTCAACACAAATTCGAATTTTCCCATTCTTCTTTCTTATAGGCATGATATTAGAAATCCAAGTAAGGTACTGAACTTCCTTAATAAACTTTGCATTAATGGGTTTATTAACTTTACTCTCTATTTGTGCTATCAATTCAGGGCAAAAATGTCGTTAAGCCTACTTTATCACTTTAGCTCCTTTCCGTACAGTCAAAAGATGAACAACTATTTTAGGGTCAAGCCCTAGCATTTTTTAATATGTCCATGCAAAGACATCATAATACTCTGAAAGAAGTTTAACATAATCCTACATTTTTTCAGGTGTAAAGTTTGCACTCAAGAATGCTAAATGAACATCATAAGGAGTTCTAAGGTTGACCTTTTTAAGTCATCAACTGTAACCTTATTTCCTTCTTTAAAGGTTACGGGAGCAAGTTCAATGGCTTCTTCAATGAGGACTTTATCATCTTGATCTAGTTCTTCTATAGTGATATGGTTGACTACTACATTCATCTCTTCATCATCTTTATCAATTAGGTGTGGTTCTTAGCCAGTGACAACTATTGTTTGTTGTCTACCCTTTAATTCTTGGCCAATAGACACTATCCATTTGGTGCACCTCTTCATTCTAAAAGGAAACTTACTGCATATGTCTTTTGAATCAATCTCAGTAACGTGTTCTTTCTTCACCTTGAACTTCTTCCTTTTCAAGATTGATGCTCTAATCCTTGCATGCACAGAGGTCTTAGGTACTTGTACATCCTTAAGTCTTTGATTGCCAATTCTATCAAATATTGAGACATGATTGCTAGGGTTACCAAGGTGGTAAAACATTGAAGTCCTTTTACTGGGGGCTCCATGCTTATGCTCCTCTTCCATTTCTTCAAAAGTTATATGTTGTGAAGTCTCCTTATGAATCTTCAGGCATAGTGGGTTAGCTGAATTATACTCCAAACCATATTTAAATGACACAAGTTGATTCTTCTCTTTCCTTACCAATCGAGGCTTCTTAGCACTTTGTTTGCTTAGGTCAAAACTTGCCACTATCTCTCGTACTAACTTGGATGTGTATTCTTAACCATAGCTAGCTTTAGATAGCAGTTTATAAGCATTTGGGTCAAAGCCATTTGTTCTTCTTATTAGTAAATCACCATGTTCCACTATAGGGCTTTGAGATGGCTTTGTGAATCCTTATAATGGAGGTTTATGGACACTTAAAGATGTGAGACTCATAATTAGTAAGTTCAAATTCTGCAAACTCTTGATAATCTCTTCCTCATCTATATTTGAACTTGGTGTCACTCTTTTTTTTAGTGTTTCATGAGATCTACAAATAAGTTAAGGGCCCTTACTTGTAGAAACCTCATTTTTTATAGTCTCTTATTGTATGGAAACTTCCTTCGAGTCACATGATTCCTTTCCACACACTATGGAATCATTATAAAACTTTGCATTAGCAAAATATGACTCTAAAATGGTAAAGGGTTTAAAGTCAGCATCTACCCTTTTTACTTGTCTATTTTTGCAATACTTAAAGCATTGGTAAAGTAGATGAGATAACACTATACTCATATATCCATAGCCTTCAAAGTATCATTTTATAGGTGGTCCTAGCATCAATCACCTTAAATAAAGCATCTGACCTAAATTCGTCCATGAGCATTGACAATCAATTTTGCCTAAAGTTCTTTGCCCTCTTTGGTTAAACCCCTGAATTGTCAAGCAACTCTTCATAAGCGCATCCATGGGTATACCCAAGTCCTTTAAGGTCTTAAGTGGTAAGATGTTCACAATAGATCCATTATCTATGAGAATCTTATTGACATTTTGTTTATTGACATAGCCTTGAACAAAAAGTGGGCAATTATGAAGCTTTGTCCAAGCAACAAATCCTCATCAGTGAAACATATTTTTTCTATACATGGACTATAAGCAAACTTCTTGAACTTGAGTTTTTCTTCCTTTACATCCTCATGGTCATTTGAATCTTCATTAAGGTAGTAGTAAATAATAACATTATCATTTTGGTCCACGAATTCTTTTGGCAAAAATTCCATCAGGGTCATATATATTCTTGATTTTTGTATAGTCTTATCCTCTATCTTGTATAAGGGATTCTTTTTCTTTATTACTTTTAGGGCAACTGGCTTTCTGACAGGCCCTTTTATAACTTTAGTTCTATTAAGAGTGGACTTTAGTATGGGCTTGTTCCTTTTTCTTCCCCTTTTTTAAGTGATAAAAGTCCATCCTTCATCAGAATAATCTCCCTTATATTGACATGTGATGCCCCCAGTCAAATGTGAGACTTCTTGCATAGTAACATGCATAGATTGAGGCAAAATCTGATCATCAATAAGGTGCACTAAAACATCAATGGGCTTGAAACTTCCAAACTTCATAGTTATGTAATGGTGAAAAATAATGGAAGTTATATTGGAGGTGCCAATTTCTACATCAAAAATAATTTCTCTCTTTTCATGCAACTGCATAATTTGATCCTACAAAACAAAACATTTTTTAACAAAATGACCAACCAATCGATGATACTTGCAGTAATTTGGATTATTCACCCAATTACCTTCTTTAGGGTGCTTTATCTCAGGTAGTTAAATGAGATTAGCTTTAAGTAAGTCATCTAGCATTTAAGGAACACTAGCATAAGAAAAAGAGTACTCTTTTTCTAGCCTCTCTTTTAAGGTACTCTTCTTTGCACCTTGGCCTTGAGTAATAGCAGTCTTTACCTCTTTCTTCTTTTCAGAGTTGCTAGAAATTTTAAAAGGCATAGTACTCATAACCATGGCTTATTTGGTTTCTACGTTTGCAGATGGTTTACCCCCTTTGTGAGCATCTTACCTTTCTTTTCCTTTTTTCGGGTCTTCCATGGGCAACTTTTAACCTCCAGTAGTAGTAATGCTAAACTCCATATCATGTGCTCTAGTGGCCAACTCTTTAAAGGTTTTAGGCTTGATACCTTGAAGAATGTAGCGTAACCCCCAATGCATGGCTTGAATGCACATGTCTAGAATAGAGGTTTCAAACATACGATCCTTGCAATTGAGACTCAGACTCCTCTATCTATAAATGTAGTCAATGATAGATTCTTCAGCCCACTGGTGTGAATTTGTAAGCTTTATCATGCTAACAATTCGATGGGTGTTGTAGAAGCGATTGAGGAACTCACATTCTAACTATTCCCATCCATCGATAGTGCCTAGTTCTAAGTCTATATACCAGTCAAAAGCATTTCCCTTTAAGTATCGAACAAACTACTTATCCATTAAATCGCTATAGGTACCAACATTGTTATAAGTTTCTATGAAGTGAGCCACATGCTGCCTTGAATTGCCTTTACCATCAAACTGCTGAAACTTTGGAGGTTGATAATTGGCAAGCATTTTCATCATATCAATCCTCTAAGGATATGGCTTGTCGTACATGTATGAAGGTTGATTACTACTTTCTATTTGGCCTTTGACAGCTTCCTTGACAAGGTCCTACACTTAATCCGTAGTTATAAATCCATTGGTAAGCACTTGGGTAGACTTTGATGCTACACCATATGTGGAACCAATAGCAGCATTAGGAACTTGCATGACTTCTTTATTCTTTTAATGTGAATCAGCAGTGACCACAACTCCCTTTTTAGTTAAGCCATTAGCTTTTTCATTAAAGAGGCAATTTGGTCATTTTTTTCTTTGATTGAGTCGGTGAGGGCTTCCAAGATCTTGTCATCTTGGCAACTTGCTCCTCCAAAGAGGTAGTTTTTATCATCATAACACTCATTACATCATAAGAGTCATATGGAGAGGTTAATGCATCATCACTAAGAGTGACATCCTTATTCATGGATGAATCAAGACTATCTTTAATTTTTTATAGAGATTGAGCAGTCACCATTTTTTTAATTGGTGCTGAAGAGACAAACACACTTTGAAGCAAAGGAAGAGTGCACACATAAATGTCCTTGATTAACCTCCCTTTGATAATGGATTTTGGGCCAGCATCAGTAGTGCCTCGCACAGTGAAGTAGGTAGGTGCCCTGGATTGACGACCACTATTGTTGTTGTTTGAAGCCATGTATCTTGATTATTGAAATTTATGAAACTTTGAAGGAAAGAGATTAAAGGTAGATAAGTCCCACTAGGTGTGCCATAAATTTGTTAACACAAATTCCTTATCCTGAAATTAAGAAGCAAGAAAAATAGTAACAAATATCTCTTTTAAATTTTATTAGAATAAAAAATTAGGGTACAATCTTTAATTTAAATCTATACAAGCGTAAATATTGAAGCATTTGATGCTTTCTCTCGTCAATAACAAATCAAGAGCATTAAAAGCTTGTTCTTGAATCCATAGGAGATTTCTCCTTTGATTTTGGTAAAGAAGACGGGTTGAATCCGCAAAAAGTGATGAACACCGTTTGAAGACTTATGCTTGGAGATTTGAAAAATTAAACATCTTTTAATTTGTAGATGAAGAAGTCTTGATTATTTAATTGGAGTTGTCTTGACGCTTGGAGAGAATTTTGCAAAGCTTTACTTGATGCTTTGATTGCAGAATTCTATGATTTGAGACTTGATCTTCTATCTTCATGTCCCCTTGAAATGAAACACATGCACTCCTATTAATAGAGAATTTGAGGAGGTGCATTTATGGTATATTTCTTTATAGGGAAAGAATGTATATTTTCTACTTAATTAGAAAGTAATATATTCTCTTTGTATTTTAGGCAAGAATATATTTTCTTTAACTCTCGCCTTTTTTACAAAAAATATATATATACATATTCTCCATATATATTTTCCTTATATAGAGAATAATATATTCTTTGTATCTTTTTGTTTAGAAATTGACATATTAAATAATATTGGACTTTATTTGATTAATTAATTATCAAATAATTTTGCTAGCCCAATTGGGGTAAACCCAAAATTTATTAATGGGTTTCAAAAATTTATGTCTACAATATGAATCTTAACCAACTTCTAAGCACGACCTCTTAATTCAAAATGTTCATTAATGTCACGACCCAAAATAGGGGGCCATGACCGGAGCTAGGGAACGAGAATTCTTTCGAATCTGGAACTTATAGCAAGCCTAAAAAAATAAAAAAAATGCAATATAATATAATAAATAAAATATTTGTGCAACGAAAATTAAATCTCGAATACAAAATAAATTCTCAACATCCTTTAATATCATAAAATCACATCATACATATAATAAAATCTTTAAGTACAAATATTTCAGAGTAGCACTCTGAATTTAAAATCTCATACGTACATAATTATAAATACAACTCACAGCAAATTAAAGTACAACAACTACTGCAGTGTCTAGAATACAAAATAAACTCAAGTAAGTAGTTTACATAATAAGGCCAGAGCGGAAGAAATCCAGCATACAAGCCTACTACTGAGGTCTGAGGATGAAGACTCTCCTGAAAAATATCAACAGAGGGGAGTCAGACCTCACTGAGTGAATTGTTATAATTTATATACATGCATCTCCTATATAACAAATGCATTCAAACATATGCATAATATATATATATATATATATATATATATATATATATATATATATATATTATATATATATATATATATATATATATATTGTGTGTGTGTGTATGTGTGTGTGTGTGTGTGTGTGTGTGTGTGTGTGTGCAAACATGTACACACAGATGCTGAAAAATCCCTTCATATATAATACTAAAAAATATCAGTTTATGAAGGATCAAATAGAACCCTAAATGATTGCAACCTCAAATAGTATTAAGCAATATATATATATATATATATGTGTGTGTGTGTGTGTGTGTGTGTGTGTGCAGACACGTACACACAGATGCTGAAAAATCACTTCATATATAATACTAAAAAATATTAGTTTATGAAGGATCAAATAGAACCCTAAATGATTGCAACCTCAAATAGTATTAAGCAACACTCTAGCCATACATGCTTACTTATTCCAAATAAATTCACTTATTCCATTTGGATAGTAGACTGGCCCCGAGACACTAAGTCAACCGAGCTCTAACAGTTTGACTGTCAGTGTGATTGGCCCGAGACACTTGGTCAACTGAGCTCTAGCAATCACACTCTCAAATCACATCTCACATCAATCAGATCAAATCAATCGAGTCATAATCCACCAATAGATTAGTAATTTAACCTAAATTCTATCGTCATACCAGTATGTACTCGGTCCTAGTGCTGCCCACTAGTAGCACGTTCTATTGATATCCTTCATTAAAATAAACTCATACATTCATAAAATAAATGATGCATGATATTAATTTAAATAACAATATAAACCATATATATACTAGAAATATACCTAAAATAAACTAAGTATATTTCAAGTATATATATGTCAGATAAATTCAGTTCAATTACAAAATAAACCATATATATACTTAAAAACAATTTAGGTATAAATCAAGAATAAAACATGCATTTATTTCAAGGTATACCAAAAATACACTAAAAATATACCTAAAATGTACTAATCATTTACTAAAGCACTTTATGCATAAATCATGCAATTAAAACATATACTTCTAAAACATGCAACCTAAATACACGTATATATAAAATAACAACTCACAGTTGTGCGCTCCATGAGACGGGTCCGACGGGCCTGGTCCATTAGGTCTTGGTCTCGACACAACTAACAATCAAATCACAACATGAAATCAGAACAAATCTAATTTAACTTCTAGAGACTCGATATAGAATTCTATACACAGACAGATACAGAATCATACCTGATGTCATGTTTTACGAGAAGTCTATCAAAAATTTGGCAGAACCTTATCTGTAAAACGGACATCTCTCTATTTAAAAAGTAGAGCTAGTCATGTAAGAAAAATACACTTCGAATATAGAATCCTCAAAACCCCTCGGTCGGACCTCAAACTACAATTTCCACTGACTGAGGTTCACAATTCACAAGATATACACAAAATATATTAAAATTCCATAAATACCAAAAATACCCTTTTATACCAAAATATAGCAATTTACATGTTTAAACATTAAAAATAATTATTTACTTAATAATTACTTAAAAACCCTAATATTAATATAATATTATTAAAAATCGATAATAACTCGATAAATTCACAAATATTAATAGAAATTCATTTTATAAATCTAAATTACTTAATTAGCCCAAAAACATACTAAAAATTACTAAAAACCCATTTATTTACAAAAAATAGTATATTATAAAAAATTTAAAAATAATTTTCGCAAAATAGTTTTAATTAGTTAAAAATAGTAAATAATTTGTAAAAAATCATTTTTATACCTCAAATAATTATTAAAACCAATTTAACTTAATATTCAACTAATATTACTAACAAATTACCAAAATACCCCTAATGTATAATAATTCACATAATATACAATAATTACTGAAAAATTCACTAAAAATTATATAATTACTCTAAAATTATTTTCTCAACATATAATTCAATAAAATCAATAATTATACTCAATTAACCAATTAATTTTAACAAAATACATATATAACCTATATTTCTAAAATTCACAAAAACTAAAAAAAATTATATTAATTACACAAAAATTATAAATTAAATTCTATAATTATTTTCAACCACCATAAACACCAAAAATCACAATTTCAAAATTTATTTAATTAATTTACGAAAATTAGAAAATAATAAAAAATTCAAAAAAATCAAAATAAATTCCAAAAATTCCACAAAAGTTCCAGAGTGTACAATGAGCTAGTAGAATCAACTTTTGTGAAGGAATCAAGCTTGAATATCAAAAATCAAAGTTCAAAAAAATCAAGAAACAAAAGAGGCCGAAATTGAAATCAAGCTCAAATCCTTATCAAATCGAGTTTTCAAGCTACAAGGAGTTTAGAATCGGCTTCTATGGAGTTTTAGGAGCTCAACGGCATTGGAACCACTAGATTTGGTGACCGAAAATGCTTTGAATGGAGGAAGGATGAATTTCTGCAATTCTGGCTTCCACAGGCCACAGATGGCGTCGGAGAAGGTGACAGGGACGGCGGAGCTGCTGGAGAAGACGGTGGCATGCTGGGAGGCACTCTGACAACCTCTTATAAGCATTGCAGAGGTGAGGGGGGTGTGAGGGTGAGGAAGAAGAAGTTGTTATATATATATATATATATATATATATATATATATATATATATATATATATATATATATATATATATATATATATATATATATACACACACACACACACACACACACACACACACACAATATTGATCATGCATGAAACCATACAATTTAATAAAATAAAATAACATTAATCAATAAAATATTATTTAAATATTATTTCCCAAAATAATAGGTTAACTTTAAATAAACGTAAATAACATTAATTATTAATAAAATAATTAAATAATCAAATATATATTAAAATTATTAATATTGTATATCCCGATACAATATAAAATATTTAAAAGCTCGGGTTATTACAAATAATTTATAATTTAATTTTTGTCTTTTGCAATCATGAGATATTACAATATTATATTGGATATGAAATTAACTTTCATTCTCATTTCACGGCTGATGTTTTGATTTTTTTTAATGTCTGTTAAAATTCAAACTTGTTTATCTAATAATTTGAATTCAATTCTTTTTTATTTTTATATAACTTTCATCTTGATTATCGCTGATCATCTTTTTGATTGGTGGTGATCCCTTTAATTTCTATTTTATTTGCTTTATTTTGTTTTTTTACATTGAATAAATATAGATTTTTTATTTGTTTGTCTTTTAATTGAAAATTTGAATCATTTTTCATGGAGTTCTTGCCCTTAATGTGATTTCTATGGTTTTCCTTTATGGAATTATTACACTTTGTCGAATTTTTATGATTTTCCTTTATGGAATTTGGATATCTCCTTATTGTGAATTTTCTATTGGTATTTCTATAGTTGGACTTATTTAAAAACCAAGGAGTCAATTTACATCTAAATAAAGCCATTGAGTGGAGCGTACGGATCATCGAGATACAAATCAGAAGAGCTTTATCAATGCCATTAAGGAATAACAACCAAAAAATTTATAATTTTAGTGAGATTTTATTTTTGGAATTTCTTGATTGTAATGTTATTCTTATTATTATTTCTTCAATGCGTACTCTTAATCTTCAATGAATGAAAAGTTTATCTTTTTCTCTTAAAAAAAATTGTTTATCTAATGCGTTAGATCAATCCCATTCAAATATGTGACTTAATTTTATCAGTTAGTTTCATAACTAATAATAGCATTTTTTTTCCTTATAAAAAATAATGAAAATATAAAAAAGATATACGTTAGAAATCCTACATCAAAAATATATTAAACAATCAAAAGTCATATAAAGAATAAAAGATCAACCAGCCACGTGACTAGTTCTAATCATTTTGCTTATGGTTCGACCCAAATCTACTAAAGTCCAAATGCATTTTTTTCAGTCAATATATAGGATTGTTATACCATAGGCCTCTGTCCATATGCAATATAGACCAGGGGTCCATTACACATGTAAATAAAAAAAAAACACATACCTCTTTTTTTTTCATGTCAAACATTTTTTTTACCTTAAACATTCTCTTTTTTTTTTCTTTATGTTAAACTTTTTTTAATTAGTTAAGTTCTCTTTATACTTGTAAAAATTAATAGGTTAATTGATCAAAACTATGAGTTTCATTAATTTTCACTTGTATGTTCTTGAGAATCATTGAATTTACAGGTTAAAATCAATGAGTTTAGTGCATATTTATTGACATTTGTCTGTAGGTTTAATGAATATACAAGTAAAAATCAATGAATTTGCATCAGGTTTATTGACCTTTGCCTGCATTTTCATAAACTTCACTTGCAGGTTCACATTCAATTTAATTTTTATTTAATAACATATGAACTTTCAATCAATAACACATGAATCTCTATGTTACAACTAATAAATTTATATGTATAAACTAAACAAATACAACAAAATTAGTGAAAATCCAATAAAAAATTATAAAAAGAAGAATAAGAAGAAGAAGAAGAAGGAGCAACTATTGAACATATATGTATTTTTCGCAAATCCACCATCTCTAACTCAAGTTATGACTTAGTGTTTTGAAACACTTAAAAGAAACCCAGAAGAAGCAGCAGCAACCATTGATAAAGAAAAAGTACAGAAAAGAGGGGAAGGAATGTGACTGGAGAAAAGAAAAAGGAAAAGAAAAAGAAAGATGAAGAGGTGAGAGATCGTGATTGAAGAAAAGGAAAAGGAAGAGGAGAAGAGCAAAAGAAGAAGAAGAAGAAGTGTGTTAAAAAAAAAAAGAGAATGAAGCCTTAAATAAACAAACTCACACGTGTAATAGAACTTTAGTGCATATTGTTATATGAACAGGAGTACATAATATAATTTACTATATATATATATATATATATATATATATATAATTGCAAATGCATTTTTTCTAGTTATATTAAATTTTGTATTAATTTTTTTAATATAATATTTATAATTATATTTTAAATTAATTATTGAAAATCTTTACTGTTTATGTAGTCTTATTTGAATTAAATTACATTAATAAAATTTTAATAAATTTTGGATAATAATAATTAAAGAAATGATGGATTTTAAGAAAAATAATTCTCAACCCTTTCTTGTTTTAATGAAATCAACAAGGTTTAATCCACAAGAAAAAAATAGAATTCCAATGAGGATTCTATATAGTAATTATATCTTGAGGTCCTTACTGTAGATAATTATCCATGTTTGTATGTAGAATTTTATATTACCATATGATGTATTAATATTAGGAGATATACATGTTTGAGAAGGTTTCTTGAACATATTTTAGGAATAGTTTTCCTTCCTTATTTAGGAATCTAATTTTAGTAATAGTTTTCCTTCCTTCTTGTATATATTTTAGAAATAGTTTTACTTCCTTATTTAGGAATCTAATTTTAGGAATAGTTTTCCTTTCTTAATTAGGAATCTAATGTATATATATAAACTGATAATGTGAATAAAAATAATAGATTTTTCCTTTTAATATTCTAGTTTCTTTTCATGGTATCAGAGCAATGGTTGATCCATCAAAAGAAGGAGAAAAATATGGAATAGAGAAGAAACATTCGAATCCTTATACACTCACCTCGAATGATAATCCAGGTAATATTATTACCCAAGTTCAACTGAGGGGAGAGAATTATGATGAATGGGTTACAAATGTAATCTTACGGCTGACTTGGAAAAGAAGCATGAAGATGAAAGGGTTCATCAATATTTGATGGGGCTAGATGAAGAAGGATATGGAACAATTCATTCCAATATCCTGAGTACAAAACCGCTATCGAACTTGAACCATGCATATGCTATGGTCGTACAACAGGAAAGGGTGCAAACTGTGACTCGAGTGAAAGAGGAAAGAGGGAATCCGATGAGCTTTACAATGCAAGTAGGAGGTCAAAATTCAAGGGGGGACTCGAAGGGAAAAATTTTGATATGCCCAAACTATAAATGAGAAGGACACGATATAGATTCTTGTTTTTAGCCTATTGGTTATCCAGAATGGTAGGGTAACAGGCCATGTACAACTGCATCCAGAAAAGGCAGAGGACGTAAACGTAGTGTAGGAAATCATAGAGCAAATGTAACTCAAGCTTTTAGTTCTGATGGTGGGAGAGGTATAGTAACTGATGAAGATAAAAAAGGTATTATCGGTTTGAGTTGCTTGGATTACTAAATTCTCAAAATGCTATAACAAATGACAGGTTGATAGGTAAGCACGAAATTTTGCCTTGGATTATTGATTCAGGAGCTTCTAATTATATGACTAGTGTGTATGCATGTATGAGTGATGCAAGAGACATTGTACCATGTCCAATTGAGTTACCTAATGGAGTGATGACCATGGCGTTGAAAGAAGGGACAGTTTCCCTTAGAGGAGATTTGAAGTTTCAACATGTTCTTTTTGTGCCCAAACTAAAATGCAATTTGATATCTGTATCACAACTTTTTAAAGATTCAAAGTCAGTTATTCAGCTTACTAACAAATTTTGTGTTATACAAGATCGAAGTATGAGGAATGTGATTGGAGCGAGTGAGGAGTGTGAGGGGCTTTACTTTCTCAAAGAAGGAACTTCAGCTCATGTTTACAAAATAGATGGTGTTGCATCTGCTTAGCTTTGGCATAAACGAATGGGTCATCCATCTTACAAGGTGTTAGAATTGATTCTTAGAGTAATTAGTTTTAATAATAATGATGATAAGACCTGTGATATTTTTTTTCGTGCTAAGCAGACAAAAGAAATTTTTTATTCTAGTGATAATAATGGTAAAGAATGTTTTGATTTAATACATTGCGATCTATGGGGACCTTATAAAGTGCCTTTTTCTTATGGTGCAATTTATTTTTTGACTATTGTGGATGATTGTTCTCATGCTGTTTGGATATATTTGTTGAATGGAAAAAATGAAGTAGGTCCTGCTCTTAGGAGATTTATAGTAATGATCCAAAGACAATTTAAGAAAGATGTGAAAATTGTTAGAAGTGACAATGGTAGTGAATTTATGTGTTTGAAAGAATATTTTGTTGATAATGGTATTTTGCACCAAACCTCATATGTTGGGACTCCCCAAAAAAATGGACGGATGAAAAGGAAGCACCGTCATATTCTAAATATTGCTCGAGCTTTACGATTTCAACCATAGTTGCCCATTGAATTTTGGGGTGAATGTGTGCTCACAGCAGGTTATTTAATTAATAGAACACCATCGACACTATTAAATGGTAAAACTCCCTATGAAATTTTGTTTGGACAATAACCATCATACATGAATATTTGTATTTTTGGGTGCCTATGTTATAGTCATCATTTGAATCGAGATAGTGATAAATTTGCTAGTCAAAGTCGAAAATGTATATTTGTTGGCTATCCTTTTGGACAAAAAAGGTGGAAACTATATGATTTGGAAACTTGTGAATATTTTATCTCTAGGGATGTAGTATTTATTGAAACTAACTTCCCTTATGCTGATAAAGATGTTTCCATTGGTGATTTAAAGGAAAAAGGAGATCAGAATTGCACTAGTGATGGTGAGGAATTAGATAGTGATAATGAAGAAGAATGTGTTGATATGAGGGGTAGCGAAATTAAGAAATATTGTGATGGGAGAAACGTGGAGAATAATGATGAGGTTGACATTGTTGCCTCCACAGAAAATCTATGAAAGGGACAACGAGTTAAAATTCCTTTTATACGACTGAAAGATTATGTGACAAACACCTTGAAGTTAAGCCCCTCAGCACACTCATCGTTCCAATCAAATTTCTCAAGTACTCGCTTTCCTATTTCTCACTATGTGAATTATGATAAGTTGTCTAAACAACATCGTTCCTTTTTGGCTAGTATAACTATAGGACATGAACCCAACTCATATAGTGAAGCGGTAAAATAAGATCGATGGAGAGAAGCAATGAGAAAAGAAATTTAGGCTCTTGAGGACAATGGCATATGGATAGTGGTGGACTTACCACCTGGAAAGAAAGCAATCAGTAGTAAATGGGTTTATAAAATTAAATATAACTCTGATGGAAGCATTGAACGATGTAAAGCTAGATTGGTGATTCTCAGAAATAATCAGGTGGAAGGAATCGACTATCATGAAACTTTTGCTCCTACAGCAAAAATGGTTACTGTGCGCACTTTTATTGCTGTTGCAATTGCGAAGAACTGGAGTTTGCACCAAATGGATGTACAAAATGCCTTTCTTCATGGTAATTTGAAGGAGGAAGCTTACATGAAAATGCCACCGGGTTTTGCTTCTCCCTCTTCAGGCAAGGTATATAAACTTCAAAAATCTCTCTATGGCTTTGCGGCAGGCTCCTAGGTGTTGGTTTGCTAAATTGGCAGAATCTTTGAAAACATATGGGTTCATACAATTAAGCTCTGATTATTCCTTATTTTTTTTTAAAGATGGGAATGTTTAGTTGAATATCCTAGTATATGTTGATGACCTTATTATTTCTAGTAATGATGATGTGGGTGTTCAACATTTCAATGATTATTTGAACCGATGTTTTCATATAAAAGACTTGGGAAAATTAAAATATTTCCTAGGAATAGAGGTGGCTCAAAATTCTCATGGTGTTCACTTATGCCAAAGAAAATATGCACTGGATATTATCTTTGAAACTGATTTGTTAGGGGCTAAACCAATGAATACACCTCTTGAACAGAATCAAAAACTAGCTCTTACAATTGGTACTGATTTGAAGGATCCAGCTAAGTATAGATGGTTGGTGGGACACCTTATTTACTTGACTATAACTCGACATAAATTGTCTTATTGTGTTCATACCCTTGCGCAATTTATACTACAACCAAAGTAGACACATTGGGAGGCAGCCTTGCGTGTTGTTCGTTATTTGAAAGGAGTCCAGGTCAAGGGATATTTCTCCATTTCAATTATGATATGAAATTGTATGGTTATTGTGACTTTGATTGGGCTAGTTGCCCACTCACATGAAGATCTTTGACAGGTTATTTTGTTTTCTTGGGTAGTTCTCCCATTTCCTAGAAAACTAAGAAACAACATACGGTCTCTCGTTCCTCTACTGAGGCTGAGTACAGGTCTATGACTACAACAACTTGTGAACTGAAATGGTTGAAGAGTTTCATGTCTTCTCTTGGTGTTGATCATTCAGGGCCTATATGTCTCTACTGTGATAGTCAGGCAACCATGCACATAGCTGCTAATCCAGTCTATCATGAACGTACGAAGCACATTGAAGTTGATTGTCATTTTATTCGTAATGAGATAAGCTAAGGAAATCTTGTAACTAAATATGTGAATACTTCAGTTCAACTTGCTGATATATTAACAAAAGCTTTAGGGAAGGAAAAGTTTGATTTTTTTTACTGCAAGTTGGGCATTTTAGATATTCATACTCCAACTTGAAGGGGGGTATTAGGAGATGTACATGTTTGAGAAGGTTTCTTGTATATATTTTAGTAATAGTTTTCCTTCCTTATTTAGGAATCTAATTTTAGTAATAGTTTTCCTTCCTTCTTGTATATATTTTAGAAATAGTTTTCCTTCCTTATTTAGGAATCTAATTTTAGGAATAGTTTTCCTTTTTTAATTAGGAATCTAATGTATATATATAAACTGACAATGTGAATAAAAATAATAGATTTTTCCTTTCAATATTCTAGTTTCTTTTCAATTAACATAAATATTTTGGCTCATAGTTTCACCATTAAACTTTACTCAATTAATTTCTAGTACTCCTCAATTGTTATTATATTTTATTTAACATTTAAACTTTTATTTGAATCTATCTAACTCCCTATATATATATATATATATATATATATATATATATATATATATATAAAGTTGAAGTATTTTATAAATCAATATTAATATGAATACAGGAGAAAATTATATAAACTAAAATAATATTGAATGAAAAAGAAAATATAATTAAAAATAAAATTTTTCTAACTTTTTTATATTAATTTTTATTTATATATTTTGAAACTAAATTTAGTATTTTGTGTTTAAAATTATTTGAAATTAAATTTATATCCGTTTTGATATTATATGAGTTAAATATGATAAAAAAGAACAAATTAAAAGTGAAAAGTTTTAAAATAAAAATTTAAAAGTTGAATATAAAATAATAAAAATTAAAGAGCATAAAAATTTATCAAATTCAGGGGTAAAACTATTCATTCAGCCATAAAAATAATGATTTAGAATCATACAATCAATCTGATAAAACTACAGATTGTCCTTCGTAAGTTTCACAAGAAAACAAAAATAAGACTAGATGTATCATAAAATTTCTTTCATGCCATTTAACAAAATTAAATATTGGCATATTGAAAAGCAAAAAAATAAAAATAGAATTTGAGAGAAAGACTCGTATGATCTTCGACTTGTCTTCTATAATTCATCTTTTATTAAATAAATGTCCATTTATAAATTAATTTTGCCGACTTCAGATCGAGTAGCCACTTAACAACCCTCGAAAAAATACAAACAATTGAGGCGCTTTAACATGAGGAAATTTATGTTAAAGAGATAAAAGCTTTTCTCAAAGGCAATACCCAGAGTAACTCAAAGATCGAAAACAAATTATTAATTAAAGCAAAGCCATGTCTTAAGATGTGCCCACACGTAAAGTTTGCTAAATCTGAGTACGATTTTGCATGATTTGGTTTGGCCGGAGAAGGTTGAGACTTGTGTTGTGTGGACTAAGGTTGAGAATTATTCTTAAATCTCCATCTATAAAACCGTTTGCCAGTTTCATCATTTGCATCAAAACCTTGAAACCAATAAAAGTGTTCAATTCTCAAACACATTTTTACAATTCTAAGCATAGTGTTTGAAAAATGGCTTCAAAAGCTGTAGCCTCCAATGCCCTTCTCCTCTCCCTCAACCTCATCTTTTTCAATTTGGTTAGCTCCACCTATTACCCACCGTCACCACCATCACAACCAGAGCTAAAAGGTTATGAACCTGATCACCCCAACTACCCACCAACAGTTCCTGCGCATCCAGAACCTGATAAATGTGATACCCTAAAGTTGGGTGTATGCGCGGACTTATTCAAAGATTTGTTGAGTGTAAGAGCCGGTATCCCACCGCAGAGTCCTTGTTGCAGCCTAATTGATGGTCTTGTTGACCTTCAAGCAGCTGTTTGCCTTTGTACTACCATCAAAACTAGTCTCCTAGGCATTAACTTAAGTGTTCTAATTGACCTCAGCTTGTTGCTCAACCACTGTGGTAAACGGATGCCAGAAGGATTCGTGTGTGCATGAGTATGGCATTCGATTTAAATTCTGCTTCTACTAATATTGTTAAGTTTGAGACTTCAGGGTGTTTCTCTGTTTTTTTTTTTTCTGGCCTGTGCCACGGACATTCAATCAATAAGTTGTCACCTTTATTTATTTATTTATTTTGTGGATCCATGGAAGGCTTCTGTTGTCTTCTCGCATCCACTGTAATTCGGGTGGTTGTACCCTTATATTAAAATTTATCTATTGTTTTATCAAGTCTTGGTCCATGTACTGAGAAAATTGAATTTGAGTTCAAGTTTTCTTCATGACGAAATAAATGATAAGAAAGTTTAGCCCTTTGTGAAGTTAAAAAATTTAATAGGAAAATTCTCATTATGTATTACCAGTACTGGGTAAAAGAACATCTATACATAATGAGATTATAAATAAATAAAGGAAAATGTTGGGTCTTAGGAATTGTGATGTCAACAGCAACATTGTGAATCTTGACTTTTATCATAATGTCTTTAGATATATTGTCATTATATTATTAAAAAAATAAAAAATAATATAAAAATTTTTATAAGATATAAATGTTTAAATTTTTATATGATAGATTCATTAATGTGTATCTTATATTTTATAATTCAAAAAAATTTAAATTTACAAAAAAATTAAAATTCAAAAAAAAAAAATATTTATTAACATTACCAAAAATTGTCCCAAAATATTTTTTTCGTAAACCCTCAATATTGCAATCGCGATACGTATCGGTGACCATAAATAAAATTCACTGTGCAGTTTCCAATTAATTAACTTTAAAAAATATTCAATTATAAACAATAAACACTTGCAGAAATAAAGAAACCAGATATAATTAAGAGAATATTAACAAATAATGCATTAATACAAGATTATTGTCATTATTAGCTTGTGAAGAGAACAATTTGCCAACTAATCAAAATAGAAACTCCAATGAACAGAAACTGTAAGAAAATTTATATACAACGATTTGCATTGGCAAGCATGTGCCCATTAACATAACCAATAATATTAATATAACCCACATGCATGCTTCACATTTTGAGAATTTTAAAAAGACAATATATATGTTATTGTTCTTAATCTCCAAGAGAGCGCTTGACAGTGTTCATATAATCATGCATCTCAGAGTCAAAAACTGTCCAACAATATGGCTTCAACAGCTGTAGCCCCTACAGTTCTTCCCTATTCCTCTCTCTTCTCTTCTTCCAGTTGGCGAGCTCCATGTCTTGCCCAATGGACCCTTCACAGCTAGGCACATGTGTTGAATATTTTGACGGGTGTTGTATTTGGCGATCCATCAGACTCCTCTTGCTGCAGCCTCATTCGCGGTCTTGATGAAGTCAAGGCTGCTGTTTGCCTTTGCACTGCCACTCAAGCTGGCATTTTGGGCCTGTCCGCTACAATAAACATTTCTCTTAGCGTCAACCTGTTGCTCAACGAATGTGGCAGGGACGTTCCGCAAGGGATCTGCTGATAAATTTGTTCCTTGTTTGCAATAAGCTATCTGTTTATTTCATTTTAATCTTATCGTATTTTCGTTTGGGATTTTTTGGCCTGTGCCATTAAAAATTATATTTCTAAATTATCCAAAAATATTGATTAATTTTACTATTTTATTAATTAAGTGCTATAAATATCTAGAGACAAAACTAGTTCTAATACATACACATCGAAAGATTTTTTTTAAAAGCAAATTAATAGAAAATATTTTGATACATTAATAGAAAATATCTAGCGATATCACTATTCATGATAAATTATCAAAATGTTTCCTATTGATTTGTTCATTCATAAAAACATACAAAATGTTTTTTTAAGAAAAAATAAATATTGATATTGCTATTCATGATAAATTATAAAAATATTTTTTATTATTTTGCCTATGGGGCAAAAAAAAGACATAATTGTAAATTTTAAAAAAATCATCATAGAGCATCCCGTAATAATTTTGAACTACTACATATATTATCGTGCTTTTTAATTACCTTTCGAATTGAGACTCGGCAAACAACTATGACAATAATAAGCATAAGTTTATACCAAGAAAACTAGTAAAATTCTCAAATCAAGATTACATACATCTACTGTATAGAAGGTTATTTTTTAAAAGAAAACAATCGTACCTCGCCAAATGATAATATAAAAATACATTTTCACCCCTCATTATATAGGAGTAAATGTAATAGGAAGCAGTTTTGTAATTTGTCATGAGTAGCAACATATTATTTATGTCGACACTTGCAGTATTGTATGTCACTAACTGCAACATTAATGATTATTTATTTTTTAATGGGAAAAAATATTTATGTTAGTGCACCAAATAGTAATTATAAAATTCTACATACAAATATGAATAATTATCTGCGGTAACAACCTCGAGATACAATTATTATACAGAATCCGTGTTGGACTTCTAATTTCTTTTTCTAGTGAACTAAGCCTTGTCAATTCTGTTAAAACAAGAAAGGGTTGAGAATTACTTTTCTTGAAATTTACAATTTTTTAATTTTTAATATTTAAAATTTATTAAACTCTTATTAATATAATTTAATTTATGTAATACCACAAAAATTTTCAATAATTAATTTGAAATGTGATTACATAAACTATAATTTTAAAAAAATTAATTCAAAATTTAATATAAGAAGAAAAATTTTTCATTTGCATTTTGTTTCTTTTTTATAGTTTTTATTAGTTTTGATAAGAAAAAAAAAATCCTATTATTAGCGACCGATATCTGAATAGAATTAAGTCATATATTTGAATGGGATTAATCCAACGTGTTAGACAAACAATTTTGAATTTTAATAGACATTCAGAAAAATTCAAAACATCAGCCATGAAATGAGAATGAAAGTTGATTTCATAACCAAAATAATATTGTAATATCTCATGATTGCAAAAGAACAAAAATTAAATAATAAATTAATGAACATTTTGAATCTAGAGGTCGCGCCTTGGTGCCAGTTGATGTTTGGGACATTGAAAACTCAACTTGTGCTTGTATCTCCATCTATAAATAACTTAACCCGCTTCACCAATTTCCATCACACTCCAATTCAAACCGTTGGCATCTCTAATCAAGAATTGTAGCTCGATCCATGGCTTCAAGTGCTTTAGCTTCAGCTGCCCTTCTCCTCTCCCTCAATCTCCTCTTCTTCACCTTGGTGAGCTCTACCTATTGCCCACCATCACTATCCCTGAAGCCAAAAGTCCCCACACCTCACCCCAGCTACCCATTACCAGTGCCATCATCAAAACCTGCTAAATGCCCTAAGGATACGCTAAAGCTGGGTGTATGTGTTGATTTGTTGAAAGTCCTATTGAATGTTAAGATTGGTAAATCACCAAAGACCCCTTGCTGTAGCCTCATTAAAGATCTTGTCGATCTTGAAGCTGCTGTTTGCCTTTGCACCACCGTCAAAGCTAGTCTCTTGGGCATTAACTTAAATGTCCAGTTAATTTGAGCCTGGTGCTCAACTACTGCGACAAGAAGGTGCCAGAAGGATTTAAGTGCGCATAAATGCATTCTTTCTAGTTAATTTTTAAGCTCTTAATTATCTTCTGTTCTTTTAGAGCTTTTGGAATGTTAAATGTTGGCTTCTGCCATAACATCCAATCAACAATTCTTTAATGGTACCTTTTTTTTTAAATTGTTTGATGGATGTATTGAAGACTTCTTGTCTTCTTGTTCTACATCCAGTCATTATCTATAAGTTGTATTGAATTGTAGTAAAACTAAATAAAGCATTCATTAATTAGTAATAAAAGAATTATATTTTCTTGTTAAGGCATTTGTTTTCTGTCAACTACTTAAATCACTCCAACTCAGAAATAAATTATTAATCTAAATGAAAAAATGTATTATGAACTTTTATACCAACTGTTCGCATGGGATGAGGTGAAAATTTATATCCTCAATTTATTACACATTAATCATTGAATTTGTATTCACGGTAGAGATTATATAAACATGATAGATCATGTTTTCACTAACATGAGAGGATCTTAATGCTTACTATATATATATATACACACACACATTTGAGTGTTTGTTCTATAATGCAACAGATCATATCAAAATTCAAATAAGGTCAGCGTGTAAAAAATTAATTATTAAAAAAAAAAAAAAAAGACTTCAGGCTTAAAAGAGAGGGCAGCTTGGACCATCTTGGAATGAAATTCTTATAAATTGATAACGTTAACAACAGACCATAAGCAGAAATAAGAAATGCAAACGGCAACATAAAAGAAATTGCCACAGCCCACAAGCACCTTTTAATTGAATATTAATTGAATGACTTTAAAATTTAATGATTCAATTCTCAGGAAAATCCTAGCGGTCTTTTTTTTATTACCTTTTTTTTTCTGCTTAAAATTTTCAATTTAGCCACCATTGAGTACTTTTTCCTTCCACAATAATTCTTTCTATTTTTATTTTATTTACTTTACTTTATTTTTACATTGAATAAATATAAATTTTTTATCTGTTTGTTTATTTATGAAAATTTTTTAATCTTCTTTCATGAAGTTTTTACTCTTATTAGAATTTTTGTGGTTTTGCTTAATGTAGTTTACATATCTCTTTATTCTGAAATTTTTGTTGACATTTCTGAAATTGGAAACATTCAAAGACCTAAGTGTTAATATATGACTAAGTAAAGTGTTCGAAAGATTGTCAAGTTGTAACTTAAAAAACTTTGTCAATGTGATTGAAAAATGGTAATAAGAAATTTTGTAATTTAAGTGACATTTTATTTTATACTTCTTTTTTGTACCAATATTTTTATATTTTTCTTTAATTAAGATGTACTTAGAATTTTCAATGAATCAGATATTTATCTTTTTTTTTAAAAAAATAATATTAATTGAATTGGTGAAGACTATGTATATTTTTATTGTACATTATTTTTAATGAGCTTCTGAAGTTGAAATTTTACCTATCCAGTTTTGACTTTTTATTTATATTTACTATTGGGACCCTATAAATTATTTAATTTGTAAGTTTAAAATCTTGAGGTACCTCTGAAACAAAGCTAGCTCTTGATCATAGCTTTAGCGCCCAATAAATAAAGAAACAATGAATTATTTATAAACCATTACAATAAAAGCTTGTACAGTCAAGGTGAAAAGAAAAATAAAGAAAATGAAGATGATTACTTCAATTTCACATGTTTATTTCTTAGAATGAGTTCGAAAACAATACATGTCAAGCATTACAACCTATAAGCCCTTAACTCTATCTGATAAAGTTAGAGTATCTTCCATAATTTCTTGCATTATGCTATATATTTAACATAAATATTGGAAACTTTTTTCTTAAAAAATGTTGAATATAAATTGAATTTAGCATGTCAAGTTCAATATTACAATAAATAGTTTATAAAAAAAAATTATGCCAATCAATAATTCAACACACACCAAGAAAATAATAGGCTCCCAAGATTACGTGATTTGAATTGACAAAAAGTGTCCCTTAACAGTATCTGAATAAAATAGTAGTCTCATTAACTTAAGAAATTGATATCTACTTTTTTTAGTTTTCTAATTGGTCTTCGAGGTAGTTCGAATTCTTAAGTTAAATCATATGGCAACCCAGGTAAGGAAGAGGATATAGGTTGCTTGGCAATGAGAGTAGATGTTGGTGTTTGTGATTTGGATGACGTTGTTGATAGGGTGGGAGTGGATGTGATAAGGGTTGGGTTGGGTTTCTTAGTAGATAAATATGGGTTGGTGGATGGAGAAAGAGAAGGAGTTAGAATAGAAATGGGATTCCATAAGTAAGTAGGGATAAGAATTTTACTTAGAGTGGTGTCTTGAGCAATAGGTGCCAACTCGGTATTAGATGTATAAGAAAACACCTGATCATGAAAAACATGTTGTGAGATATAGGTTTTGAGAGATGACAAATCCAAACAAAAATATCCTTTATGAAATTTACTATATCCTAAGAAAATACACTTGGTAGAGTGAGGGGATAGTTTGTTAGGATTGTATGGTTAGAGCTATGGATAACAGAGGCAACTAAAAGTGTGCATGTCAAGGTAATTGGGAGGTTGTTTAAATAATTTTTCAAAAGGTGATATGTTACCCAATGTTGATGTTGGCAATCAGTCTATTGTGTATATGGATATGTCAAAAGCATGAGTCCAATAAGTTTTTGGAACATTTAAATCATGAAGTAAAGAAAGTGTTATTTCAACAATGTGTCTATACTTGTGCTCTGCCAAGTTGTTTTGCTCTAGTGTGTGAGGATAGGACACATCATGTGATATACCATTCTCAATCAAATATTTTGAAAGAACATGATATTCACCACCCCAATTGGATTGGAAAGATTTAATTGAACATTCAAAAAAAATTTCAACTAAGTGGCAAAATTTAATGAATATGCTCAGAACTTCATATTTGAATTTCATAAAATAAAGCCAACAATATTTATTTTAATGATCATAAAAAGGATATAATATCAAAAACCATTAATTGATTGTACTGGGGTAGGACCTCATACATCAGATGAAATAATTTCTAAAGCCAATGAAAAAGACAAAGAAAAGGGTAACTTGTGACTTATGCTAACATTGCATGCATGACATGCATTATTGTCACTACTAAAAGGACTATTAAAATGATGAAGAACATTTTTACTATTGAAAAATTAGCATGTCCAACAACAGAGTGCCATTGAGACAATGGGGTGGCTGTGAAAGCAATAGGGCGAGAAGGGGTTTGACATAGGTTTTCCAATAGCGTGGAATACAAGTCATTGTCATTCCAGGCTGTATGCAGAGGTTCCCTCGTATAGATATCCTTAATGACAAAAGAATCAAGAAAGAATTCAATAAAAATTCCATTAGCATTAGTAAAAGCATAAATAGATAACATATTGGAACGTGATTGAGGAGTGCACAAAATATCATTGAATTTAAACACATGATCACGAGAATGATAACGAGAAGAACTAGAATGAGTAATTGGAATAGCGTTACCATTTCCTATGATGACGACATCATTGCCTTAGTAATTAGAATGAATAGTGAGATTTACAATGTCAGGGGTCATGTGATTAGTGTCACCTGAGTCAGGTATCCATGATTGGTGCGTCAGGGTGGCTGAAAAGTTTAATGTAGGCCAAATGGTAGAAGATGGAGGGCATTGTTTGGTCCTTGGTAAGGGGCACTCTGGAGTGATATGACTATAGCTTGAACAATTGTGACACTGAAGGAGAGAATAGTCTGGAGTACTTGATGAATGGGAAGTGTAAGGGTGCATGGAAGTAAAGCCATGTCCACTGTCTCTGTAAAAGTGCCCACCATGAGCACAACATGAAGTGAATGAATGGCAACCTCATCTTGTTAAGTCATTCAAAACTGAAGGGGAGAAAAAGGTAGATGGAGGAACTTGATTTGTGGACATATTTATAGTAGTAATGTCATCCTCTTCACAAAGTAAAAGGCCATAAAGCTCATCATAAGACATGTCATCCTATCGTTGTTGAATAGAATGAACAAAGGGTCGGTATGATGAATCCAAGCCATTGGGAAGGACCTAAATTAAGTCAGATTCAGAAATAGGATTACCCAAAGTGGAAAGTTAATCAAACATTGATTTGGCCTTTTGAGCATATTGCATAACAGTGTCTGTAGCATCTTTGGTTAACTTAAAAAAGTGAGCTTTAATGGTGTGAACCTGAGACTTGGAACCTAATGCGTATGTGGTGGCCAATTTTGACCATGTTGCGAGGGCACTTGTTGCACCTACAATTTATAGGACAAAGGCTTCTGAAATATAACTGATGATCCAGTTAAGGACCAACTGGCCTTGCCAATACCACACCAAGAATGTTGGATTTGGTTGAATGTTAAGAGTTAAAGAAGGTGCTTCCAAAGTGCCATCGATATGCCCAGTAAGGTCGTAGCTTCACAAAAGTGAAAGTAATTGAACCTTCCACAATAGGTAGCTGGTGGTGTTTAATTTAATTGGCAATTGGTGAGCAATGTTGGGTAGCGAAGTAATGGTTGGTGTCAAGGGAGGTGCAGCAAGTACAATTGTTGATGAAGTTGCAGAATTGGCGGCCATGGCTGAAAAGAATAAAATGAATCAAAGATGGCTGTTAGACCTTAAACAAGCTCTGATACCATAAGCAAACATAGAATAGAAGTGTGTTGCATATTCATTGAACAAAATAATACATATATACACAAGAGACAATAAGTGGTTGAGTACAAGAAGAATTCTAATGTGATACAAGTTTAGTTCAACCCCTTATCATTTATCACCTTAATTAAATACTTAATTTTTATTGGTTTAACTTTCTAACTCACTAAACACTAGAACCATTGTATAATGTCTCTTTCAAGCATAGGATGATCTAAACATTATAGATCATTTTTTCACTAAGAGGATCTTAATATATATATATATATATATATATATATATATATATATATATATATATATATATATATATATATACACACACACACACATAAAAATAAGTGTTTGTTCTATAATGCAATAGATCATATGAAAATTAAAGCAAGGTCATCGTGTGAAAAAATTGCAAATGGTAAAAGATTAATTTATAAAAAAAAAAGACTTCAAGCTTTAAAGAGAGGGCAACTTGGACCATCTTCGAATGAAATTCCTATAAATTGATAACGTTAACCATTAGCAATAAAAATTGTAGAAGTAAGAAATGTAAACGACAACATAAAAGAAATTGCCATAACTCACAAGCACCTTTTACTTGAATATTGGTTAATTGAATGATGTTAAAATTTAATGATTCAATTCTCATGAAAACCCTAGCGGTCTTTATTAAGTACCTTTTTCTTATAATTTTTTTTCTCCTCAAAACTTTCAATTTGGCTACCATCAATTATCTTTTCCGTAGACAATTATTTTTCCTTTTTATTTTATTTGCTTTATTTTATTTTTACATTAAATAACATAGATCTCTTATATGTTTGTTTATTTATTGAAATTTTTTAATCTTCTGTCATGAAGTTATTACTCTTACTAGGATTTTTGTAGTTTTCCTTAATGTAGTTTATTGTGAAATTTCTATTGGTATTTCAGTAATTGGAATCATTTAAAGATCTAACAGTCAATATATGGTTAAGTAAAGCATCCAAAATATTGTCGAGATGTAAATCAAAAGAACTTTGTTAATACTATGGAAGAATAGTGAAAAAAAATTATAATTTAAGTAAGGTTTTATTTTATACTTCTTGATTGTACTAATTTTATTTATTTTTCTTTAATTAAGATGTACTTTTAATTTTTTTTAAATAAAAAAATTATCTTTTTCTCTTGAAAAAAAAAAGAATGATGTTCATTGAATTGATGAAGACTACGTATTTTATTATACATTATTTTGAATGAGCTTCTGAAGTTGAAATTTTACCTATCCGGTATTGAATTTTTATTTATATTTTCTATTGGGACCTAATAATTTTTTTAATTTGTAACCTAAAATTCCTGAGGTACCTCTTAAACAAAGCTAGTTCTTGATCACAGTTTCAGCGCCCGGTAAACAAAGTAACAATGAATTGTCTATAAAACATTATAAGAAAAGCTTGTACAGTCAGGGTGAAAAGAAAAATAACTAAAATTAAGAGACAATGAAGATGATGACTTCAATTTCACATGTTTGTTTCTTAGAATGAGTTGGAAAACAATACATGTCAAGCATTACAACCTATAAGCCCTCAGCTCTATCTAATAAAGTTAGAGTATCTTCCATAATTTCATGCATTATGCTGTATATTTAACAGAAGCACTGTAAATTTTTTTCTTAAATAATGTTGAATATAAATTAAATTTAGCACGTCAGAATCAATATTACAATAAATAGTTTATCAAAAAATTATGCCAATCAATAATTCAAACACACCAAGAAAATAATAGGCTCCTAAGATTATGTGATATGGATTGACAAAAAGTGTCCCTTAACAAAATCTGAATAAAATAATAGGCTCCTTAACTTAAGAAATTGATATTTAATTTTTTTTTTAAGTTTTCTAGTTGGTCTTCGAGGTAGTTCGGATTCTTGAAAATGATACGACGTAAAGCCAAAAACTCATTGGATTTCATCTACAAAGAATAATTAATATTGAGGAGGATATGTCAGAATTGCTAATAGTAGCTAAGCCTTCACTTTCATAAAGAACACTTTAAAGACTTCCATCTACATTCAGTGTTCAATTAATTTAAGTTAAAACTAACAACTTCTATTTTTATACATGGGACGCTTGCATACAACTAGCACAATTTTAGTACTTTGTAATTTTTTTCCTATCTAAAGAAAATATTTTGAAGAAATATAATTGTAGTCATATAATTACGATGCACCTCCTCTTCCACTTCACAATGCTAGGTTGTGCCCAATAATATAACCCATGTAGGGCTGTAACCGAGTTGACCATTTAAATATTTAGACTCGACTTATTTAAAAATTAACACACTCAAACTAAGCTCGAATTTATTAAATTTTCAAAAGTTTAGCTCAAACTCAACTCAGATTTATGTTTGTTGAACTCGAACCGAGCTTGCAAGTCAGGCAAGCCCAACATATAACATGTATGATTTATTATTATACTTAGTAATTTAGATTTTATTTACTTAGTACTAAATTAATAGTTACAATATTTACTTGATATTATATTTACTTTATAATTAAAATTTGATTTACTTAATACAAATACTAATTTACTTCAAAACTACAAAATTTATCATCAAATTAAAATTATATTTAATTAATATTAATACTTAATAATTTAAATTATATTTACTTAATGAAAATTTTAATATTAATATTAATTTATATAAAAATTGTATAATTTTATTGTTAATATCTAATTTTTATTATGAAATTTAATAATTTTATTACAAATATAAATTTTTTACTAGAATTAAAAACTTTAATTATATTATATTATAATTTTTTTTTCATTCAGAGTGTATCATATTATACTTAATGTTATACTTTATATTAATATTACTTCACATCAAAAACTATATAATTATTATTATGAATATATAATTCCTATATATATATATATATATATATATATATATATATATATATATATATATATATATATATATATATATATATATATATATATATATATATATATATATATATATATATTAATAGTATATGATTTTTATTTAATAATACCACATAATACTAATATTTAAAATAACAAGTTACGATATGAGCTTATTCGTGAGCCTGTTCACGTGCCTGTTTGCGAGCTTGTTTGTGAGCTGGCTCATGAACCTACGAATAAGTCTATTAGCCAACTTAAACAAGCCAAACTTAAGAAAGCTCGAGTTCAGCTCGTTTAGTTTATGAGCTTCAAAATGAAGTTTGGGCTTGACTTATTTAGCTTAACAAATGAACTCGAATATAGTTTATGAGTTTTTTCTAATATGAGTTCCAAATGAATCATAAACCGTTAGGCTCAGTTACACCCCTACCCACATGACACCCATTTTAAGATTTTTAAAAGCATAAGTTGTAGCTAATCTCCTCCTATAAAACCCTTAACCCATTATACCATTTTCATCAAATACTTGAACTAAAATCTTTACATTTTCAAAAGGCACTTAAGAATCCTAAGAAATGGCTTCAAGAGCTTTAGCCTCCAATGCTCTTCTCCTCTCCTTTAATCTTCACTTCTTCACTTTGGTGAGCTCTTCTTATTGCCCACCACCATCACCACCAAAGCCAAAAGTCCCTTCACTGAAGCCCACCTACCCATCACCTACAGTGCCATCATCAAAGCCTACTAAATGCCCAAAATATGCCCTAAAGCTTGGTGCATGTGCAAATCTATTGAAGCTTAAAATTGGTAAACCACCAACCACCCCTTATTGCAGCCTCATTGATGGTCTTGTTGATATTGAAGCAGCTATTTTCCTTTGCACCGCCATCAAAGCTAATGTTTTAGGCATCAATATAGACATTCATGTTAGCTTGAGCTTGTTGCTCAACGCCTATGGCAAGAAGGCTCTTGAAGGATTCCAATGCAAATAAATTCAATCCATTTCTAAATAAGCTATTTATTTTATATTATTTATTTATTTCTTGTTTGGTCCTTTACTTTCTTATATTCTCGTTTAGGATGTTTATGGCCTCTACCATTAATGTCATTATTAGATCAATAAAATATCTGAATAAATGATTAATTTTACTTATTTTAGCAGTAATTTTCTTATTTGAATAAATTATCCAAATAATTTTCACTTATACTAACTCATATACACCAAAAAAAGTTATCACTAAATTGGTAGGTGTAATGTCATTAGGAGGACTCTTTAATTAGAAATCAGCAATTGAATTTATTTTAAGATTTTGTTATATTTTTTAAAAAATTACAAAATGTTATGTCACTATTTAAACTCGAATTGATATATATTTGAAATGAATTCAAAGTGAGAGAGCTCTTTAATTAGAAATCAGCAATTGAATTTATTATAGGAATTTTATATCTTTTTAAAAATTACTTGCTAAAGGTGAACAATATAAACAGATCAAAAAATTGACTTGCTGACAAAAAAATTGGAAAATTAATCTAGAAAAAGTTAGTTAAACAGGTAGATTTAGTTTTGGATCGGTTAACTAAATCATTTTAATAAATAATAGTTTGGTTTAAGTTTTAAATTTTATAAAATCATGATCAACTGACTAAATTATGTTAACAATGCTTCTCATTCAGTTATTATTATTTTGTAATTGTGTTTCACTATCACTCTATTTACTATAATCCATTATAACTTATGTTTATATACAAACTTGTATTGATCTTTATGGAATATATGAGAGATTCACAAGTTTCATCATCTTATTATTTTTGATAGTTGCTTAGCCTTTACATGGTATTAGAGCAAATGGTTTAATCATTGTAAATTGTCCTATCTTCTTGTTCTTCCTCTGCTCAAATATTTGTTAACTCTACTGCTCAATACACCTTTGCTATTAAACTCACCCTTAAGAAATACCTTTCATGGAAAACACAATTTATCCCCCTTTTTAACTATCAAAAATTTCATTCTTTTATCACTCTTGATGCTACACCTCTACCAAGAACCATTCCTTCCTTATATGATCTAACCCAATAAGTCAAAAATCCTCAATATGATATTTCATTCTAGAAAGACCAAATGTTGCTATCATGGATATTGTCATCCCTCAATGAAGATGTTTCCCATATGTCATTAGACACTCTTCTTCCAAATCAGCTTGGCAAGCCCTCTCTACCGCCTTCAGATTCATATCACAAAATTGATAATTACATATGCATATTAAACTTCAAAAGCTTAAGAAAAATGATTTAACATTTACCAAATACCTTAAGAGTGCCAAAGCATTAGCTAATGAACTTGAAGTAGTTAGTGTTGAATATCATTCCATCATTAGCAGTTTAAACCTTTACCCTATAATAATCTCCTTTTTAGAGCTTCATAGTGAATTAGTTGCCTAAGAAATCATACTTCATAGCCAATTTCCTTCTCTCGTTATTAATACCACCTCAATTCTCACCTCATTTTCCTAATTCCATGAATTGTTCTTATCATCGTCATCCTAAAACACCTGGCCAAATTGGTGGATATAAGAACCATACTATTGATATATACTGATGTCATTACTATACTCGCCCACTACCTACCTACAATCTTCAAGCTCATCTTACTCACTATCACACCCCACTCTCTCATCTCTATCAACCCCCAGTGTCTTCTTTCCCATCCTCACAGAATGTTTGGCATCCTGAAATTGGTGTAAATTTCTATGCCATACTATTATCCTTTATCTTCTCTAACTTCCTCATCTCATTTTATCTCTACCTCTCCTTCATCTCTAACTTAAACTCAACAATCATCATCCTCATATACTATCAATTCTACCCAATCTCTAACACTTCCCACACAATCACCACCTCTTAGTCAAACTTAAACACTTCCAACATAATTCCAAAATCCATCAAACCTTAATTTTGTAGTTAATCTCACTCACTACTCACCATTTACACAATCATCTCATTCTTCTGCTCACACTATGAAATTGCGCCCATCCACTATGTCAAAATGCCAAAATAATTTTGCCCTCACTTCTCTCACTCTTCCCTCTCCTTCCACACCCTTTACCTTCAACCAAGCTAATAAACATCCAAAATGGAGGCAAGCTATGCATAATGAATTCAATGCTCTAATGCAAAACCAAATATGGACATTAGTTCCCAACCCACCTGATAAGAACATTGTATCCGATAAATGATTATTTTGCATTATGGTTCTATTTAACACTTCAAAGCAAGGTTAGTGGCCAAAGGATTTACTTAGGAAAATGGCATTGATTATCATGAAAATTTTAGCCCTGTAGTTAAACCAACTACCATTCAGATAGTGCTAGCTATTGCTACCTCTCTTTAATGGTCGGTTCATTAACTTAATGTGTCCAATGCATTTTTTCATAGGTTTTTTTTATATGGAGTTTTACATGGACCAATCAAAAGGGTTCATTAAATCTACTTATCCTGACTATATTTGAAAGCTACATCACTTACTTTATGGCCTTAAACATGCTCCTCGGGCATGGTTTTAATGTCTTCATAATTTTCTCCTTTAACTTTGATTTCAAGCTTGTAAAGCATATTATTATTTATTTATTCACAAAGTTGATAATTCTACTTTATTTATTCTTATCTGTGTGGAAGACATTTTGGTTACAAGCTCTTCATCCTCTATTGTTCAATAGTTCCTAGACAATATGCGCCAAACATTCCTAATTTTGGACCTTGGTACTCTTCACTAATTTTTAAGGATTGAAGTAATCTATTGTCCTAATGGTGTAATTTTGTCTTTACATAAGTACATCTTAGATCTCTTACAATAAGCCAAAATGGCAGAATGCAAACCCACATAAACTCCTATGGCAACTTCTCCACCACTTACCAAAAATGGCAGCACATCCTTTGAAGATGGCATTCTCTACAGACAATTAGTGGGCGGCCTTCAATATGTAATTCTCATAAGCCTAGACATAGCCTTCTTCATTAACAAGCTATGTCAATTTATGCACAGTCATTGACTTGATCATTCGAATACTATTAAGTAGGTTTTGTGATATTTGCAACACACTAAACATCATGGACTCTTTCTTTCTTCATAATCAATCATGCATCTTTAATGTTTCTCTAACAGTGATTAGGGAAGCTGCCCTGACAACTAATGCTCCACTAATGGCTATATAGTCTATTTAGGCTCTAATGTTGTGTCCTAGATAATAAAGAAATAACCCACTATCTTTTGCTAATCCACCATGAGTGAGTACAAATCTCTTATAAATGCCATAACTTAAGTATTATGGATTCATTCCTTACTCTCTGAACTTAGCTTTCTCTTATCCAAATTGACAACTATGTGGTGTGATAATATTAGAGTAATTTATCTTACACCCAACCTTGTGTTTCATACGCGTACCAAGCACATCAAACTTGACTACCACTTCATTCGAGTAAAGGTTCTTCAAGGTATTATTCATGTTAACTTCATCTCAAGTGTCGATAATATTGCTGACATACTCACTATGCCACTTGGTCATCCTCTCTTTGAGAAACATAGAGACAAGCTTTGCCTTCACACTACTACATGCTCAGCTTGAGGCGAGCTGTTAATAATAGTTGTTAATAATACTTTTCATTCAATTATTATTATGTTATAGTTATATATCACTATGACTCTATTTACTATAATTAGTTGCAACTTATATCTATATACAACCTTATACTGCTCTTTATGGAATATATAAGAAATTTATAGGTTTCATCATCTTGTTATTTTTAATAGTTGCTTAGCCTTTACAAATCAATGTTTGTGATGATATACATATAGTTTTAGAATTCATTTTGACATGCATTTATAAGTTTTATGTGCATCTAGGTTAGTTTAGTTAGTAGGAATACATACTTTTATGTTTTTATTTTATTTTTCATGAAAAAGTAAACTTAGTGGTGAATGGTGCATAAATTAAGCAAAAATGTGTTGAGATAGAGCCTAAGAGCAGAGAAAGTGTGTTATTGCAATCACAGGTTGCTCAAAGTAAAGCCAAACAATCAGAAGCTGAGTTGTTGTGGTGATCACAAAAGCCTTGTGATCATGGAGTCCTAAGTGCTAGACCTCTATGGCATGCACAACATCAATATGAGTGCTAGTTCTTTAAAGCATGCCTTTTTGTTGTGATTTTAGATGCATTGGTGATCATAGATAGCTCAACTCCATCAAAGAGAATGTTGGAATATGCCTAATAAAAAAACAAATCAAGGAGAATATGAAAGGACATTCTAAAAGGGAGTATTTAAGGACAATAGCCTTAAAATTTAGCATCCAATTTTGAACCAAGATCTCAACAACCAATCAACACAAGAAATACACCCAAGTAAACAAAGAGAAAGATGAGAAAAAGATACTTAGAGAAGAAAAATCCACTAGAGACCTTTGAAGCTTCTTGATAACATTTCTTTAATCCTTTGTCTTCTTTTAATACAATTTTGGATATTCATTTGGGTTATATTTATTGAATGAAGAATATTAAAGCCATGAGTAGCTATTTTTACTTTTGTTGTTAGGATTTGAAACCCATATGATTTAAGTTTAATGTTATAGATCTTATTTATATCTTCTTACATATTGTGTTTATTGTTCTTTGATAAATGCTGTAGATGTCCAACTACAAGTATATTTCTAAAATTGTGCATTGAGAAATAGTGATCTTAGTCAACCCTTAAACACAAGTCGAATGGGTTAATGACTAGATATAGCTTAGCTTAACTCAATTCTCATGTGTGTGCTAAATATTTTGCTTGATTGAAATTAATTCATTTCCATGGTAATGATGAGAGTTAAGCCTTCGGTGTGTATTAATTGATTCAAACAAATTAATCAGTAATAATAATAAAAATAAGTTTGTCCCATTAACTATCAATATTTGAATGGATGTTGTCTCCTATTTTCTAGTGCATTGTTATTTAATTTGACAATTGAGTAATGTCTTTTATATTAATGATCCATCTTAATTAAGAATCATGTTTGTGCATATATAACTATCACTTGAAAAAAAAACAAAAATTTGATCGGGAACTATTGAAAGTTCAAACACAAAGATATTTGAAAATTGTATAATAAATTAAGATGTCTATCGGGATTTAAAGATGGTAAAAAAAATGTATATGTTTTCATTTATTTATTTTCAATTTGTCAACTCCATTTTTGCTTTATTAGAAATGATTCAATCTAAAAATTTTTAGATTTTCTGACAAATTTTATAGGTTTAAATTATTAAGTAATAAGTCCGATGTATACAATTATTAAAATTTATAATTTTTAAAAAAAAATTAGAAAAACCCTTATTTGAGACTTTTTAAAATTTGAAAAAATATATAAATTTCCACTGATAGGATAATTATAGTTTACCACTATTAGTTATATTATTCTCCTATTTGTTAGGTTAAGTATATCGTGTATAAAAAATTCTTTTATTACCCTATATATATATTGTATTGTAACACTTATTGATAATATACATACAATTACCTTCACAAGGTATCAAAGCCAAAATAATGGTTGGGCAAATAATTCTATCTTTTTCTTCCTCTCCTCTTTTTATTTCTTATACCACCAATCATAGCCTTTCAATTAAATTAACTATAAAAAATTATCTCACTTGGAAAATTCAATTTCAACCTCTTCTTAACAATCACTAGTTAACAAGATTTATTAATGGCCCAATTTCTGCACCTCCACTAACCATACATTCTACAAATACAACAAATCATGATAACCCAAACCTTGCTTTTACTGAAAAGGATTTCAGCTTTTATTATAATGGATTTTTTCTTCATTTTTTATGATGTTTTCCCTTATGTTATTGATATGACTTTGTTATTCATAGTATGAAAAGCATTGGAAAGTGCTTTTGGCTCTGTATCTCATAACCAACAATTGCAACTACATATAGAGCTTCAATAATTAAAGACAAAATAATCTTGTTGTTTCTCAATATCTTCAAAGGGCCAAATCTTTAACCGAAGAATTGGCTACTACTGGCATACCCCTTTCTCATACTGAATCTAATGCCATCATTTATGGAAATCTTAGGTGTAACTTTCATAGCATCATTAATGTATTAAATCAATGCCCCACTCCTATTTCTTTTTAAGAGCTTCATGGACAATTAGTTGCTCATGAAATTTTAATAAAAACAATCCATGAACCTTCAATGGAAAATATTATAGCTCACCAAAAGCCCACTGCTCTACCTCTAAGATACTCCCCCAACTGCAATTATCAACCATAAAATGAAAATCAAAGAGGTAAAGGACCTGTCAAATTTGTGGGTACCAGAACCATACTGCTGAAAGATGTAGACATTAATATACAAATTCTTCCTCATCCATGTAATCCAGTTATGTTCCTTCTCAGGCTCGTTTTACAGCTCCACGGGCTAATTTTGCATCCTTTTCACATTCTAGTTCAGTTTTAATCTTTAACACTTTGTCAATTGGCTATACATCCACATCGAATGGCCATTGGTATCTTGATAGTGGTGTAACATATCATAATACCTTGGATCCACATCTTCTGTCTACTATTACAACCTATGGTGGCTCAGATCAAATTATAATTGGTAATGGTCAAACTTTGCCATAGCAAACACTGGTACATCACTTTACCATTCTTTATATTTGAATAAATCCTTTTTAATTAAGAATATTCTTCATGTCTGTTAAATATCCAAGTCTTTACTCTAGTTCATAAATTCACTATTAACATTGGTTGTCATTTTGAATTTTAGCCAACTTATTTTTTTTATTAATGATTAGGTGACCAAGGTGATCCTATTTAAAGGCCGAAGTGAAAATAAATTGTATGTGATGCCACCCAATCCTACCAAGCAAGCATTGACAGTTACAAATATTTTTATGGATGAGTGGCAAGCTTGTCTAGGTTATTCGAATAATGCATTATTTCTCAACTTATCAAGACTCACGATTTACCTATTACATATTTATCTTTGCAAAGTTGTTCCTTATGTCATTTAGGAAAATTAGCTAAATTACTATTTCCCAATGTTGAGCATACCTTTACTGCTTCTTTTTAAATTATTCATTCTGATGTATAGGGACCATCTCCAGTTACATCTTATAGTGGTTTTCACTTTTTTTTATTTATAAATGATTTCACCAGGTACACTTGGATGATTTATTTTCTCAAAAATAAAAGTGATGTTTATTTAATATTTCTTGCTTTTGAATCTTTAGTTAAAACTTAATTTAATTCTAATATCAAAGCATTTCATTCTAACTAGGGAGGTGAATTTCAAAAATTAAATGAATAATTTACACAACATGGCATTATTCATCGCATAGCTTGTCCTTATACCCATGAGCAAAATAATCTCTTAAAACACAAAATAGGATACATAGTTGACATTAGTATTACACTATTAGCTCATGCTAATGTACCTTTACATTTTTTGATACATGCTTTTTATAGTGCAATTAATTGTATTAATTTAATGCCTACTCAAAGTTTGCATAATGCAATGCCTTTTCAAAAATTATGTAACAAGACACCAAAATTTTTGGTTGTGCGACATACCCATAACTCCGTCCTTATAACATATTCAAATTTTCCTTTATAAGTAAAATATGTATTTATTTAGGACCATCACATACTCATGCAGGATATGAATGTTTAGATATTGTATTATTTTGTTTATAAAAAATTGTTTCCATTTTTTAACCAGAATTTGTCCTAAGTTTAGTCCCACTTTTTCGACTCCTAAGCTCCATGGATCATCATATAGGCACCATTCACTCCATACTCCAATTTAGTTATGGCTCTATCATAACCATCCTTATCCCACTCGTCTTCATTTATCCACTAAACCTCAACCACTTCACCATTATTCGCACATGTTTCTCGTTTAAACCATAGTTGACACACATCCTCACCGAAAACTATAACTATAATGTCACCTAATGCTATTACCCCATCCTCACCTAACATAATAACCATATTATCACCCCATATTATTCCTTCTCCTAAATCTATATCAATAATACCAACTCCATCTCCCATTCTTCATCGCACCCATCATCACTCATATCCAGCACGATCTTTGTCCTCTCCACCAGGCCTTCCACTTATGGTGGACCTGACCTAATATGATCCATCATCATCCACACACCCAAAATATTTTGATCCAACTCAAACTCATACCATACAACTCCACCCTCATACTATATCCAAAAGACAAGCACGTATAGCCTTAAAAAGACAATACCAACCTTAACTTATTGGGACATGAACCATATTCTTTTAAAGAGGTAATTTGGTAAACTAAATAGTAGAGATCAATGGACTAGGAAATGTATGCTTTACGAACTACCCACACTTAGGACCTTATGCCAATAGTAACTGATGCAAATATAATTGACAATAAATGGATATTTCATATTACAAGCAAGGCTGATGGGAAAATTGAACACTACAAATGACAACTTGTAGCCAAGGGATTCATATAACTCTTTAGGATGGATTACAAAGAGACATTTAGTCTGATTATAAAAGTTACCACCATTCGAGTAATTCTTGCCTTTACCTCAAGGCGAGGTGTTTTGGCAAATTTTAGTTGCTTTGTTGTATGCTACAATAACTTGTCTAAATATTATCTTCAATGTCAATAAATTATGTCAATTTATGTATAATTTTATAGATATTCATTGGACAACACTTAAAAGATTACTACTTTACATTCAAGGTACTAAAGGTGTTGGCCTTTTTCTTCTTGCTAAGTCTACTTTATCATTACACTATTATACTAACAGTGATTGGTTGGTGATCCCAATGATAAACGGTTCATAAATGGTTATGCTATGTACCTAGGCTCTTCTTTGATTTTTTAGTCAGCTAAAAAGCAACCCACTATTGCTCAATGCTCTATAGAAAGTGAGTATAAAGCATTTGCCAATGCTACATCAGAACTCTTATGGCTTAAAGGGTTGTTCACTAAAATTGACTTTTCAATTCCTCATGCAACCATTTCATGTGACAATATTGGTGCAATATATTTGAGTTCTAATCATGTATTTCATGCGAGAACTAAACTCATTGAATTAGACTATCATTTTGTCTATAAACAGGTGGCCAAATGTTTTCTTCAGGTCCAATTTTTGTCTACTCATAATCAAGATTGCATCTTGATTCACCAAACCACCCTTGCCTCTTTCCCCATTTTCAACTTCTTTTCAATCAACTCATTTTCAGGGATAGTCAAGGGTTTTTAGGGGGTGATAGGATAGCTATAATCTACCATTATTAATTATATTATTCTTCTATGTGTTAGGTTAAGTATATCATGTATAACAACTTCTTCTATTACCATGTATATATATTGTATTGTAATACTTATTGATAATGTACATACAATTACCTTTACATCTACTATGCATAGACTTTTGTATAGATTATCTTATATTTTGTATAATTGTCATTCAGTTGATTTTTTTTTTTGGTTGTCAATTTAGGCCAATTAAAAACCTTTATTTTCCTGGTTACTCATGTGATAACATTTGTGGACTCTGTATAGGATATAATTCTTTGTTATTCATATGATTTCATGTGTTGATTATGTAATTCTATGATAATTAAAAGTAGATAATTCCTAAGACATAATGTTGTTGAAAGCTTGACAATTGAGTAATTAATTGATTAAATTTTGTAAGTAAGAAAGAGTGATAAAGGAATGGGGTTGACAACGCTGAGTTATTGTCATAAAAATCTGATATAATTTCACAATAACTCAATTTGCTTAGTCACTATGATCCGGATAATATGTTTAATTTGATATTTTATGTAGTTAATATTATTTTATAAATAATATGTTCATAAAATTTTAAAATTTTAATTTTAATATTTATTTCTGAAGTTTGCTGATATAATTAATTTTGAGGAATTCTATACATGCATTTACAAACTCTATAAAAATTGAAGGAATTATGACATTTTATTATTGTGTTGATAATGCACTTGTACTATTGAAATATTTATTTTTAAAACATACTTTTTCTTTTACATTTATTCTTCGTTAATGATTCATATTTAATGTGTTGCTTAAGAGTTCATTGTTTTTATAGCTAATAAAATAGCGAAAAATTGTATGTCACGTCTTGCAAGATTACAGTAATTTGCAGGGCACAACAAAAGTCCATAACGTCCTTCAAGCATTTGTTTTTCATTAGATTATTAAAAAAAATTTATTGGATACGGATGTTTAAATTTATACACAACGAATTTTCTAATGTACAACTTAGATTTTAAATTCTAAAAAAATTCACAAAAGTTAAATTTTTATAAAATACATTTGATTCACACAAAAATGTCAATAAAAAAATAATTTCATATAGAATTATATTTTTAAAAATTATATAATTTATTTAAATAATTAATAATATGCAAGTTAAAAAATATTATTGATAAAAATAATTATTAACATAATTTCGAGATGTGTTATTTACACCCTAAATATATAAAAAAGGCATCGCAAATAGAAGTATAAATGAACCTAATTAACTTGAGTTTTGTCTAGTTCATATACTATTGGGGTAAGTTTAAGCCAAATTTATTATGTTACTGTTTACAAATTTGTGTTGTGAAATCTAAATAAATTTAGAAAACGGAAAATATAAATTATAATGATTTGTTAAAAAGTTAAAATAAATTATTATAAAAAATATAATATATTTAATAAATAAGTACTATTTTATTTTAATAATATGTCTAATTTTTAATATTTTATTATAAGTAAACATTTATATATATTATATATATTTAGTATTTAAATTATTAGTATATTAAAATTACAAATTAGCTTATAAGCTCTATTCAAATTTGTTCACAATATTTATAAATTAAATTTTGCATAATTTGAGTTGGATTTTTTTATTAAACAAATCTCAATACATAAATTTGAATGAAATTTTATTGAATTAATTAAATTTCAATAAATTATAGCACCTCAAATTGTTTATTTAAGTGCAAATAATAATGACACAGTGCAAATTGGTCGGAATGCAATGTAATTGTATTATGATATTATTGACAAAGTAATGATAGAAAACTTCTGAAAGATGAATATTAATTCTTTATATTGTTAGTTGTACATTACTCTATTTTTATACACGTAGAACATAGCTAAACAAAGGAAAAATGAATGTAAACGTACATGTTTGTTACAGCTGAAGAAAAAATAGAATATGGTTATAACAAAATTACAAATGAAAGGTAAAATATATATGATGTATATACAGTTGATATGTAACAGAATACAGCTGGTATTTATCGCTTAACACCCCCCATCAAACTAAAGGCGCATGATTGAGAAGCCAAAGTTTGCTTCGATGCCATTCAAAGGGAACTCGACTGAGAGGTTTGGTAAGAATATTGGTGATCTGGTCAGCACTTGAGATAAATTTTACCCGAACCTTACCAAGTTGAATTTGTTCTCGAATGAAGTGATAATCTAACTCTATGTGCTTGGTTTATGCATGAAAAACTGGATTGGCAGTAAGATAGGTGGCACCCACATTATCACACCAAAGAGTAGCTGGATTAGTCATAGAACAACCAAGTTCACTCAATAAAGATTGCATCCACATAATTTCAGTAATTGCATTAGCCATGGATTTATTTTCACTTTTAGTGGATGACTGGGCAATTGTAGGTTTGTTTCTTAGTTTTCCAAGATACAAAATTGGTACCCAGGTAAATAGCATAGCCATTTATTGATCTTTTATCATCAGGACACCCTCCCCAATCACTATCTAAGAAGCATTGAATACACAAGTGGAGTTTTGAGAGAAAAATAACCCATACTGATGTGAATGTTGAAGATAGCGAATAATTCTTTTCAAGGCTTTCCAATGAGAAGTTATGGGCGAATGCATATATTGACACAGCTTATTAACACTATAAGCAATGTCAGGGCAAGTGATGGTGACATATTGTAAGCCTCCAATCAGTTGACGATATAGTTTGCCTTCTTGGAAGGTCTCACCAAAGAGTTTTTTGAGTGGGGGAGATGTGGCCATGGGTGTGAGACAAGGTTTGCAATCTACCATATGAAATTTATGAAGAAGATCATGAACATATTTTGCTTGAGATAGTAATAGACCATTCAGCAATTTAAGGATTTTCATGCCAAGAAAGAAGTGTAAGTTGCCCAAGTCCCAAAGTGGAAAAGTCGATCGAATTTGTGTCAATAAGGGCAAAATAAGTGCCAATCACCAATATGTCATCAACATATACTAGAATAAATATCTTGGAATTGTTATCACACCTAATGAAGAGTGATGCATCAGCCTTTGAAAAATGAAAACCCAACTGAAGTAGAAATTCAGAAAATCTGTGGAACTAGGCACGAGGGGCCTATTTTAACTTGTACAAAGACCTGTGTAAATGACAAACATGATTAGGAAAATTTAAATTTATAAAGCCTAAAGGTTGGTCCATATAGATTTCATCCTATAAACTCCTATGAAGGAAAGCATTGAAGATATCAAGTTGTCTTATACACCAGCAATTTGAAGTGGCCAAAGATAGGAGAGTCCAAATAGTGGTGTATTTGATAACGGGACTGAATGTCTCTGAATAATCAACTCCATGCTCTTGTGTGTATCCTTTGGCGACAAGATGAGCCTTATATCACTCTATACTGCCATCAGCTTTGCATTTAATATGATAAAGCTATCTATTGCTAACTATGTTTTTATTTGTAGGATGAGGTACTAATGTCCAAGAGTTTGTGGTCATTAGAGCATCAATTTCATGAGCCATTTCTCCCTCCATTCTGCATAGTATTTAGCTTGATTGTATGTGTTTGGTTCTGTAGTTAAACAATTTATTGTTGTTTGGGTATAAAGGAAAGCTTGGCATTTAAAGGTGGTAGAGGGACACAAGTGCATTGTATGGGTGCATTGAGGATGGGATATGGGTGTTGGGTCTGTTGCGTTATAAATATCATGGATAGTTTTAAGGCGTTGAGGTGTTTGGGAGGAGGTGTTTGAAGTGGTTGGCGTTTGTTGGGTTTATGGTGAGGACTAAATAGGATAAGAAGGAGATGTGGAGATTGGTGGATCATGAGTGGGATCAGGAGAGGTATGGTATGGGGAAGAGACGTTAGGATGCAGGTGAGAAGTGGGTGAAATAGGCATGGATAGGGTAGTGTTACGGGGAGGTTGAGATATAGGAGGATTAGATAATAGAGAAGGAGATAAAATAGGGGAAGAGATAGAGTTTGAATCAAACATACCTGAGGATGCACCAGAGTCCTAGTGAGATAGGTTGTTGGTGACCTATAGCCAAGGAGAAGTAGGATGTGGATGGGAGAAGTAGTTTGTATGTGTTTGATATGGAAAAATGGACTCAATAAATTTGACATGGCGAGCTAAATATATGCTGCCTGTGTCAATGTCCAAGCAATGGTATGCACAGTGAGTGGGACTTTGATCAAGATAAACACATGGAAGGGAATAAAAAGCAAATTTATGTTTATTATATGGTATAATAAAAGGAAAAATGGCACATCCAAATGGTTTCATATTTAAATAATTAGGATCTTTGCCATATAAAAGTTGGAAGGGAGATTTATTTTGTAAAATTGGATTGGGTGTTTGGTTAATTGACATTATGCACATGGTAAAAGCAAAGTTCCAGTATTTAAAAGGCACATGTCCATGAGCTAAAAGAGTGAGGCTATTGTCAATTAAATGGCAAATTTTTCGCTCTGAAGTGCCATTTTGTTCATGCGTATAGGGATAGACTATACAATGAACAATGCCAACAGAGTTAAAATATTTATTGAGTTTTTGATACTCACCACCCCAATCAGAATGAAAAAACATAATTTGGGTATTAAATTGACGATTAACAAGAGATTGAAAATTAAGAAAACAAGAGTACACTTCACTTTTATTTTTTAGAAAATAAATCCAAGTGTATCAGGTGAAATCATCAATAAACAAAACAATATAACGATGTCCTAAACATGAAATAATTGGAGCAGGGCCCCAAACATATAAAAAAATAATATCAAAAGGAGCAGTGCTTTTATAATCAACACTAAGTAAAGATAACACATACATATTTCCTAAGTAACATGAAGAACATGATTGTGAAGTGTAATGTGAACAAGGTAGACGATATTGGTTGACAATATGAGCAATGATGCACATATTTGAATGTCCAAGCCGTTCATGCCATTACTGAAGAGATGGAACTACAGAATTAAAGGCAAATTTGGAGGATTGGCGAAGTAGATAGAGACCATTCTCACTGAGTCCTTGGAGGAGCACCTTTATGGTTTTTCAATCCTTAACAAGAAAATAGGTAAGATGAAATTCAAAGAAGCAATGGTTGTCATATGTAAATTTTTGAACAGACAACAAATTTTTAACTATTTTAAGAACACGTAACACATGTTTAAGAACAAGCGTACCACTTGTAGATGGGAGAGAGGCAATATCGGTGTTAGAAATTAAAAGCCCGTGACCATTACAAACATGAAGTTGATCATTACCTCTATAAGCATCTATTATTTATAAATTGGGCAGGTCCGGAGTGATGTGATTGGTGGCGCCAGTGTCAGGGACCCATATTGGTGGTGGATGATCAACATAATTGAGATAATGACCATAGGTTTGATGACCATGACCTCGTGAAAGAGGAGGACCCATAGAAGAGTAGTGTGCTTGGGATGGAAAGAGGACTGTGTGGATGTATGTTGGCGAGAATACCTCCTTCAACACTTATCTGTAGTGTGATTGCACCACCCATAGATTTGGTAAGGTGAACGTGGGAAGCGTTGGCGACGTCCGTTGTGGGGAGGGTTGTACAGGGGGCGAGGTGGATTAGGCAATATAGGGGAAGAGGAGCTACGAACAACAACATGTGCAAGAGGGGGTTCTTGGGAAGCTTTGAGCAAGATTTCATATGCCACAAGTTGGCCATAAAGTTCATAGAAAGGGACAGGATAAGGTCTGAGGTTTAGTGCGGTGATGATACTGTGAAAATCACTTCCAATGTTACGATAGATAATGGCATTAAACTCAACTGAGGTGAGTTGTCTACCTACCGAACTAAGTTCATCAAAGATGGCTTTGGCTCTTTGTAAATATTCAGAAACAAAAAGGTCATTTTTCTTGAATTCTTGGAGCTCAATATGGAGTTGAAGTTGTCTATTTTGTGAAACAGAACCAAAGGCTCGAGCTAGAGCATCCTAAACAGCAGCTGAAGAGGAGAGATTGATAATATAAGCAAACATAGGCTTGGTGAGGGATGATAAAAGCCAAGAGAGAAGAAGTTGGTCTTTTTTTAACCAAAGACCATATTCCGGATTTGGTATTTGAACAAGAGGATTAGTAGTGGATGAAATCGTTTTTTGAGGAGTAGGAGAGGTACCATTAATAAATCCATGTAAATCCTGAAAATGAAGGAGAGGGATAAATTGAGCTTTCCAGGTGAGGTAGTTCTTGTTGTTGAGTTTAATAGCAGGTGTGAGTAGAAGAAGAAGATAGAACTGGTGTGGAGGTATGAGAGGTGGGAACAAGTTGTTGATTGGCCATGATAGGGAGTGGACTGTTGATTTTGTATGCAGTGTTGCAAAGAAAAAAAAAAAAATATATATATATATATATATATATGTGTGTGTGTGTGTGTGTGTGTGTGTGTGTTTGAGAGCTAAAGCTCTGATAGCATGACAAAGTAATGATAGAAAACTTCTGAAAGATGAATATTAATTCTTTATATTGTTAGCTGTATATTACTCTGTTTTTATACATGTAGAACATAGCTAAACAGAAGAAAAATAAATGTAAATGTACATGTTTGTTACAGTTGAAGAAAAAATAAAATATGGTTATCACAAAATTACAAATGAAAGGTAAAATATATCTGATATGTATATAGCTGATATGTAACAAAATACAGTTGGTATTTATTGCTTAACAATTATCATTTGCAAATTGAACCTAAAATATTAGCCTGGTGTACTTGCGACGTACCAGTGATTTACTGATTTTACAAAACTTGCTCTCCCCATTATCGAAGGAAGTTAAACCACTTGTATTAGTAATAAAAAAAAATTAAAGAAAAGAGGAAATATAATTCGAAGTTGTGTCCCTAAATAACATTGGAAAATCATTTTGGCCACTAAATCAGGCCTCATTGACAGTAAAAAATTATATTTTGAGAATATTATTTTTATTTTATTTTTCATTGTAAGAGTTTGCTCATTGAATATTGATATTTATTCAATCCATTAGTGTATATGAAGGATCATATTCTAATTGTACATAAAAAAATTTCTATTTTTTATTATTAACTGGTTAACAACCGAAGCTTATGGCTGGTGTTTCAGAAGATAGATTGAAAGCAACAATCAGCCATGAGTAGAATAATCGACTGAAATTGAAGATGAGGCAATTATTTTCTGTTACTCTAATTAAAAGATTTTTCTTTTGATGAAAAATTTAAGATATACATTTTAAATATTTTACATTTAATTAATGAAAAATTTCTCCTCGCTCTCAACCTCCTTTTCTTCTGTATGGTGAGTGCTACAGGGACTTGCCCTAGCACTATCTCCGCACAGCTGAACTTATTTGTCAATACGACGTTGGGCACTATTCTTAACGTTCAAGCAGGTAGCCGCTGCTGCAATCTGTATGCCGAGTTTGGTACTGTTAATGTTGCTATTTGCATTTGCCTTGCCCTTGAAAATGTCGCGGGTATTGATGCTTCTCTGACCGCCCTGGTCATGACCTGCGGCCAGACTCTTCCATCTGACTTTAAGTGCGCAAACTATTATTAATCTGCTCTACTTAAATTAAGTTGGGACGTTTGTATTTGGCCTTACGTATATGCATGCCATGCATAAACGTCAGTTCAATAGCTATCTCTATCAATTAATAATTTTCTAGTTTGAGGTGGGTACGAGAAGAAGCCAACTATATGTCTTCTTCTTCTACTTCCACTTCAGCCTGTACTCTTCTGCTGATTTTAATCAGTAGTGATAATAAAAATAAGTTCGTCCCAGTAACTTCAATATTTGAATGGATGATGTTTCCTGTTTTCTAGTGCATTTTTATTTAATTTGATGATTGAGTAATGTCTTTTAAATTAATGAGCCATCTTAACTATCATTTGAGGAAAAAAAATATTTGACGAGGAACTATTGAAAGTTCGAATATAGAGAGATTTGAAAATTGTTATAGCAAATTAAGATATTCTTCAGGATTTGAAGATGGTCAAAGAAAAATTAAGATGTATATGTTTCTGTTTATTTATTTTCAGTTCGTCAGCTACATTTCTGTTTTATTAGAAATAATTCATTCCAAGTTTGTTACTATTTCGGACAAATTTTATAGGTTTAGATTATTGAGTAATAAGAATGTGGAGCTGAATTTTATTGGATTAATTTTCCTTCAAATTAAATTCATGATTTTGATTCTAATTAATGAAACTTTATTTTTTCTAAAAAAAAAAATGAAGGGCTTTTAAGTGGTAATGATTGAATATCCATGTAGCTCATAACTGTCTTAATTTTTAGTATTTTATAAGTTACTTCTTTTATGTGAATTTATGTTTTTGGATTGCTTCATCAATTTAAAGTTATGAGACATTACTTTGTATTTTACAAACACATTAGACTACTTGAAATCTTACAAATGCTAAGGTTTTATTTTTGGTGCTCGAATTGTATTGATAAAATTGATTCTATTGTAGAATCTTAGAAATTGAAGGTATGGGTTTATTTTCCTTACCCAAAATTCTAAGAAAATCATTAAAATCCATATGATAGTCCATTTGATAACATTCCTTCATTTTCACATCTACCAAACAACATCATAAAAAATTAAAATCACAAAAGAACAAATGTACAAAATGATAAGACTATAAATTGATTCAATTACTATTTTTGTTAGTTTGTTATTTTGTTTGTTATGGTTGTATAGTTTGTTGTAGTTGTACACATCATCTCTTGTTATTCGTGTACAATATTCTATATATACCATCTCTGTAACATTGATTGAAAAACAAGAAATACAAAAGCTAAAACCTTTACATGGTATCAAAGCCATAATATGGCTAGGCAAATTATTCCTTCTTCTTATTCCAATCTCCTTACCTTTACCACCACAAATCATTCCCTCTCTATTAAATTAACCTCTCGAAATTATCTCACGTGGAAGACTCAATTCCTACCCCTTCTTAATTATCACAAACTCAATGGACTTATTGATGGTTCCATGATTGCACCTTCACCTACTATACCTTCAACAAATAACTCAGAACCTCTAACTACTAATCCTGCCTACATCGAATGGGAACAAAAAGATAAGCTTCTTCTCTCCTAGATTTTTTCTTCGTTATCTGAAGAAGTATTTCCCTATATGATTGGTATGACCACATCTTTTGCAGCATGGCAAGCACTAGCAAGTGCTTTTGGTTATGTATCTCAGAATCGTCAACTTCAAATTCACATTAAACTCTAAGAATTTAAGAAACATGATTTAATAGTCACCTGGTATCTACAAAAGGTGAAATCTCTTGCTAATGAGTTAGCAGTAGTTGGTCGACCTCTATCTCATGCTAAATTTAATGCTATTATTTATAGAAATTTGGGGTATGAATTTCATAGTATCATAACTACTGTAAACCAATGCCCAATTCTTGTCACTTTTCAAGAACTTCATGGGCAACTAGTGGCTCATGAAATTTTGCTTAAAAGCTTCCAAGAATAGCCCATTGCAAACCTTGCCAAAAGCCAATTTTCATCTTCCTCATCCTATGGCCCATGTCCTTCCTTCCAAGCCACTCTAAGATCGACCTCTTCTCACCCCTTTCACCATCAATCTCGCCTATTTTCCTTTTTCCACAAGAACAAAAATGCATGTTAAATATATGGTTATCACAACCACACAGCCGATAGGTGTCGAGGGAGGTATGAATCTCGCCAATCATTATTTAATCCTCAAGCCAATTTTGCATCCAATGTAGGTCTGCTGCCACCTCCCATTTTTAGCTCCTTACCAAATCACTATGCTACACCTATCACCAATCCATGGTTCCAAGATGATAATTGCATTTTACTATAAAATTTACACTCTTTAGTCTTGCTTTTATTTAATAACATTTCATTTTAGTTGCATAATTTTTTATTTTCTGCGTAATAATTAATAAATTTAGCATTTAGTTAATATTACGACATTTAAATGCAATAAAAATATAATCATGCATTAATTAGGAGTTTTATATTCTCTATCTAATTTTTGTATTCTTCTCACTGAGTTATTGTTTTGTTTGTAGAAATTAAATGCGGAAGAAGAGTCAAAAATCAAGGAAGTCAAAGAATAAAACAAGGGCGTGCAAAACTCAAGCTTGAAGAATGCACTGCCATGTAATACCATGCACGACCGTGCCATTATGAGGCATGCAAGATGCACGGCCATGCAAGGCATGACACGGTCGTGTCATATTTACACTATAAGGTAGCATGGTCGTGCAAGGCTTAACACGGCCATGCCAAATCAAAGCTAAAAGTAACACGGCCGTGCCACATTAAAGGCAACAAGTCAACACGACCATGCCTTGACTCACATGACCATGCCATAATTTGTAAAGGCAAGGACACACCCGTGTAGTTGTCAACACATCCATGCAAAGAACTTCAACAAATGTGCACGCCTGTGCAACTCCAGCTATGCTTGTACATTTAAGGAATTTTAACTCGGACGCATGCATCACACATAACCCTAATTTTGAGGATATATGACATCATAAACTCATGAGGAATGGGGAATGAAGAAATGAAGGAGAGCATCAAAAGCAAGGACGAATAGAGGAGAAAAAAAGAGGCAAAATAGAGAGGCAGAGAAAACAAGAATTGAAGAAATAAAAACAAAAAAAATAAAGAATCTTTTTCCAGAATCTTTTTCTTATATTTGTTTATTCCTATCTTTAATAATTTACATTATGTGTAACTAAACTCTTTTAGAGTTTGGATTCATGTAGCTAGGATTACTGCTTGTCTGAATACTATTTTATTGCAGTTAATTATCATTATTCAATTTCTCAGGTTTTGCTTCATTAATCTTGTGTTTAATTTAGACTTGATTAAATGCATGCTTGTGGATAAATTTATGATAACAAAAGTTGCATGATTTGTTAGCTTATAAAACCTATGATTCTAGGGATCCTTAATCACAAAAGTAGACAAGACCTTAGGGGATTAATATATTGTTAAGGAACTTAATAAACCTGGGTAATTAATTAGACAATGAGAATAGGTTGTGTTTGCTTTAGGTATGCCTGAGTGACTTTAAAAGAAGCCTTCGGAATTTATGAACAGCCTACCTTTGACTGAGATTTATTAATTGAATTAACAAAATCTTATAATTCAAGCAAGTGCCTGGTGAATGAATCCAAACTCTAGTTTTTAAACCCTGAATTTCATTAAATATAATCTGTTTACATTAGCATTATGTTTATTTAATTTTCCAATTTAAAATCATTTATTCTATTAGCTTGTAGGAGGCAAGATCACACTTAGTGCTAGAATTTCTTATCTCCCTATGGGAACGATACTCACTCATCATATATTACTTGTAACAAACCGTACACTTGCAGAAATCGCTCGACACTAGACACAGGGGCCTCTCACCACATGATTTCTGATCCTCAATTGATCTCTAATCCTACTCCTTATACCGGTTCTGATTAAATTATTGTGGGAAATGGACACACTTTACCAATTGCAAGCACTAGTATGCATATTCATCCTTCACCATTCTTTAATAAGAACTTTATTTTTAAAAATGTTCTTCATGTTCTAAAAATCTCTACTCTCTGTTCAAAATTTCATTAATAATAATTGTTGCTTTTTTGAATTTTAGCCAAATCATTTTTCCATCACGGATCAAATCACCAAGGTAACTTTATTGCAAGGCAGGCATGACAATGAACTATATGTGATGCCACCACCCACCTCTCTTTCATCCAAACAAGCATTGTTCACTGAGACGATTACTCTTGATGATTGGCATGCTCGTTTAAGCTACCCACATCACCACACTGTTACCAAGATCATTAAAGAAAATAATTTACCAATTTCTAGTTTACTAAAATCCATTTTTTCTTCTTGTCGTTTGGGAAAATTAGCTAAACTTCCCTTTGCTTCTATTGAGCACACTCTGATGCTCCTTTTCAAATTGTTCATTTTGATCTTTAGGGTCCCTCTCTAATTACATCTTATCATGGCTTTTGATATTTTTTTTATTTATTGATGATTTCACTAGGTTCACCTAGATTTATTTTCTAAAAATAAAAGTGAAGTTTATTCTGTGTTTCTTAATTTTAAATCATATGTGCAATGCCAATTTAATACTAATATCAAGGCTTTCCAATTTGATTGGGGAGGTGAATTTCAAAAATTGCATAAATATTTCACTCAACATGGCACTGTGCATCGAATTGCATGTCCCTATACACATGAATAAAATGGTCTCTCTAAACAAAAAATTAGACATACAGTTGACATCAGTTTGACATTATTAGCACATTCTCATGTTCCATTTAGGTTTTGGACTTACGGTTTTCACATTGCCATTAATTCCATTAATGCATTGCCCACTCCTGTTTTAAATAATACTTCCCCTTATCAAAAATTATTTAATAAAAAGCCTAAATATATGGATTCAAAAGTCTTTAGTTGTGCAATTTTTCCAAATCTTTGCCCATACAACAGGTTCAAATTTTCTTTTCGTAGTTGTGAATGTGTTTACCTTGGTTTGGCTACCAATCATGCAGGGTTTGATTGTTATGATATTGATAATGACAAATTCTATATTGTCCGTAATGCTCAATTTGACCAAACAGTGTTTCCTTTTAGCAAACCAACACACCTGACATCTATCCCATCTCCTTAACAAATTTTATGGCTCACTATATAGTCGCCACTCACTCCGAAGTCCTCTATAGGTATGTCTCTTCCCAATCCTTTATTCTTATCTAATAATCCCAAAAACTCGACCCCACCATTATCTCTAAATACCAACTTTGATGACCTTAACATATCCACTCACATTATACCTTATCAAATCCCTTCAACAACTCCAACCTTATCATTCTCTACCCCACACTCACCTACTTCTCAACCAACGACTCTATCACCTGATCCCTTCAATACTAAAGCTTTAAATCCCTCCCATCCTAACTTAAATCTTTTTATTGACTTAACTGAATACAATATTCCCTCCAATTCCCCAACACCACCATCCTACACTCACACAATGACCCTTCGACCATGGACTATGGACAAGAGATAAGCAAATATCACCCTTTCTCAATCCACTTCTCTAAATTATTTGGAACATGAACTTACATTTTTTAGAGATACAGTTTGCTTTAAAGAATGGTGCCAAGCTATGGATCATGAAATCAGTTCTTTGTAATTAACCAATACATGGATTCTTATACCACCACCACCAACTGCCAATATCATTGCCAACAAATGGATTTTTCGCATCAAACGCAATCCTGAGGGTATTATTGAATGCTATAAGGCCTGACTTATAGCCAAAGAATTCATCTAGCTGTCAAGCATCGATTATAAGGAAACATTTAGTCCAGTCATTAAGGCCACCATAATTTGGGTCATAATTGCTCTTGCAACGATGAATCATTAGTCGATGCGCCAACTTGATATGTCTAATGCATTTCTCTATGGTCATGTTAGTGAAGATCTTTACATGTCCCAACCTCTAGGATATGTTAATTCCCACCTCCCAAATTATGTTTGCAAATTAAACAGATCACTTTATAGGCTAAAACAAGCACTGAGAGCTTGGTTTGCTCGTCTCACTGCTTGTCTTCATTCATTGAAATTTATCTCTTCTAAGGCTGATAGTTCTCTATTCATTCTCAAACAAGCTAATCACTTTGTGTTTCTATTGGTTTATGTTGATGATATTGTGGTGACAGGTTCATGCCTGAAGCTCATTCAATTAATTATTGAAGCGATCCAAAAGACTTTTCCAATTTGAGATTTGGGCTCTTTCTATTACTTGGTATGGAATTTAAACAACAACCTGACGTCAATTTACTTACGCAGAGTCGGTATCTTCATGATCTTCTTCAAAAATATGGTATAGCGAACTATAAGCCTTGTCATACTCCTATGTAGTCCTCTTATCCAAATTTTCAAGCACACCACTTCCCAAGGGAGATGTTTATCGAAAAATAATAGGCACCCTTCAATATGCCACCATAACACGTCCAGACATAGCATACAATGTTAATAAACTTTGTTAGTTTATACATCATCCAACCGATATTCACTGGAAGGCTCTCAAACAAGTACTTCGCTACATTCAAGTCATTAAAAATGTTGGTCTTTTCTACTCTTCCAATAAATCACCAATCTTATGGTGCTATACCGACAATGATTAGGGTGGTGATCTTGATGATAGACATTCTACTTCAGGTTATGCTATTTATCTTGGATCTTCTTTGGTTTCTTGGTTAGCCAAAAAGCAGCCAACTATTGTTCGTTCTTCCATAGGGAGTGAGTACAAAGTTGTTGTTAATGCTACTTCTAAATTAATATGGCTTCGTGCTCTACTAAGTGAACTTGGTTATGTGATTCCTTATGCTACTATATCTTGTAACAATGTTGGTGCTCTTTATTTAAGTGCCAATCTTGTGTTTCATGCCTGCACCAAGCACATCTAATTGGACTTCAACTTTGTTCATGAACAAGTTACTTCAAGTTTTCTCCAACTTCACTTTGTCTCCACTTATGATCAACTAGCTGATTTGTTCACCAAATCCCTGTCATCATCTCGCTTTAAACAACTCATCTCCTACCTATCTCTACGTGATGGACATGGATTTGAAGGGGGGGGGGGTGATAAGACTATAAATTGATTTGGTTACTATTTTTGTTAGTTTGTTATTTTGTTTGTTATGGTTGTATAGTTTGTTGTAGTTGTACACATCATCTCTTATTATTCATGTACAATATTCTATATATGCCATCTCTATAACATTGATTGAAAAACAAGAAATACAAAAGCCAAAACCTTTACACAAAAGACTTCCTGAATTTTAGTCTATTAACTACACCCAATAAAAAAAATTAGTTTAATGATACTACTGGAACTTTAACTATTTTATTTATAGCATTATATAATTTTGTATTTATTTTGGTATATTGAAATTTTAAAAAATAGAAATAATGGTAAATTTATTAAAAATAAAGAGAAAATAAAAATAAAAAATAGGGCAAGAAAAAATAAATATAAAAAGTGAAGCTACTTCAGCATAAAATGTCCAAAAATTTATGAAATAAAATTTCATAAAAATATATTGGCTAGTGCCCCATTAATTAAAAAAATTTATTAACATGTCTGTCAAAACAAATATATTAATATACTTGCAGTTTATTATTTAGTTCCATTCAATTATAACTATGATCCCAAGTTACTAAAACATGTCATGGGACAAGGTGCTATGAAAAGTTGAAGAAATTAATAAAAATAAAAACAAAAACTGATTAAAAATGAAATAAAAAATAAGGACAATAATAATGACATTGGTTAATTTTTCATTAATAAAAAAAAAAGGAAAAAGAACAGAATGATGAAAAATAAGGAAAATTAAAAATAAATAAATAAAGAGAGAAAAAATAAAATAAAAATAAGGATAAAATAAAATAAAAAAGAAAGAAAAGAAAAAAGAAGGGGAAGAGAAGAAAAAAAAAAGCAAGGGAAAGGGAGAAAATAAAAGTGGAACAAAAAGGAAAATAAAAATTAAAAAAGGGGCAAGAAAGAAAATATGTTGAGGTAAACTTGTAATAAAAGAAAACTGAGTGCATTTAAGTGAAAAAGTCTAAACATTGGACATTTTTAGTAAATTTCTCAATTAAAAATTATATTTGGACTCAAACACTTACATAAAGTTGAAAATAAAAGAACAAATTACATTTTCCTTGTTGAGGTTTGACAAATTAATACATAGCTCCATTTTGTTTCAAAATTTAATTTTTGCCTCTTTTAATTTTTATTCTGTTAACATTGTAAGGACTACCATCAATATCATACTATTTATTATGTTAAGTGCTATATAACTAAAATACTATCAGTAAATAATTAATCAATTGGTAACTTATTTTCTAAGATATCATGAGGTGTAAAATTCAATTTCTGCTATCATTGATTTAAAAGGGGATGATTGTTCTCTATTATGCAGTCCATAGAAACATAGTTCATATGACCTCCCTATTAATTGAAAAAAAAAAAACTAAAATGCTCTTTCAAATAATAAAAAAAACTACAATTAACTATAAAACACTAATGAAATTTTAATCCATTATATTTAATAATATTAAATACATAGCAATAAAAGGTACGAATACTTAGAGAGTAAAATTTGAACTTTTATCCTTTCTGCTCTCTCTCCTTATAGTGGGAAATTGAATCATTTGAACTCTATTAATTGACAAAAAAAAATGATATAGTTCATAAAGTGGATCATGCCATTAATTTTTTATAATTAATTATAATTTTTTACTATGTAAAAGGGCATTTAATTTTTATATGGTACTTAAGTGAAAAAAATACCTAATCCATATAGAAATTCTTATTTATTAACGAAATAATTTTTTTTTGAAAGATTAACGAAATAAAATTTGAGAGAAACAAAAAAAACTTTTAAACAAGAAAAAAGTAATATAATTTGCTAAAAAAATCAGTCAATGTGCTCATAAAATTAATTAGTGGGTTGAAAGTTAACGCTACCGAATATGCTCATAAAATGTAATATTAAACTTTTAATTTATTAATATTTTAAAAGAGTTACTAAAGATACTATTTTTTTAGATTATCCACCATAAAAAGATACTTTTTTTTTTTTTCAATATTTTGTTTATAAACTTAGTGGCTTGCCACTACCTAATACCGTGCTAAAAGAAAAAATTAAGTATGTGTTTATAAATTCTTGTTTCTGTCTCATATGAATAATATTTGAACAACATAATTCACCGCAAGTACCATGAGGTACTAATAATTAATAAAATATGTGATAAAGTTCATGAAATACATATATTACTAGAAGTATAATTATTTATATTGTGGATAGTAAATTTATCAATTTATCATAATTTTCTCTCTCTTTAGTAAATGAAACCACATGTATTGGGACAAAAATAATATTTTACTATTTTTTTTATCTTAATATCAATCACGATACACTATTTATGTCGTAATTTACGACTTCAATCATTGTCCTTACTAGAAAGTCTGCTATGCGTTGTTATATATATATATATATATATATATATATATATATTAAAATTATTATTATATTTTATGTGTTTGTTTTTTGAAAATCATTATATTTTATATATTCAAGATTAAAATATAATTTTTATTTAATTGGATACTTTAATTAAAAAATAAAAATAATGAAAATATGTATAACTAATATGAACAAAATAAATTGAAAACTTAGCACTGCATGTGCACAAAAATTTTAGAACTCAAAATTGATAATATGTTGGAAATTTTTATTTGTTTAAAATAAATTAATTGTCTTAAATTAAAACTTTTATATTTAATAATTTTATTGTTTTGAAAGGATGTGTTATTTCATATTATAACTAACCTTATAGTATATATATGTTGCATTTTAATTATTACAAAGATATAGGCATAGAAATTTACATAGAAAATGGATATAAAAAAGTAGAGAAATAAAAAAAATTTTTAAAAAGTAACAAAAGAAATATCACATCAAGAAATTATTTATTATCAATAAGATTTTTTCACCATTTGTTAAGTGCAGAAATTTAAAAATCTTGTCAAATCCACTAAAATAATTTATCCAAATATTTATAACAAAATTTGAGGAGTGGGAATAAATTTTGCTTTTAGATTGTTAGAAAAATATCTGATGATGAAAATTAGAACAATAACAACAAATTAATACAAGATTCATAACAATAAATAAAATAAAAGATAATTTTTTTTTTCTATAATTAGGCTTTGATATAAGCAGCTGTTTTCTACAAGCCTATCGATCATTGTAAGAAAAATTCTGCATTATAAGCGGGTCATTCACAGTCTAGCGAACTCATACATTATTCTATTGACTATTAGCAAATCACAGATAAAACACTCAATATAAATTTGCTAAATTGTGGACCAAAGATAGTCTTTTTTTTTTCAGATTAATTATTGTGTTCTGCCATCAAAAAAATAATTTTTAAATGTATAAATTAAGCTTATCTGTTTGAATTCTTAGGTAAACCTAAGAATAAAATTTAATGAAATTACTCAAAAACTTAGTGGTTTGCCACTACCAAATATTCTGTTACAAAGAAAAAAAAAAGTGTATATATATAGATTCATAGATTCTTGTTAAGGTTAAGGTTTGTGAGGTACTAACAATTATTTAATTATTACTAAAACATATGTTAAGGTTTGTGACATATATTATCTCATTACATTTTCCAGCTATTTGACAAAGAATACTATTGCGACGTGCTAACATTACGAGTTACATCTCATTCTCTAAAATAAAAAAAATGAAATTAAAACCATGCTTAATCTCCTTCTATAAAATCCTTCACAGCTTCCTCACCATTTCTTCATCACTCTCTTGAAACTAATACAACATAGTTGCATCTCGATCAACAACCTATCAAATTAAGAATTTAGATCTTTTGAGAAATAATGGCATCAAGTATCGTAGCCTCACTTGCCTTCCTCCTCACCCATAACCTTATTCTCTTCACTTCGGTGAGCTCCACTTCTTGCTCAGTTGACCTAGGCGTATGTGTCGATTTGTTGGGAGGTTTGTTAGGTGTTACAGTTGGTACTCCACCGAAAACCCCTTGCTGCCCCCTCATTCAAGGCCTTGTTGATGCCGAAGTTGCTGCTTGCCTTTGCACTGCCGTCAAAGCTGATGTCGCCGGCATTAAACTGAACCTTCCCATTGACTTGAGCCTGTTGTTCAACTACTGTGGCCAAGAAGTTGCCGAAGATTTCACTTGTGATTAAAAGAATTTCCTTAAAGTATTGGTTTATTTCTCTTCCATATGTTCATGGTGTGTGTGATCAGTTTTATTTGCAACATCAATAATTTCTTAGTGTTATGTTTGCAGTTTTAATGTAGAATGAGGAAGGTTCACATGCCTTCTTATTTATGATCATATATATTCTTCTATGTTTATTGTCCTTATTGTTTTTGCAGAACCAATAAAAATATCAGATAGATGAGTCATATATAAACCATTTAGTTTAATTTTCATTAGCCAACGTGCCTTTGGTCTAGTGGCCAAGGCTTAGCACTGGCATCGAAGGGACTCCGGTTGGAGTTCCATCCCTTATCCATTCCCCAAGTAACCAGAAAAATAAAAAGAAAAAAAAAACATTTTCATTTGCTTTGAAATTAGGAGAAAGATATTATTCCAAATTTTTTTATAAATAAATTAATATAAATAAAGAATATTTTATTAAAAAATTTTGAAGTTATTACTCACAAAAGAAAAATTGAAACAGTTATGGTGAAATTGGTTGACACACTACTCTTGGGAAGCAATGCTACAGTATCTCAGTTCAAGTTCGAATAACAATATAACATTCTATAATTTTTTAAAAGATATAAAAAAAATTCTATAATAAATTCAATTGTTGATTTCTAATTGAAAAGCCCTCCCATTTTGAATTTTATTTTTATTTTGTGTGAACCACTAATATCCACTTTGCTGATTTCTAATTGAAGAGTCCTTTCACTTTGAATTTTATTTTATTTTTGGTATGAATCACTGGTATTTATAGTCCACTAAACTCTTACTAATTTAATTTAAGAGTTCTCCCACTTTTTTTTTAAACTACTGGTATCCAGTTTATTGATTTTTAATTGAAGTGCCCTTGCATTTTGATTTTTTTTTGTTAGCCACCATTATTCAGAGCCCAGTGAACTCTAACTAATCCAGTTCAATTTGGGAAAAACTACAAAAGCAGCAAAGGTCTCCTAATAACTGATTGGACTCGGTTGCATACACATGAACTTGAACTCGAGACTTTATTTAAATAGAAACAACCCCAAACCAGTTGATTCCAATTGTTGTTAGTTTTGAATTTCATTTTAACTATATATATGTATATAGTTAAAAAAAAATTTAAATAGGGGGCAAACTATTTAAATTTGAAATATATAGTTAAAATATAATAAGGGGCAAACTATGGATGCTTGATTTGATCGGCTAGTGATGGAAGCCTGATGATGAGGAAAACATAAAATTTGAATGCAAGATGTCATAAACCTTCTTGAAAATGGACCTAAAAGTATATACCTAAACTTGAACTCGAGACTTTATTTAAATAGAAACAACCCCGTACTAGTTGATTCCAACTATTGTTGGTTTTAAATTTCATTTTAACTATATATATGCAATGACATTACACCTACCAATTTAGTGATCACTTCTTTTGGTGAATATCAAACAGTATAAGAGAAAATTATTTGAATAACTACCAACAATTGTTGGGATCAATTGGAAAGAGTTGTTCTCACTTAAGTGAGGTTTGGAGTTTGAGTTCTAGTGTATACAGTCGTGTTGAATTAATTGTTGAAAGACTTTTTCCACCATTGTGGTCTTGCCCAAGTCAAACCAGATTAGTTAGAGTTCACTAAACTCTAGATACCGATGGTTAACAAAAGAAACATTCATATAACTTATTCGAATAAGAAAATTGTTACTAAAATAAGTAAAAATAATCATTTACTCGGATAATTTATTGATTTAATAATGATGTTAATGGCAGAGGCCATAAACATCCTAAACGAGGATACAAGAAAATAAAGGATAAAAAAAGAAATTAAAAAAAAAGCTTATTTAAAAATGGAGTGAATTCATTTGCATTGGAATCCTTCAAGAGCCTTCTTGCCACAAGCATTGAGCAATAAGCTCAAGCTAACAAGAATGTCTAGATTGATGCCTAAGACATTAGTTTTGATGGCAGTGCAAAGGCAAACAGCTGCTTCAAGATCAATAATACCGTCGATGAGGCTGCAGCAAGGGGTCATTTTTAGTTTATCAATTTTAAGCTTCAACAAATTCAATAAATTTCCACATGCACCCAACTTTAAGGTATCTTTTGGGTATTTATCAAGTTCTGATAATGGCACTACAAGTGATGGGTAGGTGGGCTTCTATGAAAGGACTTTAGGCTTTGATAGTAATGGTGGTGGTCAATAAGAAGAGCTCACCAAAGTGAAGAGGAGGAGATTAAAGGAGAGGAGAAGAGCAATGGAGGCTAAAGCTCTTGAAGCCATTTCTTAGGATTCTTAAGTGCCTTTTGATATGTAAAGATTTTAGTTCAAGGATTTGATGAAAATGGTGTAGTGGGTTAAGGGTTTTATAGGAGGAGATTAGCTATAACTTGTGCTTTTAAAAATCTTAAAATGTGAGTCATGTGGGTTATATTATTGGGCATAACCTGGTAGTACGCAGTGGAAGAGGAGATAAATTGTAATTATATGATTACACATACTTATAATTATATTTCTTCCAAATATTTTCTTTAATTAATTAGATAGAAAAAATATTATAATGCACTAAAATCATGAAAGTTCTATGTAATTGTCCCATGTATAAAAATAGCATGTTAATTGTTAATTTTAACTTAAACTACTTGAACACTAAATGTAGATGGAAGTCTTTAAAATGTTCTTTGTGAAAGTGAAGGCTTTACTACTAGCAATTCTAACCTATCCTCCTAAATATTAATTATTCTTTGTAGATGAAATCAAATGAGTTTTTCACTCCACATCATATCACTTTCAAGAATTTGAACTACCTCAAAGATTAACTAGAACAATTAAAAAAAATAGCTATCAATTTCTTTAGTTAAGGAGCCTTTAATTTTATTCAAATTTTGTTAAGGGACACTTTTTGTCAATTGAGATCACATAATCTTATGAGACTATTTTTTTGTTGGTTTGTGATATCTTATATTAGTATCCTATTCTAATTAGGGTTATATTCCCCCAAAGAGGAGGATTACTTGAATAAGAAAAAACTTAATAAGGAAGTCTACTTCAATTAGAAAAATTATTCTACAAAGGAAGTTTACTTCTCTCCTAAATAAGACAATCCTACAAGACTAAGGAATCATATTCCTAAGAGGTTTGAGCAATACCTTCTCCTATAAATACATCTCATGACATCTTTTGTCATTCAGTCTATTCTCATTCTCATCAAGACATCATACCATTACTCTATTACCACATCATCCAAGCAATCACTCTTTATTCTTTATTCTATTATGTCTATTTTCTTTGTTATATTTTTTCCTCATACCATTATTGACTTAAGCTTCATAGTGTTTATGGGAGAAACCCCACCCCTTTACCCATTCTCCTTGTTGATGCACGTTCCACAAGTAAGAAATATCAATTCAGAGTTATCAAGTGGTGCCATCTATGGAAAAAAATCAAATTAAACTTTGAATTATCACTTGCTGGAACCTTGCTCTCTTATTAGCTTCATTAAAAAATAGATAAAAATCATCACCACTAAGGGAAGATCTTTAAAAAGCATCTTGTAGGATCATAAAGTATGGTCATACTTGGCTAAGGAAATAGCTTGGTATAATGCATGATCTTCTAAGACAATCCATGCATGGTGCCATGCACCAATTTAGAATATACCTACTTAGACAAACTAGGATATAACTTTGCAAAATTTAGGGAAGCTTTAAATGGCATGACGCTATGGATCAAGGATAAATATAGCAAAGAAGAAAATTATGTCTTTTTCTAAGCCAAGCACTCTTATTCATTAATCTGTGGATCATCTGGAATCATAATTAGATAAGATGAGCACCTTGCATGAAGTTATCACTTATTTTAATGCAAAACCTAAATCAAAAGAGTTAGAAGGACAATATGGGCCAAAGATAATATGTACATAATCTAGCAACTCCTAAAAAAAGAGCAACTATTAAAGAACTAGTCACCTAAGAAATAAGGATGAGCCCCAGGAGAATCCAAGTGATGCAAGCTTTAGTAATTTCATCATTTAGTCTATTCTAGTCCTTTTTGCAATAGTTAATGCCATATCTCGGTTCTCTCTCCTGCCGAGATATTAGTCAAGCCGTCATAAATACCTAAGCAAGATAAGAGAACCCATAAACAATTACAAACAGTCAACCAAAAATCTTGGGCATACTACATTAGGTTTCAGGTTGCAAAGTCCAAATAGTCATTAGTGTTATAAGATTTTGGTGAAAATCACTATCTTCTTAAAATCGAGAGCATTCAGGATAGCATGACGTCAAGGCAACCAAATTATAAAAGCATGCACCCCGAAAAAGCTAGAGCTCGATGGTGTGGATGCAAATCTAGAATTAAATTTGCAATGATAGTTGAGATTCCATGTTGGAATGCCCATTCAGAGCATTGAGCTTTAGAAAATCTAGCATTGAGTAATGAACACCATGCATTGAGTTCCTATCGAGCTCTGAGTATTGAGCTTTAATACATATAAGCCTAGAAGATTCGGGTTTGGCTCCCAACTATCAAATTCCAGACATCTAGGTCCGAGTCTGAGTTTAAGTTTCGAATTTATTCTAGAGCACTAAGCTTCAATCACCTGTTGAACAATGCACACTGATCATCCACCTAACCTCTAACTATCGAGATTCTCTAAATGTCAAACATCTACTAAGCAAAAAGATTTAAATTGCATGCAAAAGCTTTAAGTTTTGTTCAATCTAAGCACCAAGCACATCACCTGTTGAACCATGCGTACTAAGTTCAATACCATGATTATAAGCTCTGGATACTAAACGTCAAACCAATATTGGATACCAATTTCATGAGCACTCAGACACTAAGCATCAAACAATAACATTCCAAAGATGATCAATTACCCCAGTTTGCTATTCCCTAGCTTATGGGAGTCTCAGACAAGCCTCAGAAACAATAAGGTAGAAACTAAGATCCATGCTTTGGGCTTCGAAACATTGAAGAATAAGAGATCATCGAGCATCTGAGTATGAGCATTGAGATTTAAGCATCAGCTAAGTGGCCGAGTCTAGTCCCGGACGTTAAATCGGCATATGTAAATTTGCTTGAAATCTTTAATAGAATAAGCTCTAAACATTGATCATCCAAACAAGCATTGCAATACCGAAGTACTAAGCATCAAAGCATCAAAGATAGTCAAACATCTGATTCTCAATTATTAAGTTTTAGACACCTGAGTCTAAATTAAAATTTCATCCTATAACAAGCAATGAACACCGAGTATCCAAGAATAATGATAGTCATATTCAAAATTAAAGAAAGGTTTAGCTAGATCTTTAATTGAAAAAAAAATCAAAGGGAAAGGAAGAACTATCATGAAGTAGTACATGGTATATTGCTGGCTTTAATTAGATCTTGAAATGGATAGAAAGAGATTGGTCATCAATTTTTTACTAAGCATCGAGCAATCACTAAGTACTGAGCATCAACTTCATGAACATCTACCGATCACTGAGCAATAAATTTTAAGTTAATTCATCACCCAAGTTTATCATTCTTAGGGGATTTCTCGGAGCACCTGACTCTCCCCATAAGAAATTTTTGAGTGTATGGTTCTATTTCTTATCAAATTTTATTGTTTCTTAACACTAAGGTTAATAACCAAACAAGTTGCACAGGGTTCATTAAACAACCACCCACCTTCACTAATTCAGTGTAATATCTTCACCTAGTCACTTAGCATGACTTAATAAAGTGGCAAATTAATGACTATACCAAACGTTGGACATTGACTTCATGGGATTTAAGGCCCACATTAAGTGGAGGCCTAAGATGAGACCAAAAGCCTTGAAAAAGCTTTATTATGACTATATGAACCATATCTGAGCTAAGAATTACAATGAAGTATGAGAATTGGCACTCAAACATATCAGACTAGCATTAAAGATCCTGCTGGAGATATGCAAACTCAAATGGCACACTTGCATGGCACCAACTTGATACTCAGATGCTAAGCAAAGATAGAAATTTTAGACATTAAAAACAAGAACAAAGGTATCCTCGACTTTCTTCATAGTGCTCTGTAATAATTGAAGCAAACAACGAATATAAAAAATTTTTAAACTCAAAGATGAGACAAGATGTCATAATCCAAATCGGGAGTCATGACCGACGCTAGGAAATGAGAATTCTTTTGAATTCAAAACTCGTAGCAAGCCTTAAAAATAAAATACATGCAATAATAATATAAAAATATCCCAAAATCAAAACTTAAAATTGATATAAAATTAATACTCAAATATCAAATCAAAAATAAAATATTCATACAATATTTTAATATTAATCCTAACATTAAAATAACACACTATTGATACAATAACACTACTATTGTAGTTTTTTAGAATACAATAAAAGTTCAAATATGAAATTTACATAAAATAGCCAGGGTGGAAGAAGACCGGCCTAAAGCACTACTAGTATGGTTTGACGAAGAAAACTCTCCTGAAAAAAATGATTGAGGGGGTCAGACCTCACTAAGTGAATTATTATAATATATATACATGCACCTCCTAATGTTATATGTAATCAAGCATTAGTATATATATAAATATATACAAGCATTTCACATAAATACTAAAATCCACTTTTATATATAATAAATGTAGAAAAAATTTATTTAAATGAAGGATCAAATAGAACCCTAATAGTATTCGTAACCTCAAACAAATATCTCACTAGCCATACAGACTTACTTAATTCAAAAGAAATTCTCTTATTCCATTTTTGGACAGTAGACTAGCCCTGAGATACTAAGTCAACTGAGCTCTAGTAGTCTCATTGTCAGTGTGATTGGCCTCGAGACACTAGGTCAACTGAGCTCCCACAATCACACTATTCAATCACATTAATTCTTAAAAATTAATCAATCAAATTTCACCATAAATGATCTTATAAACTCAACCATAAAATCTATCGCACTAGTTTGTACACAGCCCTAGTGCAGCCTACTAGGTAGCACGTTCTATTGATATCCTTCAATAAAGTCGTAATTTAATGGAAAATACTAAATTGCAAAATTTAAATATAATGGCAATCATTTAAAAATGATATACCACTTATATACTAAACATATACCATAAATATACAAAAAATATACTAAATGTATATGTTGAGTAATACTGAATATATACTAAAACATGCTAATATATATATGTCACATATATACAACTTCTATACTAAAAACAAACTAAGTAAGATGTCACATATATATCAAATATACAAAAAATATACTAAAAGTATACCAAAAATATACTTATTCATTTAATGAAATAATTCATGTTTAAACTCATATTAAAACATGAAAATTCTTAATCATGTATCTACATGCAATGTATATATAAAATAATAATTCACAGGTTTGCACTCCTCGAGACTGACTCAACGGGCCTAGTTTGATAAGCCTCAATCTTAGTGCAACTAGAAAATAAATATTCATAACAAATTAGAATAATTTCTAACTCATACTTCTAAGAATTCTAAAGGAATACTCGATCTCAGAATTCAAAACTTAGTCAAAACAAAAAAACTCATGATTGACCCGATATCACGTTTTATGAGAATTCTACCAAAAAATCGGCATAACCTCCTTTGTAAAACGAACATCTCTCTAATGAAAGTAGAGCCTATCCTGCAAGAAAATCACACATCTAAAACACAGATTGTTCTGGGACCCTAAAATACTTAAATCCCCAATCGAGGTTCACAATTCGAAATAAAATAAAATATTAAATAATAAAATATTAAAATCATAAAAAAAACCATAAAATCAATAATAAATCACAATATAATTTATTTAAACATCATAACACTAAATATCATTATTTTCACAATAATTAAATAAAAATCTCTAGTAATGATATAATATTAATAAAAATATCCAATTTTTCAATAATTCAACATAAAATTGTAAAATTCACATTTTATTACTCAAATAGTTTAAATATATTATAAAAGTAGTTAAAAATTCATTTAATCACCAAAATAGTAAATAATATTATTATTTGAATATAATTTTTGAAAATTAGTATTAATTAGTTAAAAATAGTAAATAATTTGTAAAAATTATTTTAATACCATTTATTATCCCAAAATTATTTAAAACATATTATTTAACGATAATTTCAACAACAATACACAATTAACCTATAAATCCCATATTCACATAATATTAAAAATTATATAAAATTACCAAAAATTATTTTATCAACACTAAACTTACTAACTTAAATTAATAACACTAACTAAATCAAATTTCCATCCAAAATAATTAAATAACCTAATTATCAAAAATCCACTTTTTAATATTAAAATATTCAAAAATACCCATTATTCAAACTAATTCAAAAAAATATATCAAAAATATTTTTGAGAAGATTGAGCTACCTACAACAATATTCTCAACACAAAATTTCATGATCAAACCCACAAATTAAATAAAAATTGAAAACCCTAATGACAAAAAAATAAAAAATTAACATAACTAAAAAACAAAGGAGTTTAAGCTCAAATGGAGCTTGGAATCGAACTCATCAGTGCTAGAGCTTCCAAAAGAGACCAGAGTGAAGACCTCTAGTGACTAGAATCATCGCCGACAATAATAGAGGTTGTCTTGATTTCCTGCATTTTCTAGCGACTCCTCAGGCGACGTCAATGGTTGGAGGAAGAAGAGAAGGTGACAGTGGTGATGGGTGGTGGTAGTAGTGGCTCAGGTGACATGGGTTGGTGTTGCACAGTAATAGGAAGAAAATGGCATGGAAGAGAAGAAAATGGACAACCTGTTATATATATATATATATATGCATGTGTTTATGTGTGTGTGTATATATATATAATTGTTAGTGATATGCACTAGGTCAATAATGTATGACCATGTTTTTACTTTATCATTTTATTTAATAAAGAGACATTTTCCATTATCATTTTGTGTTATGATAATTACGTGAATAGTCAATTCTTACTAAGGCCATCAAGTATGTGGCTTGATAGAAAAACCCTTAGATTAAATATGAGTTCTATTCAAATTATCTATAGTCATAACAATATGTTATGGCTAGTATGATGTTGATTGATGATTATGTTTTACTAATAATGAATATGAGATATTAAGTCAACTCATAGGTACTTATTTGGGAAATAATGTACTGGATTGACCCATAATGAGAATACTACATAGATAATTATCATAAATAATTCGCATCATAATAATATTGATTTAGTCCTTTGACCTTGAAATCATCATGGATTTCTACATAACTATTATATATTTTGACACAATCTAACATTGTCTTCAACATGATAATTAAATAGATTGTTGTTGGATATGAAATGAGTTATGTGAGGAATGTGAGCGATTGAGAAGAAATTTGTCCCTCATTTAATTTGAGTAAAATATCTATAGGCCCCTTGATAAGATAGACTAAGGAAAATGCATGGCCATGCTAAAGTGAATTGATAAAGAGTTATCATTCTCAGTCTACCTAGAGTCAAAAAATAATATGATAGAATTATATAAGGATGACAAAAACTATGCCTTATATTCAATCAAGATATCATGTGATAAAGGGATTATAATATGTATTATAAATTAGGTTATGTTGTATTATTGACTTCATATGACTTGGGTAGTCATAATATCTTGCTAGAGGCCACTTATGACTTGTAGGCCTAAATAGAGATTTAAGGCTCACTGCCAATGTCATGTGAACCTACATGGTCACACACTTAGAATAGACCTAAAAATGGGTATGAGTTTAAGAAGCCCAAATATGCTCTATGGAAATAAATAAATAGTTTATTTATTTATTTATTTAAGATAAAGGTTATCTTAAATAAATGAAATATTATATCTGATTTAATTTTAAATAAAATCAGAACAATAATAATTGAGAAATTACCAAAAAGTTATTTTGGTAAGTGAAACCCTAATTAGAGGTTTATAAATATGTTATATTCTCAAGGGTTTCATTAACTCAATTATTAGCCACCAAAATTCATTTTTCTCCTTTTAGAAAAACTAAAACACATAGTGTTTTTTATCTTGATTTATGAGAAATCAAGAAAAGTGCTACTACATAAATTTGTCATTTTTAATTAAGGGTTGTTCGTGTGGACGCTTGTGAAGGATGGATTCTTTTGGAGACATCTTGATCCAAACTACCAAAATCAAAAGCTCGAGGTAAGGTATCATCGGAGTGAACCTCCTCTCTGCCTTCCAACAGTCTTGCCTCTTCTATGTGTGTGGTAAAATTTAAAAGCCCTAGTTTTAAATTAATTAATCGAATTACTTGGATCCGGGTTAGGGTTTGTGGTTAAAAGTTTTAATTTCTGCTGCGTTTTTGAATCACGAAACCCAACAATAATAACCATAACAATACTAATAATAATAACCCTAATTAAATAATAATAAAAATATAAATAATAATACTAATATCAATAAAATAATAATAATAATAATAATAATATTATTATTAAAATAGTAGTAATGAAAATGATTTTAATATGTTAAATAATAAAACTCACAAAATTATTATTTTACGTAAATAAAATATTTAGAATAAAATAAATAAATAATATTCACAAATGATGAATATATATAAATAAAATTTAAAATTTTATTAACAATGCATATCTTAAAATAATTTTATATTATTTAAAATATCGAGTCATTACACAAAAGGTCATCAAGAGATAAGTTTTCCTTCTCAATTATTTATTTTTGCATTTATCTTCACTTAATTATTTAGTCTTTTATGAATATTTATAGCTTGTCACACAAGCATGCTTACACATCTACACATAGATGTTCATCCATATATACATGATTATTATTCGTGCAAAACATACATAAATTACATTTGATATATTTATTACATGAGGACTGATCATTAAATAGAGATCAATTAAACGATCCCAAAACTATTGTTCTTTTATCTATCATTACAGATAAGGAAAATGTATTTACTAAAGATGCTACTTTAAGCACCAATCAATCCAAGCAGTCAGACATGTTGATCACCTCACTCAGAATCAACATGTAGAAATCGTTAAATGACATATGACACACTATCGAGCATATAAGGCTCGAGTCCTTGCACCAAGCATCAATCATCTAAAGTCCAATGACTGAAGCTGACACCCTCAGGTTGCTTATATAGTACTGAGGTTCAACACTCGGGATGTGCTTCTAATGCACTGAGAATATACGACACTTGGGTCATGCTACTAATGCACCGACCGAGAATATATGACACTTGGGCCATGCTTCTAATGCACTAAGAATCTAAGTCCAGTGACTGAAGCTGGCACCCTCAGGTCATTTCTATAGTACTGAGGTTCCAAGCATATAAGCCTCGAGTCATAGCACTGAGCATCTAAGCCTTGTGGTTGAGGTTTGAGCAATACCTTCTCCTATAAATACATCTCATGACATCTCATGTCATTCATTCTATTCTCATTCTTATCAAAACATCATTCCATCACTCCATCACCACATCATCCAAGTAATCACTTTTTATTCTTTATTCTATTATGCATATTTGCTTTATTATATTTTTTCCTCATACCATTACTGACTTAAGCTTCAGAGTGTTTATGGGGAAAATCCCATCCTTTTACCCGTTCTCCTTGTCGATGCAGGTTCTAGAAGCAAGAAATATCAATTCAAAGTTATTAGTTTGTTTGAATTATTGGTTGGCATATATATATATTTTAGAGTGAGTACAATTTTGATTCTTGTAATTTTTCCTTTTTGCAAAACTAATCATATGGTTTTTTGTCATTCAAATATCTCATGTTTTATTATATATATACTTTACTGCCCTTCATAAAAATATTATTTAAAATGTATGTTTTAATCCAAAAATATTATATATTTTCAGTGCTAAAATCATATAATGAATATTATATCATTCAACTAACTATAGTAAATTCACTGAATTAGAAAAGAAAAATAATATCTTCAATCTTTAACTTTAAGCCAATTATCAATTAAATTATACTTTAAAAGTCATTTCAGTTTACTCTTTTAATATTATAAATTGTGTCAAGTCTACCCAATTCTATTTGAAGGATCTAATTATATTTTAAAATTACTTTTAGATTCTTATAAAATAAATTTAACAGTTATTTAATTTTACCAATTTTTAAATTTTTACTTAAAACTTTAACATTTTGTGTATGAATTAAAAATAATAAGAAAAATGTGATAACTTGTGAATCAATTTATTATATAGACTAATATTAATAAAAAAAAATAAGCACTTTTAACTATCACTATAAATAATAATAAATTTTTATTAATTTTTTCATATTTTTCAGAAAACTAAATATTTTTATATTCATGACTAATATTTTTAGTATCTCAAACTTTTCTTTTTTTTCATTTAATAATTTTATGGTTTGACCTCAATTAGAAAAATTTCTAAAAAATATGATTGAAAGTTGAGAAATAAATTCTAAAATAGTTAAATTTTAAGGATTTTTAATGGAAGATTAAAATTTATGAAATTATTTAGAAAGTAATTTGTGAATTTACTTCAAGAGTTACAAAATTAGAAATTAAAAATATTTTATTAAATTTTATTTTTCTTATAAGAAAAAGAGGATAAAAAATTTAATAAGTATCAAATTTATTTTATGGGAATTTAAAAGTAATTATTAAAAATACAATTAGATTTTTCAAATAAAGTTGGATAGAATCGACATAATTCATAAAGTTAAAGGAGTAAAATGAACTTTTAAAATAGAATTCAATTGACAATTGGTTCAAAGTTAACTAAGAAGCTTCCAACATATTTTGAACTAGTTAAAATTTATGCACACAAAATGCAAACGTCCCAAAAAAAAAATGATTTATTTAATTTATATTTCAAATTTTTTATATTTAAAGATGAATAATTGGAATTTTTTTTTATAATAGACTAATATACAATTTAATTATTTGATAAGAATAGTTATACCAAAATCATTATCAAACAAATATATACATGATCATGACACATTTGATGTAAAGTGTAATATCCCGTGTTTTTAAAATATTTTTACACTGTACCGGGATATGCAGTGTTAATAAATTTTGAATATATATGCGATATTTTTTACGAGTTAATATGTATTTAAAACCTATTTTAATTACTGTGTATTATTTTCAGTGTTTTACGTAAAATTTTCCCGGAACTTGCATTTTCGGGGAAATTTTCACGTAAACAATGTATTATTAATTATTTTAAATGTATTTTCAGACTTGCATGAACTCATACGTATTTTTAAAATACTAAATAAAGACTATGTGTGTAAATATTTAATTAGGGTTTAATAAATTACCCTAATATTTTATTATTTATTTATTAATTTATTGTTATTTAATTATTTTATTTATTATTAAATTATTAAAATTATTTTATTACTATTTTATTATTATTTAATTATTTTATTTTATTTTTCTTTTTATTTTTCTTTTATTTTTCTTTCTTTCTTTTTCTTTTTCTTCTTCTTTTTCTTCTTTCTTTCTCTCCCGCGCTCGACCACCATCCACCCCACCCCTCACCGTTGCAACTCCGGTCACCTACCGTCGGTGTGCCTCCCGGCTTGCCATCGCCGTTCCCAGCCGTCCCCCGCCGCCAGCAACTCCCTTCCCCGGCGCCGGCAGCCCCATTTTCCTCTTTTGGCCAAAAATCTTCCCTTTACCGTTTCTCCCATTTTCGGCCACCGTTTTCTACACCGTCGGTATCTTTCTTCTCCTTGAGCTCCGGTGAGTGTGATTCTAGCTTTGGTTTGAGCTTAAATGGTCTAGAATTGCTTAGGTTTTGAATTTTTAATTTCGGTCACATTAGGGTTTTTGATTTTTTTGAGCTTTTAATTGATTGATTCATGAAAACTCCCTTCACAAATTTTGTTCCTAGTAGCTTAATCTACATGCATGAATTTTTGTAGAATTTTTGGAGATTTTTTGGATATTTGGGTATTTTTGAATATTTTAATATTATTTTCCAATTTTCGGAAATTAATTATTTAAATTATGAAATTGGAGTTTATGGTTAAATTAGGTGTTGAAATGAATTATAGGAATTTATTTGGAATTTTTATGAATTTCTAAGTATTTATTTTGAATTATTGAAGTTTATGGAATTTTGGGAAAATTAGGTTAAATGTGTTTTTATTTGAATTTAATTGGTTAATTGAGTTTAATTATTGATATTATTGATAAATATGTTGATAAAATTAATTTTGGATAATTGTATAATTTTTGGTGAATTTTTGAAGTAATTTAAGTATATTTATATATATAGGGGTATTTTGGTAATTTTACCCTAAATTGTCTAAAAATGTAATTTAATTGGTTTTAATAGTTATTTAAGGTATAAAAATGATTTCTACAAATTATTTAGTATTTTTAACTAATTAAAACTATTTTTCGTGAATTATTTTCAATTATATATATAATATACGGTTTTACTAATAAAATGAGTTTTTATCGGTTTTTACTGTGTTTAAAGGTTAATTATGTAATTTCTAATTATAAAATGAATTTCTATTTTTTAAGGGTATTTTTGGTATATCTGGAATTTTTCTGTGTTTGTGGACCCCGGTCGGTGGACTGTAGTTTGGAGTCCGACCGTGGAATTTTGATGGTGCCTTGTGTAGTTTTTTGAAGTGTATTTCCTTGCAGGGTCGGCTCTACTCTTTTGAGTAGAGAAATGTCCGTTTTACAGGGGAGGTTCTGCTGGATTTTCGATAGAATTCTCGTAAAACGTGATGTCCGGTCGAACCCTAATTTCTGATTCTGTGTTTAATACTCTAGATTGAATTCTAGGATTTCTATTAGGGTTTATTCTGATGTCTATTATTTATTGCTTGTTTAGTTGCACCGAGACCGAGGGCTAGTGGACCAGGCCCGTCGGACCCGTCTCGTGGAGCGCATTAGGTGAGTTACTATACTATATATATATGCTTGGGATGCATGATTTAGAAATGCATGTTTTGTGTTGATTAAATATGCATAAATAATTTGATTATTTCTTAAGTTATATTTTTGGTTTATTTTTAGTTTTTTTTTATATATTAAATTGTATACATGTTTTGTAAATAAATTATATTTAAAATGTTTTCAAATATATCTCTAGTTTATTTTGTAATTTAACTGGATTTATTTGACGTATATATACTCGAAATATACCTGGTTTACTTTTGGTATATTTCTAGTATATATATGGTTTATGTTGATATTTTATTGAACTTCATGCATCATTTATTTTTGTGAATGAATGTTTTATATTATTAATGATGAAGGATATCGATAGAACGTGCTACCTAGTGGGCAGCACTAGGACCGAGTACGTACCGGTACGCCTATAGCTTTAGGCTATATTACTAACTTATTTGTGGATATTGATTTGATGTGATTATTGATATGTGTGAGATATGGTTTGGAGGTGTGATTGCTGGAGCTCAGTTGACCAAGTGTCTTGGGGCCAATCACACAGGCAGTCAGACTGCTGGAGCTCGGTTGACTTAGTGTCTCGGGGCCAGTCTACTGTCTAAATGGATTAAGTGGATATAAGTGGAATAAGTGAGCCTGTATGGCTAGAGTGTTGTCTAACACTATTTCTGAGGTTGCGATATTCTAGGGTTCTATGTGATCCTTCATAAAAGATGATTTCCAATACAAATATATATAAAAATGATTTTTCTGCATCTGTGTGAAATTGTCTATATATATATTAGATACACATATACTGTTGACTGTATGCATTATCACTTAGTCTGTATGTATATATATTATAGTAATTCACTCAGTGAGGTCTGACTCCCCTCCGTTGACTATTTTTCAGAGAGTCAACTTCTTCAGACCTCAGTAGCAGGTCGATACGCCGGATTTCTTCCGCCCCGGCTTCTTTGTGTAAATTATCTACTTGAGTCTTATTTATTTTATCTAGACACTACAGTAGTTGTGAATTAAAGTATTGGATTTCATGTATTTTATTTAAAGAGATGTATTATATTGAAACTGGATTTGTATTAAAGAGATTATATATATATGTGATGAGATGAGATTTGATTTAAACCCAGTGGTGAAAATGTTATTATTATAATTATGATTTTTATTTCCGTTGCATATTATATGGTTATTGTTATTATTGCATGATTTATTTTTATTTTTAGGCTTGCTACGGGTTTCGGATTCGAAAGAATTCCCGTTCCCTAGCGCCGGTCATGGCCCCTATTTTGGGTCGTGACATAAAGATCCAGTATTTTAATTAAAATAATATCATTTTGAGATATGTAGTGTTAATAATTTTAGATTTTATTTATATATTATTATTGATATTCGTTAATATTATTTATGTATTTTATTTTAAAGAGAATTATTTACGTAAAAATAATTTATTTTACGTGAGAATTTTATTATTTAAATGTATTAAAGTTATTATTATTATTATTATTATTATTATTATTATTATTATTATTATTATTATTATTATTATTATTATTATTATTGTTAACATTGTTGTTGTTGTTGTTCTTATTATTATTATTATTATTATTATTATTAAAATTGAGTGAAGGGCATTTTAGTAATTTCATAAAAATAGAAAAGTCAAAAAAAATTTTCAGGTCAACATCTTTCTTCTTCTTTTTCTTCTTCTTCTCTCTCTCAGTCTAACACCTTCCAGCCACCACCGGAGCCGCCCCAGTTGGTACCACTGACCGCCATCGCTTCCCTCTTCCTCCAGCAACCGTCCACCGCCTTCAGCTTGTTGGGAAGCTGCCTGGAATTGCCTGAATCAGAGGAGGCCAATTGTGAGCTCCATCAACGCCGGTAGCTCAAATGTTTGATTCATGGAAACTTGCTTCACAAATGTTGATTGTGGTAGCTCAAGTTTCTAAAATATATTTTTTTGAATTAATTTGAATTTTGGCTAATTTTTTATTATTTTAATATTAAATATTGAATTTTTGATAATTATGTTAATTAATTATTTTTAATGGAAATTTTGTTGAATTTGTGTTTGTAATGTGAGTTAATAATTTTAGAATATTTAAAATAATTTTTGGTGAATTTATATAATTTTTTAGAATATATTTATATTATGTAAATTTTGTATTAATTAGCTAATTGTGTAATTTTGTGAAAATTATAGTTAAATAATATGTTTTAGATGATTTTAGAATTATATAGGGTATTAAAATAATTTTTATAAATTATTTACTATTTTTAACTAATTAATACTAATTTTTGAAAATTATATTCAAATAATATATTATTTACTATTTTGGTGATTAAATGGATTTTTAATTAATTTTTATATATATTTAAGCTATTTGAAAATATAAAAATGAATTTTTACTATTTGAAGTTGAATTATTGAAAAATTGAATTTTTATAATATTATATTATTATTTGAGAATTTTATTTAATTATTGAGAAAATAATTGTATTTAGTGTTTTAAGGTTTAAATATATTATATTTTGGTATTTTGAGGATATGGAATTTAATGATTTTTATATATATTCATTATTTTATTTGTATTTTTAGTGAATTGTGAACCTCGGTTGGGAAATTGTGCAGTTCGGAGTCCCAACCTGAGGTGTTGAGCTTTATATGTTAGAAGTGTATTTTTCTTGTAGGATCGGCTCTACTTTTTAGTAGAGAGATATTCGTTTTATAGTGGAGGTTCTGCCGAATTTTTGGTAGAATTCTTGTAAAACATAACATCGGGTTGATTCTAAATTTTCGTATTTGTTTGAGTTTTGTATTCCTAGATCGAGTCTCTTTTAGAAGTATAACTTAGAAATTTATTCTGATTGTTATTATTATTTATTTTTTAGTTGTGCCAAAATCGAGGACTATTCAACCGTGCTAGTCGAGATAGTCTCGAGGAGCGCAAACTTGTGAGTTATTATCTTATATATGCATTACATGTAAAATGCATGAAAAATTAGCATCCATGAATTTTATAATGAAATTGAATATGAATATTTCTTTAAATGAATAAGTATATTTTTAGTATATTTGATATATATATATATATATATATATATATATATATATATATATATGTGACACATATGTATAATTGTTTTTCGTATATATTTGGTATATGTGCGTTATATATATTTGGGTATATTTTCTATATATGATGGGTATATTTTGTTATGAATGAATGCTATTACATCTAAATTATGCATTTTTATTATTTTAATAATTATTAAGTTTATTTGACGAATATCAATAGAACGTGCTATCTAGTGGGTTGCACTAGGATCGTGTATGTACCGGTACGATAGATTTAGGGTTGAGTTATTAAATCACTTAAGGTGACTTTTATTTGATTGATTATTTAAGATTGATGTGATGGAGTAGTGTGGTTGTTGGAGCTCAGTTGACCTAATGTCTTGAGGCCAATCACACTGAAAGTGAGACTGTTAGAGCTCGGTTACGAATAATTAGGGTTCTATTTGATCCTTCAATCAAATACACATTTTTCAGCATTTATTATATATAAAAGTGATTTCAATATCTATGTGAAATGCCTGTATATATATATATATATATATATATATATATTGATGCTTGATTGCATATGACATTAAGAGGTCCATGTATATATAATATAATATAATAATTCACTCAGTGAGATTTGACTCCCTCAGTTGTTTATTTTTTAGGAGATTCTTCATCTTCATACCTCAGTAGTAGGCCCATACACTGGACTTCTTCAGCCCCGACTAGTCTATGTAAATTGCTTATCTGACTTTTATTGTATTCTAGAAAACTACAGTAGTAGTAGTGTTTGCATCTATAGAACGATTTTTATGCCAGAGACCTTTCTCTGAATATTACATGCAAATATTTTATTTTATGATATAACATTAAGTATTTATTTTTATTTTTAATTATGGTGCATTTTTATTTATTTCTTGTATGCTTTTTATTTCTAAGGCTTGCTAAGGTTTTCAGATTTGAAAGAATTTCCGTTTTCTAACGCTGGTCATGACTCATGGTTTGGATCATGAAAAAGTTAGTATTAGAGCCTGGTTATTAGTGTCGTGGGCCTAGGTTTTTAGAGTTGTGTTTTCTTTAAAACTGCTACAATATTTAGGTTCGAGTATGTCTTCAATAATTTTTCCTTGATTTAGTATTCCGCATAATCCTTAGATTGTCTGTTTTGTCTTAATCTTTTTGGTGTGTCTTTTTAGAATGAGGAGGCAAGCGCATGTCACTCCACTAGTCGTTGAGGTTGAGGATGATGAGTCCTTTTAGGATGAGGTTTTACCTCCTGAGCTGTCAGTGAGGTGTAGAGGTCGAGGTAAAGGTAGACCTCGAGGAGCAGCAAGTCGTCGTAGACAGCGTGAGCTACAAGATGATGAACTTATAGAGCCTGAGTACGAGGAAGCTACAATACCTCAAGTTGCACTGTCGATACAACTTACCTATCAGCAAGGTATATCTAACACTAAGGCAACACTATTCTATGCCAGAGTCAACATGATAGCTTTTGATAGGATGTCATATCTGTTAGATTTCCTGCATGCGATTAAGACAAGGACTCAGACTGCTCACACCGAGTACTAGCGGATCATGATCATCGAGTTGTATGTAAAGGGACCAACCCTATATTGGTTCATTCAGATGATTTAGCCATATATGATAACAATGACCTAGGCTCAGTTCAAAGAGAGATTAATGAAGAGATTCTACCCAGAGCCACTCTGTATGAGTTATAGACTTCGACTGACGAGCATCACCAAAGGAGACAGATCTGTCGAGGACTACACTAGAGAGTTTCTCCGACTTAGCATATATGCAAAGGATCTCATGAGAGATCAATACTTTATGGTTACTACCTACATTATTGGACTGGGTTTTGCTTTTACTGGGATGCCTACTGTGGGCCTTACTCTGGATTTGATGATAGAGTTGGCTATGGAGATTGAGTTGACGTTAGTTAGGCAAGGAGCTATGCTTGATTACTATCAATTGGATATTCAGTTAGGAGGATTTCAGACTACTTCGTATTTGACCTTTTAGATTGGTTCGAGTACTCAGTAGAGAGGCACATTACAGTAGAGCTAGAGGCAGCAACAAAGAGTGCATAGGAGTAATAGACATTACAGTGGGGGACAACATAGACTAATTAGATTTGGGTCAGGTGCTTCTAGCAGCAATAGTTGTTAGAGTTCAGGGTCAGCAGCCATCGCCTATCAAACATATGGTAGAGTCCATCAGGGACCCTATTATATGGCGCCATTGACATGTTTTCAATGCATACAGATGAGACACTTTGCCAGATCATGTCTCTATTTTAGTTTTTAATAGATTCTATAATTTTCAGAGCAGTCGATTGCTAGTGTAGCACCAATTCCTTTTCAATTGCCTCCAGCTCAACAATCTAGTTTAACTCAAATTATTGCTCAACAGGGACGTGGTAGAGGTACCAGAGGAGGTGCCAGAGGTTTTGGCCAGGCTTCTATCAGTTAGCAGGGAGGTCGAGGTCAGGCCAGGGATTTCCACCTCACTCAACAGGATGCTTAGGCATCTAATGTCATAATGGCATGTATTATTCATATTTATTACTTGGATGCTTGGGTTTTGTTTGATCCAGGTGCCACACATTCCTTTGTATCTCTTATTTTTGCTTTGAAGTTGTGTTAGCAAGCTTTGAGGATGGCTTTTCCTTTGTCTCTCGCCACTCCTCTAAGCAATCATTAGACACCGACATTGTTCCTTCTGGTTGTCCAATGTTTATCAGAGGTAAAGAACTGCTAGCAGATTTGGTATTGTTGGATGTGATGGAGTTTGATGTGATTTTAGGTATGGATTAGTTGTCTCAGCACTATGCTATTGTGGATTGTCGATGTAAAGAGGTGATTTTCAGAATTCTTGATGAAGAATTGTAAACGGTGGGGTTCTGCGACACTGTTTGATCTCAGGACTCTAGAGAACACACTAACCACTATCACAAAGACATGGCATGGAGATGAGGAGTCACCACTTAGGGTAATAACTGGTACAAATTGAAAAGGTGGTACTCGATTCCTTAAAAGAAAGCTAGCACCACAACTAGGAGATTATGGATACAGAATACCAGCTTCTTTCAGTCTCGTGTTCATTTAGAATTACTTTATGAATTACTATATTATCCTCTATTTACATGCAATTTCATATAAAGCCATATTTTAGCAATTAACTCGAAGGCAAATTATTCATGAAAATACAAGTAAATAATGCATTCAATCAAACATATAATCCATAAGTTAGTCTAATATACATTTATTTTAATTAAATGAGCTAAATCTACATGTTTTAATTTATAAGTAAGCTAAAGACTAATTCCTTTTAATTTTAATTAAATGAACCTAAGTCTATTTATTTTAATTCTAAAAATAAGCCTAAATCTATAATTTATGGAGGTATTTAAATTAATGGGCCTAATTATGCATGTTTTAATGCTAAGGTGATCTTAAATCTACAAATTATGAAAAAAGCTTTAATTTAATGGGCTAAGTCTAATTAATTAAATTAAATTAGGTGGGTCTATGTCTAATTTACTAAATTGGCTTAAATTATCTCTAACCTACAAATCTAATTACTTATGGGACTAAAATGAATTTCAATTAATTAAACTTAAAAACCCTAAATTTATCCAAGTGGATTAGAATCTAATATGGGCTTAAGGCTCAAAACACATAAAAAAAATAAACAAGGCAAAAAAAAAAAAAAAACAACCTCAAAAACAAATAAAATATATTAAAATAATTAAATTAAAGATTAAACAACTAATTAAATTATTTCCTTCCAAACCCTAATTTTCATTAACATGCAGCCTAAATTAATCTAATTCCTCCATTAATTTTAATTAATTACCCAATTAAAACCCTAATTTTACTAACCAATTAATCAAAATAAACAAGCAATCACACATAATTCTACTATTCCCACTAGTGGGGCTATTACAATAATCTATTAAAAATAATAATAAAAATAATTAATACAACCCCAAAAATAAATAAATAAAATAAAGCAATAAAATAAAATAATAATAAAAAATCCTAGAAACTATATCTCTATAAGGTCTTATCCATGGCATTCCATGGACCTCTTATGGATTTGATTCTCCAAGTGTGATCATCATGTGTTTTCCTCCATAATCACCATAAAAAAAGAATAAAAATCATGATTAGTGGATAAATTATAACAATAATAAAAAAATTAAAAATCAAAAAAAGAAATGAAATAAAATAAAATAAGAAGAAGATGATGCTTGTGGATGATTTTAATAGAATGCTCCTCAGATTTTGTAGAATCATTGTTCTTGATAGATCTTCAAATATTTTTCTTCAAAAATCCATCAAAGATCTTTATTTAAGCAAAAGAATTTGTAGAGAATAAGATGTTTTTCTCTTTTTTCTCCCCCTCTTTCTTTTTCTCTCTTTTTTGTTTCTTTTTTCTTTCTTTCGTTCCTTCCTTCTCTCTTTTCTTGTTCTGCCTTTCTTTTTTTCTCTTTTTTTTGCCTCCTTTTTTTAGAGCCAAAACCTTCCTCATATAGGGATACATCTTAAAACCCTAGTTATAAATTGATTCCTAAAAGACTTCGATTTCCTTAAAACATTCAACATAATTTTTAGGAGAATTTCATATCAATTAGGACTCAAATTATCTGGAAAATTCAAAATTAGCAAAATTGTGTAATTCTGATCGAAATTAATGTAATTCCGATCAGAATTAGTGTAACTCCAACTACTTTTTTTACTTTTAATTACAAAAAAATCCTTGAAAGAATTTAAGTTTTACAATTAGATCCCTAAAAGCATTACAATTTAGTTTATGAAAACATTAAATCCTATTTTTTAAAAAATGCAATTAGACCCTTGAAGTTTTAAAATTCAAATATTGAAGACCTATTCATGAAATTTTTATTATTGGAGTCTTTGGTTGCATCTATAACTCAATATCCCAAAGTTAGGTGTCTATAGTTGTCCCCCTTTATCTTTGTTTGCTTAACAAATTACAACAAAGTGAACTACCACTCAATTTCTTAATTAAAAGTTAGGATACTTACTTGTGCTTCATAAAGCTTTTACTTATGAACTTGTTATACTCGGATGTACAATATTGATTTGAAATGACATATCATACTTGGTCGTATGATATTGACTATACTCGGTCATATAGTCTTGGGTGAAAGGAACTCATTATACTTGATCGTACAATGCTAACTATACTCGAACATATAGTTTGAATTGAAAAGAAATACCACACTCGGTCGTATGATGCCGATTATACTCGGTCATATAATCTTGGTTAAAAATATAATGTACTCGATCATACAATGCCAACTACACTCGGTCATCGAGTCTGAATTAAAAAGAAACACCACACTCGATCGTATGATGCCGATTATACTTGATCGTATAATCTTGGTTGGAAATACATTGCACTTGATCGTACAATGCTGACTACACTCAGTCGTATAGTCTGAATTAAAAATAAACACCACACTCGGTTGTATGATACCGATTATACTCAATTGTATAACTTAGTTGAAAATACATTACACTTAGTCATACAATGCCGACTACACTCGGTCATATAGTCTATTTTGAAAAGAAACATCACACTCGATTGTATGATGCCAATTATACTCGATCGTATAATCTTGGTTGAAAATATGGTGTACTCGATAGTATAATGTTGAATACACTCAGTCGTCTAGTCTAAATTGAAAAGAAACACCACACTTGGTAGTATGATGCCGATTATACTCGATCATATAATCTTGGTTGGAAATACATTGAACTTGGTCGTAGAATGCCAACTACACTCAGTCGTATAATTTGAATTAAAAAGAAACACCACACTTAATCGTATGATGCTGGTTACACTCAATCATATAATCTTAGTTGAAAATACATTGCACTCGGTTGTACAATGCTGACTACACTCGGTCGTATAGTCTGTTTTGAAAAGAAACATCACACTCGGTCATATGATGCCGATTATACTCGGTCGTATAATCTTAGTTAAAAATACATTGCATTCATTCGTACAATGCTGACTACACTTAGTCATAGTCTATTTTGAAAAGAAACATCACACTTGGTCATATGATGCCGATTATACTCAATCGTATAATCTTAGTTGAAAATACATTGCACTTGGTCATACAATGCCAATTACTCTCAATCGTATAGTCTGTTTTGAAAAGAAACATCACATTCGGTCATATGCTGTCGATTATACTTGGTTGTATAATCTTAGTTGAAAATACATTGCACTCGGTCGTACAATGCTGACTACACTCATTTGTGTAGTCTGAATTGTCTTTTATGATTATGCTGCAATCCATAATTGCTTATTAACTGATTATAACCCTTTCATTGCTTGCCTTTGATAATGCTGATTGATAAATTTAATAATTCATTGAATTATTAAATTAGGAGACATTGTAATTCAGGATTAAATTGCAAGGAAAAAAACTAACCTAAATGCAAACCAAAAGCTAAAGGACCAAAGTGGATATTTTCCCCTTTAATACACACTTTCCCCTTTTGCTGATTCATTGTCTCTTCTTCCTATCCTTCTTCATTTTTCTTTTTTGTTCTCTTCCTTTTCATTTTCTCTTGATTTTCAAATTTTTTCCTTTCAATTATTCTTTCATATGAAGTCCAATTTTGAATTCATTTAATCCTATGGTTCACTAACAACGCAAACTACGTGGTAGCAGTTCCAAATGGCCAAATCCCATCACTTCACATTTGCATTTTCCTTAAAATGTTTTGGTACTCTGTGAAGGTGAAGATGTGCTTCCTTTAACTCATTTACACCTTCATAGATGCTCTCAAGTTGGAGATGAGGTAAATTTCATATCTGTTTCTTCAATTATGCAATAAACATATTTAGTTTAGTATGTAAAATTAATATGTTCATGCATTCAATTATAGAATATTTTCTAGACTAAATAGATACAATTTATGAAAAATTGACAATTTAGAATTAAATTTTTAAAAAATATGTTCAAAGTTATTAAATTTCTCATCGGGATTCTGAATTCCATACTAGAATTCTCAGATTTCCAATCAGATTTTTCAAATTTTCGAAAAAAAATCTAGGAATCTGATTGGAATCCTAGATTTTGATCGGAAATCCAAGAATCTGATCAGAAATCTGGATTTCCAATTAGAAATCCAATTTTCTGATTAAGTTTTAAACTTTTAATTAAATAAAAATGACAAAAATAAAAAATTTGGAAAAGGAAAAAGTAATCCTGTAATTTTCTAAATTTTTTAGAAACTATTGAAATTATAGAGTTGCTTTCACTTGGCTCAAGAACTATTCCATGACTTGTCTGGAGAGGTAGTATAGCATATTTGGGCATCTGGCTTTCGATGTTTCATTACTGCTTTACTGACTGCTTGAGGTAAGTCAAACCATTACTTGCTTTTTGCTCTTATCGAGTGGGGGATGGACAATGCTCATACTTTTCATATATGAATGGGTGAGCTGACTATTTCCTCGATGAGCTTCTTTGCTATTACTGGGATTGCATTTGAAGGTGCCCCAGTCCTTTTTGATATCCATTAGTGCACTCTTTCGAAGGATGCTAGGAGTCACTATGTTCGCGACTTGCTCAGGTTTGTTCTGGATGGAAGAATTAAAAGAATGTGCTTCTTTCTTCCCTCGTTCAAGGTTTTCGGAGACTACCTACCACTCACTATACCTCGCCATATTCTTTAGAATGCAAGATGCTTCTTATTGATATTACTTAGCACTACTCTCTTTTGCGAGACTAGTCATGAGGTTAGCATTGCTCTTCTTGGTCCCCTTCAGGATCTTGCTATGGTTGCTATTTTAGATTGGGGATCTATAGTGCTTGCTTATCTCTACTACAGTTTGGATACTGTTTGTTGAGGAGCCGTGACAATGTGTGGTTTTTGGCATGTTTTGCACATATGTCTCCAATCCTTTTCAACTTTGCTTATTTTCACATTTTATTCTTTATTTCTTTTATTTCCTCTCTTTCAAATCTAGGGCATTGAGATAGGAGTGATCTGAGGCTTTAGCACCATTAGCTTTTATAGGAGTCTTCCTTTGATGCAGAGGTGGGCTTCCTCTCGTCTTGTTAGCATTAGGCATGACTTGCAGACTTATCAAGATTAGCTGAAATCCTTAGAGTAGGACCTGGTAAGAAAATTTTCATCTTTAGTATTTTTCAATAAACTTAAATAAATAAGTTTGCAGGTCAGATTAGATTGGCTGGCTAGTGCTAAAGACATTCAATGATATAATTTTATGATAGCAACTATGAGGCTTGAGACTATGAGAGTTCTACTCCCTGGTTGATGTGGTATCTTGGTAAGTGTGTTTATCATTGGCATATGGGACCTTCCAAGAGGCATGTTCCTTCTTGTATTCCCTCCTTGATGTTGTGGAGTAGTAGCATGACTAGTCTCGAGCTCAGAGCGGCTCTTGAGGGATATGAGGCTTCGACTCTGCTCGAGCGTTCATGTCATTATCAGGACTATATTTGAGAGAATCTCCTAGAGCAGGTTCCTACATACCCAGCTAAGGTATGCTTTATGTCACTACTTTATTTCATCTTTTTCGTCCCTTCATATGACATTCATTTCTTGAATAGATTGAAGGAGTCCCTGATACTACTATAGAGGAGACTGAGGATGATACTGAGGAGACTGAGCAGGAGGTTAAGCCTGGTCATTATAGTGAGGCTGCTCATTGGTGATACTTCCTCAAGTACTATTTTGGGTGATGTTCCCCCTTTGATAGGTCCATGTATTATTGGGCTCCCATGGTACAGACTCATATTGAGCGGTATATGTACTTTGATGCATCTCAGATTCCTAGTTTCTGTCCTCCTAATGCTTCACATGTGAGCTTGATTTGCATTTCCAACCTTGCACAAATTAGTAATTGTTGCTGAGTTAGTAAAATTCATTTTACAGGTCCCTAGGACATAAGCAAAGTATCTGTACAGTTTTGCCTCTTCCTAGAGATTATTTACTATACAGTTTACAAATGTTTGGAGGGTTAGTATTTATAACAAACATGCAGATGTATGCATGTTATGTATGATATGCATGATTATAACTATTCTAAATGCAACAAAATTATGTAGGGGATCTTAAGTGTGAGAATGAGAGGCTTTGATGATAGCTCGCTAGTCTTGGTTTTGATAGTCATGATGTTGAGACTTCTATGGCCCTAGATCAAAGTGACAATCCAACTTGAGGATGGACCCCTTATATTGGAGCTCGGGATGACTAATTTTCTTTAGGACTTGTGTTAACATGACTGTACTTTGGATGCTTTAGAATTGTTTCCTTTTATGAGTGAATTTTGGACCTTTATTTTTAACCAAGCCCTCTTTTTTTTTGCTAAAAATGCTGGAAATCCGACCGACATCCTAGATTTCTAATAAAAAATCTAGAATTCTAATCAAAATTTCCTATTTTTGATCTAATTTCTAGAATTCTGATTAGATTTCTAGAATTCCAATTGGGAATTCCTCCCTATCCTTGGTATTTTCCTGTTCCGACGTGAGTTTGGTCCAAAAATGACTGAAATAAATCCTAATCTTGTCTATCTTCTGAAAACACAACTGGGAAAATCCTAATCCTATCAACATAATCTTTTTTAGGCTATTTAAGAGTCATATATAAGTCTCTTGTGCATCCCTCTCTTTATTTCTCTTTATCATGACACAAGCTACTCTTAGTTTGATGAAGAAATTTCTTAAGACCATGAATGAACATGATTGGAATAGAATGCTACCTTTCCATGCCAAATCCCTGAAGTCCCTTCAACACCTAAAAATAGACAGCAATTTCTTACATATTGCTGCTACATTTTGGGATGCTAAGGATCATGTATTTAGATTCAATGGACAAGAGTTATGTCCATTAATATAGGAATTTGCTACTATTCTTGGATGCTCATTAGATTTGACCGTTGCAATTGCTCTCCCTCATCTTGTAATGGAATTTCCCAGTAGATTAGTAGCATTTTTTATATGCCCTTAAATGTTATCTATATGTGTGCACACAATACCAGTACTATTAGTCTTCCTTTTTTTGTTACCTCTTGCGAAGCTAGGGATAAGGACAATGCTGCTTGGATCAAAACTATCACTTTCTGCTTGTATGCTCAGTTTCTACTAGTGTCTTCCCATGGAGATGCCGATGCAAGAATTATCAGTATTTTGGAACAAGTAGAAATGGGAGATAATCCTATACCTATCATCCTTATTGAAACTATCATTGGGTTAGTTAATTTCAAGGTTCAGAACCGGCTCTTAGGCAGTTTGTTTCTCTTTCAGGTATGTAACCTTCTTTTTGTCTAAACTGCCTTCTCAAGTTTTCAACTTAATACTTTTTTTTAGATTTGGTTATAGGAGAATTTGAGTTTGCTTAATGCTCCCCCCAATGCTTTGGTTTATCAACCTCATCATTTATAGTATCGTCCTTTGAAGATAAGGGACAAGCACGCTATAAATTAATGGGTCAATTGGATGAAAGTCCTTGTTAATACTGAGATTACTTGGATTTGTCCTTGGTGGAGATTGAAATCCATGACCATCAACCTATATGACTATTGTATTATTATTCATGGGTTGCACTTTTTGACCTTTCTTTCTCCCTCACGCCTTTACCGCTAATATGGTCGCCCCTAATTCATTATGGCTTTTACAACTAATTTTAAAAGCTTCCCTCTGAGACAAGACTTTCTAGACAAAGTGAAGAACTTGTGGCCTTGTAGAGCTTTAAAGAGGCATATGCACTTGAATGTTGACATGACTACTAATGATGACTACCAGAATTTACTAGCTACAAAAGGACTCAAGTGTTATTAGATGAGTCACAAAAGAAAAAATAGAAATGACAATAGTGGTATCATAAGTTTGATTTCTTATATTTTATTTTTCCTTCAAGCCTTTATGCTTTGTAATAAAGATAGAATATGCAATATTTGATAGAAATATCATTTCAATTTATTTCATTAATTAGGGCAAAAATGATTACATTTAATACATCATATGACATAACTCCTATTATCAGCTAGTCTTTTTGGATTTTCTAACTGAATATTTTTTATCACTTTTGTTTCCCTAATTTCTTATTTATCAGCCCTTTACAAGTTTTCTAAATAGCGGGAATGTCCTAACTTTAGCCTGACTAGCCTTTTCAGGTTTTCTAGCCAGCAGACTCTTTTTTTTTAAAGGTAGTATTTCTTGAGATGATCCAAATTGATAGGCTCAGTGAAAGAGTCCTAGAGGGGGGGGGTGAATAGGACTATCAAACAAAAATGGAAAATTAAAGGGATTATTTGCAAGAAGTGAGTAAGAGTAGAGAAGGAAGAATGAAGAACACAAATATTTAAGGAGTTTGGATTCATAAATAAACCTATGTCTCCACCTAACTTATCCCCAAGTTAGGATTTTTTAATCACCCACAATACTATTAACAAGATTGAGATTACACAAGAGTTTTATGGCTCACTCTTACAACCTTACAATTTTGAGTTTTCAAGGCTCACTCAAAAACCAAATTCTCAAGTGTTTTAATGGCTAAACACTTAAAACAATTCCTTTAGAATAGAATCTCACTTCCTATTTTCTAAATCCAGAAAATAGAAGAATAAAAATGTCTATTCTAATCACTCACCAACTCTTACAAGAGTTATACACAGAGAATTTTTTTGAAAGAAAGTTTTAGAGCTCAATTGAATGTTTAAGAAAATGATGAATGATGCACAAGTTTTCTTAACCTTTCAATTGAATTATAAGTTGTGTTTATATATAAAAACACTCAAAAATGTATTTTTTAGATTTATCAATCATTTCTCCAATGTTTAGAATTGATTTTGAATCAATTCTTGAACTTATGGCAGCTCAAGGGCTGCTCACGAGCGCCTTATGAATGAATAATGCTCGTGAGGGGTGAAATTATAGTCGTTATATTCAAAAATTTCTATTGAAATGCTGTTAGAGGTCTAATCATAGGTAGTTCATGAGCCACTAGCTCATGAGGAGCACTACCATCTTTTGGAAAAAATGTGCTCCAAATGCTCCTTTGACGGACTACTAGTGATTACTTTGAAAGATGCTCATGAACGGGACTAAAGAAGATCAATTCAGGTAAAAAATCCTTCACGAAAGTTGTAGATAATTGTCTTATATTTCCATAAAACTTTGAATCACCTCATTTGGACATCTTTAGATCAAGATATTTCTGAATTACCAAGAGCTATGCAAACTAAAATGCAAGCTGTATATGCTGACTTTGACTGAAGATTTTCATGCCAAAATGAACTTGGATTTTGATGATAAATTACAATTTGGAAAGATTAAGGTGTATAATTAAAAAGTGAAGAAGCTCATTTTCACATTTAAGAGCTCTAAATATGTCAAAAACCTTCTTCAATCTCAGAGGTTCAATCAGCCCGAAAAGTCACTATTCACCCAAAAGTGTATATGCTTGGTATATGATTGGTATATAATTCCTTTCACACTTAATTGAAATTATTAGTATAAAAATTGTTTGTCAAAGTCTAAAATTAGGAGTTTGATCATGCAAATGGTCAATAATCTCCCCCTTTTTGGCTTTGACAACCAATTTGAAAAGATGATAAATAATATGTGTGTGTGTGTAAAATAAATAAATAACATGTATAAGCATATTAAATAAAAATAGCTCCCCCTTTCAAATTAAACAGATGCAAAATAAGAAATAATTTTGCTCCACCTTAACATGTGCATAAATTCAATATTTATCATGTATCAGAGCATATAAATAAATGAATTATCATAACATGTATAAGGGTTTTAACAAATATATTCCTTTAATAAAAATATATTTCTTTATTTCTCCTCCTTATTGGACATGATAAGAAATATATAAAAAAAGATTTCATTATCCTTTTTGTCAAAAATAAAGACAACATAACGAGTTATCAAACAACATGGCCTAACATAACAAATGATGATAACATGATTAAAAAAATGTTAGACAAAATGAAGGAAATAATTTCAAACATAATGCGTCACAAAATAGTATATATGCTATATTTAAACATCACATGATCATGTAGAGTTTAGCTATTCAATCATACATGATCATGTGGTACTTAGCATATCTTAGAGAATTATTTATCCCCTAAGCACATAGCTTCTTTAGCTTCTTTAGCTTCTTCTCCCCCTTTTTCAAAGACAAAAAGAAAAGAGAGAGAGGTAAGGGGAAATAGACCTAAGGGAGCCAAAAATATTAAAGGGAATAAAAGATCAAGAACCAAAACAATGCAAACAAAGATATGCAAAATATTTATGAAATACATGTCATTCAATATATGCATAAATGTTGCATGAATAAGCACAATTAATAGTCATGCATAAATAAATAAATGTCATATAAAAACAAAGTAAGCAAAACAAGGCTATTTATCATAAGGACAAGACTAGCCAAACTTACATTGTTATTATGCATGAGAAAAAGAATTATGTGAAATAAATTCAAATAATTTTCTCCCTCTATTTTAATGGAAAAAAATTGATATTAAGGACACACTATTACATAGTTATGTCACTTACATAAACACATCTTTGAAAAAAAAAATTCAAATTAACTAGGTACGCATGCAAACTCAATTATTTTTCCTCCTTTGTCAAAATGAAAAGATAGACCAAATCTTAAAAATATCCATGCATTATCAAAGATAAAAATAATTTCTAAGAAAACACAAAAATTAAACAAACTAAAAAAATTTTCTCCCCCTTTGTCAAAATACAAATAAAATTGCATTAAAATAAGAAAGAGTTTGAAAGATTTTTGAAGAAGTTTAATTTAAAATGTAATTGATTAAAAGTGAAGGGGGATTGAGTGGTATTTATACACAAAAAAAAATTGTAAAGAATTCAAAAAGTAAAAAAAAAAATTGAAAAGTGAACCAGACCATTACTCACGAGCAGTTTACGAGCGGTCCGCTCATGAGCATCGCTCATGAGCGGTACTGGTTCTTTCAGAACCGCTCCTCACGAGAGGTTCACAAGTGGTCTGCTCGTGACCCAGCTCGTGAGCTATTCTGGATGCCCAGACTGCAACAGTCATGAGCTCAATGGCTCGTGATGAAAATTACCGTTTGATCCTTGTCCTTTCAAATTAATTACAATTGAGTCCAAAAAGAACTGACAAATAGGTCCTTGACCATAAAATTAATTATACAATTAAAATAAATGATAGTTAAAACAAATATTTTTGACATAAATAAATAAGTCAAAGAGAAAATTTCGCAAATATGTAAAAAATTATTATTATTATTATTATTATTTTAAAAAATTATACTAAAGGTAATCCAAAAATATAAAGCATGAATTTTGAAAAAAAATCTTACAACTCAAGGTTTATATCCATAAAATATCCAAAAAATAAACCAAACAAAAACTATCATAAAATTAATTAAAAAATAGACTAACAGCTCATGGTTTATATCCATAAAATATCCAAAAAATAAACTGAAAATAAACTAACGAAAAACAATCATAAAACACACTTAACAACTCAAAACTTATATATGAAAAGTATATTGAAAATAAAGCAAACATAAACTATCAAGAAAATACATAAAAAAAATTTGTTGAGGAGGCAGAATATTTATGCAAAATTAAAATAATTAATTAATTGAATTTAGCTCAATAATTAATTAATAATTTGCAAAATAGGAGGGCTTTTGAAAAAAATTTTGAATGAATCCATATAGATCCAAATCAAATAAAATTAGTACAAAGATCATGCAAATGTGAAATACAATATATCATGTATATGAAGTAAATTTGCTAAAGCAAATACTTTTAAAACAAAACATATACATGATGCTGAAAATAATTTTTCTAAAGAACATGATCATATAAGAATCCAAACATCAATTCATTAATTTAGCAAGTGATCATGACAAGCTTGAGCCATCAATCATACCAAGTTCATGCTTAACAAAATTCAGTCTTTCCTCACAAAGAGGCTTGGTAAAGATGTCTGCTAATTGATGATTGGTATCAACAAAATCAAGAAAAATATCACCATTTTGCACATAATCATGCAAGAAATGATGTCTAATATCAATATGCTTAGTTTTAGAATGCTGAATGGGATTCTTACTAAGGTTTATAGCACTTATATTATCACACTTAATTGGAATGTGATTAATATCAATGCCATAGTCCAAAAGTTGTTGTTTTTGCCATAAAACTTGGGTGAAACAACAACTAGCCACCACATCTTCTATTTCAGCGGTGGACAAGGCAACAAAAACTTGTTTCTTACTAAACCAAGAAACTAAGAAATTTCCTAAAATTTGACAAGTTCCGGAAGTGCTTTTTCTATCTAGTAGGCTACTGGCAAAATTAGCATCAGAATAACTAATCAAGTCAAAGGAAGAACTCCTAAGATACCAAAGTCCTAAATGCAATGTACCACAAAGATATTTAAAAATCCTTTTGATAGCATTCAAATGAGACTCTCTAGGACTTGATTGAAACCTAGCACACGAGAAAGTAGCAAACATAATATCGGTTCTACTAGCAGTTAAATAAAGAAGGGATCTGATCATACCTCTAAATTGCTTTTCATTAACTGGTTTGCCATTCTCATCCTTATTGAGTTTGGTTGTGGTGCTCATTGGAGTTTTGCTTGATTTAGTTCCATCCATTCCAAGCTTCTTAAGAATGTCCCTTGCATATTTGGTTTGATTGATGAAAATCCCATCTTTATATTGTTTGATTTGAAGTCTAAGAAAGAACTTGAGTTCACCCATCATACTCATCTCAAATTCTCCTTGAATTAGTTTAGAAAATTCCTCACATAAGCAATGGTTAGTAGCACCAAAAATAATATCATCAACATTAATTTGAACAATTAATAAATCATGCTTGGATTTCTTTATGAAAAGAGTTGTGTCAACCTTTCCTTTAGAAAAACCTTTCTCTAGTAAAAAGTTACTCAATCTTTCATACCAAGCTCTTGGAGCTTGTTTCAATCCATACAATGCTTTTGATAATTTAAAAACATGATTTAGAGAGTCAAAATATTTAAAACCCGGAGGTTGTTCAATATATACCTCCTCTTCAATAAAACCATTTAAAAATGCACTTTTAACATCCATTTGATAAAGTTTAAAATCCATGTATGATGCAAATGCAAGTAACATCCTAATAGTTTCTAACCTTGCAACGGGGGCAAAGGTTTCATCATAATTAATTCCTTCCTCTTGATTATAACCTTTAGCTACTAGTCTATCTTTGTTCCTAGTTATGACACCTTGTTCATTCATCTTATTTCTAAACACCCATTTGGTGCCAATAATAGGATGATGTTTAGGTCTAAAAACCAAGGTCCAAACCTTGTTTCTCTTAAATTGATTTAACTCTTCTTGCATAGCAAGGATCCAAAATTCATCACTCAAAGCATCATCAACATTTTTGGGTTTAATTTGAGAAATGAAAGCTAAATTAACAATAGACTTGAGTTTAGCTCTAGTAGTTACCCCTTTTGTAGTGTCACCTATAATGAGGTCTTAAGGGTGAGCTTTCTTGAATTGCCAATCCTTTGGAAGTTCATCCTTCAATGTAGGTTGAGGTGTCTGCTCATTTTCCTTCTTGCTTGGATCTTTAAGTTCCAAAGGCTTACTAGCATTTTCTTCTTGTGTTTCCATAATCTCATTGTCACCTACAAGATCATCAACACTACAAACATCCTTTATAGGATCAAGTGAGTTTGATTCATCAAATACCACATGCATTGACTCTTCAACTACTAGAGTTCTCTTATTAAAGACTTTATATACTTTGCTAGAGATGGAATAGCCTACGAAAATTCCTTCATCCGCTTTGGAATCAAATTTCCCAAGATTATCCTTAGTGTTTAATATAAAGCATTTGCATCTAAATACTCTTAGATATCAGATTTTGGGTTTTTTATTGTTCCATAGCTCATAAGATGTTTTATTTAAAATTAGTCTTTTGAAAACTCGGTTTGAAATATAACAAGATGTGTTAACGGCTTTCGCCCAAAAGTATAGTGACAAATTATACTCATTAAGCATAGTTCTAGCCATTTCCACAAGGATTCTATTTTTCCTTTCAACTACCCCATTTTGTTGAGGAGTTCTAGGAAATGAAAATCTATAAGAAATACCATTTTCATTATAATAGTTTTTGAAAAATTCATTTTCAAATTCGGTTCCATGATCACTTCTTATCGATGAAATACAAAATCCTTTTTCTTTTTTAACTCTTTGTGAAAATTTTTCAAAAGCTTTAAATGCATCATTCTTATGAGCAAGAAAACACGCCCAAGTGCATCTAGAGTAGTCATCAACCAATACATAAGCATAGTGCATTCCACCAAGACTAGCAACTCTAGTTGGTCCAAACAAATCCATATGTATAAGTTCAAGTGGTTTAGAAGTGGACACTACATTTTTTAGCTTAAATGAAGAATTATATTGTTTTCCCTTTTGATAAGCATCACAAGTTTTATCCTTTGTAAATTCAAGCTTAGGTAAACCAATCACAAGTTCATGTTTACAAAGATCATTTAAAAGCTCAAAATTTGCATGTCCTAACCTTCTATGCCATGTCCATGTGTCATGGGAAATTGAAATTAAGCATTTTATATCTTTATTATCAATTTTATTCAAATCAATAACATAAACATTATCTACCCTTTCACCATTAAAAATTACTTTGTCTTCATCAAGACTACTAACAAAGCAATTTTTAGGATAGAAAGTCACCTTATTTCCCATATCACATAATTGACTTATACTTAGCAAATTATGTTTAAGACCATCAACAAACAACACATGATGTATAGATAAGGATTGAGGATTACCTATTTCTCCAATTCCAATAATTTTTCCTTTTGCATTGTCTCCGAATGTAACATGTCCTCCATCCTTAGCATCAAGTTTGTTGAATTACTCCTTGTCTCCTATCATATGCCCTGAACATCCACTATTAAGATACCACTTTTTTTTTTTTTGCAGATTTCAAGCACACCTATATAAAATATTTTAAATGTTATTTTGAACCCAAACCTTTATTGGTCTAGGTTGGTTAGTTTTAAGATAATCCAAAGGAAGTAAATTCATGTGCAGTTTTCTATAAAAACACACATTGTTGGTATGTCCTTTGATCATGCAATATGATCATATAACATTTTTAAACTTATTTCTCCTAGAATGAAATGCTTTCATAGTGTGTGCAGTATGCCTTTGGTGTTGTGTGTATCTATTATTTTGTGACATTGAGTGAGATATACATTGGCAATGGTGATGAGCATTTTGATAAGATTGTGCAATAGGCTTATATGCATTGTGTTGTGCAACATGTCTATTATAATTATGTTCAGTGTACATATAAGCATGCTTAGGTTGAGGTGCTCTAATTTGAGGCTTACCTCTTTGTGTTAATGAAGGGATAATCTTATAAGACTTTGCCTTGCTATTTAACACATGAGATTATTTTCCTTGAATCTCATTAGAGGTTGAAGAAGTAGAATCATGTGAAGCTTTAACAAAAGTAATATGTGATAAGGATGATGAAGACATTCCATTTTTATATCCAATTCCATGGGTATCTCCATGAAATTTTTGAGAGTCAAGAAGACTATCTAAAGTTTATTTTCCTCTCCTGAATTTAGCAATGGAATTTTTGAATTCTAAGACTTTCTTAGAAAGCTTATGATTTTCATCATTTGCTTTCTTAAGTTGGTCTTCCAAAGAATTAGAAGACTTAACATCACTAACAAGTTTTTCATTTGATGCAACAAGTTTAGCAAAATCAATTTTTAAACATTCAAAATCCTTACTTAAGCTAGCTAACTCATGTTTATATTTTTTTTTTGTTAGATAACAAACTTTTGCATTTAGCAAGCAATTTGATCATAATAGAGCTCGCATAATCATCATCATCATCACAATATTCATCACAATCATCAAAGGAGGAGTAAGAAGTGGATGGTAGCCTTATTTTTGTTTTCAATGGCCATGAAGAAAAGATTGGCAACTTCTTGTTGTTCCTCCTCCTCTTCGGATTCAGAGGAATCATACCAAGTAGCTTTGAATGCCTTCTTCTTATCTTTTGCTCCCTTTCTTTTGAATTTGAGTTTAGGACATTCATTTCTAATGTGTCCCAGTTTCTTACATTCATAGCAAGTAACCTCTTTTGTTTTCTTTGTCGCATCTCCTTCAAACTTCTTGTTGAAGTCCCTTATTCTTGAGAAATTTTTCTTTTTTAAGAACTTCTTGAAATTCCTAGTGAGCATGGCAATGTCACCATCTTCATCACTAGAATCTTTAATGCTTTCCTCTTCACTATCTTCTTGAAGAGCTTTTAGAGCAATGCTCATTTTCTTTTCTTCTTTCTCTTCTTATTCTTCACCTCTTTGCTTAATGGTGAGCTCATGTGTCAAGAGCTTACTAATGAGCACATCGGTTGATAGAGTGGAGAGGTCTTGAGCTTCCTCAATTGAAGTAACACAAGATTCCCAATCCTTCTTAGGTAGGATTCTTAGAATCTTGTTGTTTACCTCTTCCTTGGAGAAATGCTTTCCAAGTTTCTTGAGGGTTGTGAGGAGAGCATTGAGACGGTTTGTCATCTCTGTGATTGATTCTTAAGGCTTCATTTTAAAGAGTTCATATTCATACATATGAAGTTGAACCTTCTTACTTCTTACTTGAATGTTGCCTTCATAGTAATTCTCTAAGGTCTCACACATTTCTTTAGCCGAAATGCAATATTGAAGCTTGCCTCCTTCTTCTCTTGTCATGGAGGAGACTAGAGTAATCATAGCCTTTTTATTTTTATGATTTTCTTCCTTTTGATCAATACTCCATTGGCTTCTTGTAAGTGTAGTTACCACACCATCAATGATAGTTGTAGGTGGTTCCCAACATCTTAGGACAATATCCCAAAGTATGGTGGAATCACAGTCAAGATATAATTCCATTTTGAATTTCCAATGTGGATAGTCACTACCATTAAAGAAAGGTCTAAGAGAAGAGATGTTTTGTGATTCACTCCCCATGATCTTGTATTCTAGCAATGAAGTACCTAGAATTCAAGCTCTGACACTAATTGAAAGAGTCCCAGAGGAGGGGTGAATAGGACTATCGAAAAAAATGGAAAATTAAAGGGATTATTTGCAAGAAGTGAGTAAGAGTAGAGAAGGAATAATGAAGAACACAAATATTTAAGGAGTTCAGATTCACAAATAATCCTACGTCTCTACCTAACTTATCCCCAAGTTAGGATTTTTTAATCACCCATAATATTATTAACAAGATTGAGAATACACAAGAGTTTTATGGCTCACTCTTACAACCTTAAAATCTTGAGTTTTCAAGGCTCACTCAAAAACTAAATTCCTAAGTGTTTTAATGGCTAAACACTTAAACCAATATCTTTAGAATAGAATCTCACTTCCTGTTTTCTAAACCCAAAAAATAGAAGAATAAAAATGTCTATTTTAATCACTCACCAACTCTCACAAGAGTTATACACAAAGAATTTATTTGAAAGAAAGTTTTAGAGCTCAATTGAATGTTTAAGAAAATGATGAATGATGCACAAGTTTTCTTAACCTTTCAATTGAATTCTAAGTTGTGGTTATATATAAAAACACTCAAAAATATAGTTTTTGGATGTATCAATCATGTCTCCAACATTTATAATTGATTTTGAATTAATTCTTGAACTTATGGCAGCTCAAGGGCTGCTCACGAGCACCTCACGAGTGAATAGTGCTCATGAGGGGTGAAATTATAGCCATTATATTCAAAAATTCCTATTGGAATGCTGTCAAAGGTCTACTCATGAAAAAGTCATGAGCCACCAGCTCGTGAGGAGCACTGCCATTTTTTGGCAAAAATGTGCTCTAAATTCTCCTTTGATGGACTGTTAGTGATCACTTCAAAAGATGCTCATGAACAAGACTGAAGAAGATCCATTCAGCCAAAATGTTCTTCATGAAAGTCATAGATAATTGTCCTATATTTCCATAAAACTTTGAATCACCTCATTTGGACATCTGTAGCTAAAGATATTCTGAATTACCAAGAGCTATGCAAACTAAAATGCAAGCTGCATATGCTGACTTCGATTGAAGATTTGCATGCCCAAATGAACTTGGATTTTGATGAGAAAGTAAAATTTGGAAAGCTTAAGATGTCTACTTGAAAATTTAAGAAGCTCATTTTCACATTTAAGAGCTCTAAATATGTCAAAAGCCTTCTTCAATCTCAGAGGTTCAATCAGCCCGAAAAGTCACTATTCACCCAAAAGTGTATATGCTTGGTATGTATTTGGTATATAATTCCCTACACACTTAATTGAAATTATTAGTATAAAATTTTTTTTTCAAATTCTAAAATAGGAGTTTGATCATGCAAATGGTCAACACTCACTGAACTCATTCCCTTCTAGATCGGTTATCTTTGTAGCTCCTTTAAGCAGGATCGTCTTGACTAAATATGGTCCTTCCCAATTTGGTATGTCCTCTTGGATCAAACACCATCACCCTTGCCTAATTTAATACCATATCTCCAGCTTTTATCTTTCCTGGCTTAACCCTTTTGTTGAAAGCTCTCACTATTCTCTTCTAATATATGTAAGTGTGAAATAGAGCATCCATCCTTTTCTCATCTAGAGAAATAAGGTGATCGAATCTCTTTTATATCCATTCACTCTCAGGGATTTTTGCTTCCATAATGACTCTCAAGGATTTAATTTCCATCTCTATGGCCAAAATTGCTTCATAACCATATACTAACAAGAATGAAGTTTGTCATGTAGCAGTGTGTGTTGTAGTTTTGTATCCCCATAATGCGAAAGGGAGATATTCAAACCAATCTTTATGCGTTTTCACCATCTTAGAGAGAATCTTCTTTATATTCTTATTAGCTGCTTTAACTACACCATTAGCCTGAGGTCGATAAGGTGAGGACTTATAATGCTCAATCTTGTATCTCTGCAATAATTCAGCCATTTCTACCTGGAATTGAGCACCATTGTCTATCACAACATGATGTGGGGCCCCATATATGCAAATGTTATGGGGTACAACATAAGCTATTTCTTCTCAATAAACTTTGCCATCTGTCTAACCTTCAAGGTACTAAAGGACTCTGCTTCTATCCATCTAGAGAAGTAGTCAATTGCAACTACTATATACTTATGCCCATTCGAAGTAGTTGGTTTTACTTCCCCTATTATATCTATTCCCCACGCTGCAAAAGGCCACAGAGATGTTAAACTATTTAGCACTGTAGGGGAAAAGATGATTGAGGTTCTTATGTACTTGACATTGATGGCATTCTCTCACTACCCAGATACAGTCCCTTTCCACGCTTATCCAGTAATACCCTTGCTGAACCATTTTCTTTGCCAGAATCATCCCATTCATATAAGGTCTACAAAATCTTGCATGAATCTCTCTCATTGCCTGTTCTACTTCATCCTTTTTGAGACATCTTAGTTGTATTCCATTCAGTATCCTTCTATATAATATCCCATCATGACTTGTATAATGGCATGCAAAAACACGAAGAGCATATCTTTATTTGGAAGTTGCTTCATGTAGGTATTTCCTTTCCTCAATAAATCGTTAGATGTTGTAAAACCATGGCTTTTCTTCTAGCCCTATCTGGATACTCTTGACTTTTTCCTCACCATAACATGGAGCTTTCATTTTCATTATTACCAAAAGCTTCATCATTGATCCTATCGGTTTATCTCACATTAAAGAAAGTGTTGTTAGGGCATCCGCCATTTGATTCTCATCTTTTTGTAAATGCATGAAAAGACATTTAGTGAAATTCCTAATTAGCTTTTCAAATAGCAAATGTAAGGTTTCAACCTCTCTTCTTTCACTTCCCACTTTTTATTAGCCTAACTAATGACTAACAAGGAATCTCCATAAACTAGTAGGTCTTTAGTTTTAACTACTAGCGCTGCTTCCATGCCGTAAATGCATGCCTCGTACTTAACCATGTTATTTGTGGCCCTGAAGTCTAATTTCTTAGCCATTGGGATGGTTTCTCCTCTTGGTGTAACAAGAATTACTCCTAGCCCAACTCCTCTATTATTCACAGCTCCATCAAAATAAAGCTTCCATTTATATTGTTCTATTGCTGCTAAGTTCTCTTATAGAAACTTTAGATTCCACTGCTCATTTCCTTCAATTGCATTCTAGGCCAGATGCTGCTACTTTTCCTTTGAGGACTTTCGTAGTGACGTACTCTATATCAAACTCAATTAAAAGTACCAACCATTGAGACATCTTTCCAGTCAAAGTTGGTGCTTGAAATAAATACCTTAAAGGATCTATTTTTGAGATAGCTTGTACCTTATAAGATTGGAAATAATGTCTTAGATTCTTTATAGCCCATATAATTATCAAACATGTTTTCTCTACTAGATTGTATTTTTCTTCATATGGCAAGAACTTTTTATTGAGATAATACACTATGTACTCCACCCCTTCTGGTCCTTCTTACACCAACATTGCTCCTATTGCCTTTTCTTCTAAAGCCAAATACAAGATTAAAGGTTTACCTTACCTCGATGGTCTTCACACAGGTGGGTTAGTAAGGTATTCCTTAATCTTATCAAAGGCTTTTTGACATTCTTCATTCCATTCCACTGGCTGATTCTTCCTCAAGAGCTTGAAGATCATATTACATACCATGGTAAGTCTCACACTAAACCTGTTACTGTACTGTAGTTTTCTAATAAACCCTCGTACTTCCTTCTCTGTTCTTGTTGTTGGCATCTCCTAAATGGCTTTGATCTTTTCTAGATCAACTTCTATTCCTTTGTTATGACTATGTGCCTTAATAACTTTCCAGAAGTTACCCCAAAGATGCATTTATTCGGATTAAGCCTTAGGTTATATCTTTCCATTCTTGATAGGAACTTATCCAAAGCCTCAAAGTGTCCCTCTCTTGTTTCTAACTTAACCATTATATCGTTGATGTACACTTCCACTTCCTTATGCATCATATCATGAAATAAGGTAATGGCTGCTCTTTAATAAGTTACTCGTACATTCTGCAAACTGAAGGGCATCACCTTGTATCAATACATCCCCCACTCCATGATAAAAATAGTTTTGATCTTGTCCATAACCACCATCATTATCTGATTATAACTTGAGAACCCATCCATGAAGGAGTACATTATTCTACTTGCTGCACTATCGATAATCACATCAATATGGGGTAAAGGAAAGTCATATTTTGGACATGCCTTATTCACATCTTTGAAGTCTACACACATTCGGACTTTTCCATCTTTCTTAGGAACTAGTACTTTGTTTGCCAACCATTGAGGGTATTCCACTACTTCTAAAAAGTTAGCTTAGATCTGCTTAGCGATTTTGTCCCTTATCTAGTTTGTCCACTCTGGCCTCAACCTACAAAGTTTTTGCTTAATAGGTTTAGCTTTTGGATATATTGGAATGTGATGCTTCGTGATTTCTTTGTCTAACCTTGTCATGTCCTCATAGGACCAAGCAAATACTACCTTTCTTTTTGTTAATATTCTCTTAAATTTTTCTCTCTCTTCAGGAGTTAAATCATGTGATATAGAAATGTGTTTTGATTTTTCATTTGTGCCCATGTTTAATGAATCTAATTGAATAGAATTAATGACAAACATGCATGAATGATCATTATTAAAATGCATAAGACCATCAGAACTGACATCACATAAGTAAGCCAAACCAGAATTCATATAATTGACCACAGGAAAAATATATTTTTCATCCTCAAACAAATTAGATGTTATTACACCAGTTTCTTCATAAAAAAAAACATCACTAAAACTATTATTAATAATGCAAGCTAAATCCCATGGTGGTTATTCATTAGGTGGTAGACAAAGCAATTCTTCAATGTCTTCAGCTTTCATTTTTTCAACAACTGTCTTCATCACCTTATCTTTATTGTCTTGTACCAGCCTCTTAACTATATACTTTTTGAAGATCTCAAACCTAGGGATATCCACACCATCTACTTGAACAGGCTCCTTTTCACCCAGATAGAACTTCTCCTTCTTTTATTTGACAAAGTTGTCCTTCAGAGGTCCCACGTTCCTTACGAGGTTACTCTCAGTGAAAAACCTTCTCCTTGCCATTTTGCTACCAAATCCAATTCCAATATAGCCCAATCCTCTTGTATCATCTTGGGTTTGAAGTATGGTAATTCTAGGATACCTTGCTCGTCTTCTTTTTCCAGTCCTTGTCCAGGTTAATAATTAATCTTCTTAATCATGCTCATAACCCTTAGATCCCTCGCAATTCCCTCTGAGACCATGGCTATTTGGAAACCAGGAGGAATAACTACCTGCTTTTGACTATCCATAACTACGAATACAGTCTTGCCCATACTCACATCCAAAGTTACGACTTCCCCTTCATGTAGGAATTTCCGCTTTTGATGCCTAGTGGAAGGCACTCCTCCCAAAAAATGATACTAAGGCCTACCCAACAACAAGGCATAAGTGACAGGAATGTTTAGCATAGTGAATTCCACCATTGCTTTTATAAGTCCAATCTTCATAGGAGCCACAAATGTTCCCTTTGCATTCCTCGTGTTACCATCATAAGCCCTAATTACAAGGTCTAACTTTGCTAAATCCTTCACCTTCATGCCTAAATTGGGCAAAATTCGTAGCAGGAAAACATCAATTATAGACTTATCATCCACCATTACATAATTGGTCCTTTTCCCTCTCACTTCTATTGGAATGAACACAACTTTATTATAATTCCTTCCTTCAATAGGTAGATCCTCATCAGAGAAAGTAATAACCCCATGCTTTTTCTCTGTAACCTTGGCCACCATTGCTTCAGGGGTAGTAGTAGTTTTAATGCTTATCTTAGCTAGAGCCTTAACTAGAGCTTTCCTGTGCTACTTGAGTGCATCAAGAGCTCCCAAATGCTTACATTTGCTTTTACTTTCTTGAGTTGTTCAAGAATTAGGTCATCGCCATGTTCATCTGAGTCTTCTCCTTCAACAGCTTCTTCTCTCTTTGTAGTTTTATATACTGGTTTATAACCCTTCCCACTTTTGGTAATATGACTGACTTCAGGATTATCAAGCCATACATTATATCTTTTAATGCCTTTCTCATCAAAATTATACCAAATATCAATAGTCCCGATAGTCTGATCCTTATTTCCATCTTTCCATACTTCAACCATGCATTTCTCCTTTTTGACTAGTAGCTTTTGATCATCGAACTCATCACCCCATCCTCTAGGCTTGATTGTATCAATGGATATGTCAAAAGAAGGTGGTTTAGAATAAAACACCTTATAATCAAATTTGCTTAAGGGCTGACCCAATAAGTCTTCTACTCTTTCCACATCTTTAGGGGCACTAAGAGATTTCTTATCGGCTTTAAGGTTTAGATCCTCAAAAGAGTTTAGCACTTCTTCCTTGCTTACTCTTGAGTTGATCATCATAGTTGTTGGAGGTGGCATGTTTCTATAATTTGGGAAAGGATTATTTTGGGTGTTTGGGTTTGAATTTGATTTCTCAAGGTGTATGATTTTTCTGGAATCTATAAGGTTTTGGATTTTATGTTTAAGGTGCATACAAGAATCAGTTGGATGACCAGTAACTTAGTAAAACTTATAATAACTATTTGGGTCAGCGCCAGGGAGATCTGGGTTTGGTGGTCTAGTGGGGGTTAAAGGTCTAAAGAGGCCATTTTGGGTGAGACAGTCTAGGACTTTAGATAAGGGTTAGTTGAAGTTTAAGAATCTCCTGGGTTGTTGGATAGCACAAACTCCTATAACCTGACTAGTATTTCCTTGTTGTGTGCCCCTAGTTAGGTAATTTCTCACTCCAGTGCTCCTAGTGACCTTTTTTTTCTCATTTTTAATCTCTTCAACTTGCAACCCATCATCTTTAAGATCTACAAATGTCTTGGGATTCATCATTTATAGCCTCTTAACTAGATTAGGTAGCCCATTTTGAACTATCATCCTAACTTGATCCTTCTCAGCCAGCTTATTCTTCATTAGTCCCACCTTATTCATGAACCTAGTTAGAAAATTCAAAAATGACTCATTGGGCTTATGCTTGGCCAGTTCTAGATCCCTAATAGACACTTCGAGCCTAGTATTGTAGTCATATTGCTTTAGAAAAGCAATGCATAGCTCTCTTCAGTCTTCACAGATAGACTTCTCTAACCCATGATACTAATTAATAGCCATGCCCTCCAATGACAGTACAAATAGCTTGGTAACCACAGACAAAGGAGCCTTAATGGTGCTCATGGTAGTTGTGTATTAACTAAGGTGAATCCTCAGGTCCCCAGTACTATCAAATTTCTATAATTGTGGCATCTTGAATTTATCAAGCAATTTGTCCTCCCCGAATTGCATCATATCATTAAAATCAAATGAGCATCCAATGCCCTATCCTCTAATCAATTCCTCCATCTTGGACATTTTCTGAGTCAGTGCTTTCATCTGCTTGGATTCCAGCTCTTGAACTTGCTCAAGTGATTCTCTTTTCACCTTTTTAACCATATAACTCTTAACATCCTTGAGTTTCATTTCCCTAGCATTGTCATTGTTAATAGGTGGTGTTCTGATAGTAAGTGGATTAGCTACAACAGGAGGTGCAATAGCAGCAAGTGGTTGCATCAGTCTAGCCAAAGCATGTCTTAACTCATCTTGCATCATTGCTCTCATGTCATCCATCAGTGCTCCTTTGACATCATCTAGGGTCTAGTTTCCTCCTTCTTGTTGTTCTATTTTTTTGGCTTGTTTCAGTTGTGTAGATTCTAAGTAGAGTGGATTGATGGTACTCTTTTCCAATCTGCTAAGGATCTCTTTCACAATCGATTGTAGACTCGAATAAGTTCTCACTAGTCTGCGACCCTTTCACCTCCAAACATAGGAAGACCTAAATGAATCTATGATGGTTGAAAGATAAATGTTAGTATGATGCATAAGATGCATGTATGCATGATGCATGTGCTATGCAACAAGTAGTAAATCAAGTTAGGTGTACATACATCCTTCCAACCTTATTCCTCCCACACACGCATTCAATGGCGAGTCTCTTTTCCTAGGATTTTTGGTCTTGGTCTTAATGTCAATAGGGGATATCAGGGACCAACACACATGCCAAATCTCTCTTAAAGCAATAAAATATAGAAATAATATTTATATGTATAAAAGCATAGCCCAATCTTTATTAGTCTTAAAGGGCTTCTAAAGTATAGGCTTAGGCCTTTATAGATAGAAATACCTCATGGCAACATTCACAAGCAATTTGGGTAGATCCTATATGAAGTAACTAAGCCATTATATGTGGTTAGGGTCCGGTAACAAGGTCAAGGTTCCCTTAGCAAGATGCCCTCCTTTAAAACTTGAGTCACATGCCAAGGATAGAGGGGCCCAACATCCTTTGCAAACTCGAGAGAAGACTGCCCCCTTTAAGGACTTCGATCACAAACTCTAGTCAGATGAACCCGACAATCTCTCTTAAATTGAGTTAAGGCTAAGAGTGATGGTTAACTGACTTACAATCCCATTAAGCTAGTGGAATCATGGAACCATAAACCAACACCATCGATTAATAGGGACATGTAGAATGAATGCAAGAATAAAATAATAATTAATAAAATAATTTTAAAGAGCACAAGTAGAATCAGTATCTCTTATCCCCAGTGGAGTCGCCACTGTAGACAACGGGGTTTAGCACGCATCCAAGATTTTAGCAACCGCGACATTGTTTGAGCTTAGGGCTCTAGAGAACACTCTAACCACTGTCACAAAGACATGGCATGGAGATGAGGAGTCACCACCTAGGGTAATAACTGGGACAAATTGAAAAAGTGGTACTCGATTCCCTTAAAAAAAGCTAGCACCACAATCGGGAGATTCTAGATACGAAATACCAACTTCTTTCAGTCTCGTGTTCATTTAGAATTACTTTATGAACTACTATATTATCCTCTATTTACATACAATTTCATATAAACCTTTATTCTAATAATTAACTCCAAGGGAAACCAGACATGAAGTAAAAGTAAATAATGCATTCAATCAAACATATAATCCTTAAGTTAGTCTAATATACATTGATTTTAATTAAATGAGCTAAATCTACATGTTTTAATTTACAAGCGAGCTAAAGACTAATTAATTTTAATTAAATGAACCTAAGTCTATTTATTTTAATTCTAAAAATTAGCCTAAATCTACAATTTATAGAGGTATTTAAATTAATGGGCCTAATTCTACATGTTTTAATGCTAAGGTGATCTTAGATCTATAAATTATGAAAAAAGCTTTAATTTAATGGGCTAAGTCTAATTAATTAAATTAAATTAGGTGGGCTTATGTCTAATTTATTAAATGGGCTTAAATTATCTCTAACCTACAAATCTAATTACTTATGGGCTTAAAATGCATTTTAATTAATTAAACTTAAAAACCCTAAATTTATCCAAGTGGATTAGAATCTAATATGGGATTAAGGCTAAAAACACATAAAAATAAATGAACATGCCCAAAAAAACAAATAAAATAAACAAGCCTAAAAACAAATAAAACATATTAAAACAATTAAAATAAATATCAAACAACTAATTAAATTATTTCCTTCTAAACCCTAATTTTCATTAACATGCAACCTAAATTAATCTACTTCCTCCATTAATTTTAATTAATTACCCAATTAAAACCCTAATTTTACTAACCAATTAATCAAAATAAACAAGCAATCACACATAATTCCTCTATTCCCACTATTGGGGCTATTACAATAATCTATTGAAAATAATAATAAAAATAATTAATACAACCCCAAAAATAAATAAATAAAATAAAGTAATAAAATAATAATAATAATAATAAACCCTAGAAACTATATCTCTACAAGGTTTTATCCATGGCATTCCATGGACCTCTTATGGATTTGATTCTCCAAGTATAATCATCATGTGTTTTCCTCCATAATCACCATAAAAAAAGAATAAAAATTATGATTAGTGGATAAATTATAACAATAATAAAAAAAATAAACAATAAAATAAATAAATAAATAAAATAAAATAAAATAAGAAGAAGATGATGTTTATGGATGATTTTAATGGAATGCTCCTCGGATTTTGTAGAATCACTATTCTTGATAGGTCTTCAAATATTGTTCTTAAAAAATCCTTCAAAAATCTTTATTTAAGCAAAAGAATTTTTAGAGAATAAGATGTTTTTCTCCTTTTTTTTTTGCGTCCTTTTTTTAGAGCCAAAAACCTCCTTATATAGGGATACATCTTGAAACCTTAGTTATAAATTAATTCCTAAAAGACTTCTATTTCCTTAAAAAATTATCAAAATAATTTTTAGGAGAATTTCAAACTAATTAGGACTTAATTTATCTGGAAAATTAAAGAATTAGCAAAAGAAGTCTAATTCTGATCAAAATTATGTAATTCTGATTGGAATTAGTATAATTTTGACCACTTTTTTTTTACTTTTAATTACAAAAAGTTCCTGGAAAGAATTTAAGTTTTTCAATTAGACCCCTAAAAAGCATTGCAATTTAGTCCATGAAAACATTTAATCCTTTTTTTAAAAAATACAATTAGACCTTTAAAGTTTTAAAGTTTAAATATTGATGACCTATTCATGACATTTTCATCATTGGAGTCTTTTAACACACCCATAACTCAATATCCCAAAATTAGGTGTCTATAAGAAGAATTTAAATTTATGGGTGATAAGATTTCTGCACCTTAGAATCTCATCTCCATTATCACAGCTAGGAAGATGCTGAGGAAGGGTTGTCAGGGATATTTGACATTAGTTAGGGATACTTCGGTGGAGAAGTTGTCACTCACAGATGTTCCTATTGCTTATGAGTTTCCTGATGTTTTTCCTTAGGAGTTGTTAGGTTTACCACCTCACAGAGAGATTGAGTTCTGTATAGATGTGTTCTAGGCATTACTCCTATTTTGATGCTACCCTATAGAATGGCTCCTACAGAGTTGAAAGAGTTGAAGAAGCAGTTGCAGTAATTACTGGATAAGGGTTTTATCAGACCCATTATTTCTCCTTAGGGTGCACCAGTCCTATTTATGAGGAAGAAGATGGTACCCTGAGACTATGCATAGACTATAGAGAGCTAAATAAGGTAACAGTGAAGAACAAGTATCCTCTCCCGAGGATAGATGATTTGTTTGATCAGCTTCAAGGTGTACAATTCTTTTCAAAGATTTATTTGAGGTATGGTTATCATCAGTTGTGGATCAATGAAGTCGATGTTCCTAAAACGGCATTTCGCACTTGATATGACCACTATGAGTTTTTGGTGATGTCATTTGGGTTGACTAATGCACCAACTACTTTCATGGATCTGATGAACATGGTATTCAGAACATTTATGGAGCAGTTTATGGTAGTATTCATTGATGATATACTAGTGTATTTAAAGAGTATAGAGGAGTACATATATCATTTGAGGACTGTATTGCAGACACTAAGAGAACATTAGCTTTATGCTAAATTCTCATAGTGTGATTTCTGGTTGGAGAGTGTTGCATTCCTTGGACACGTATTATCTAAAGATGGTATCCAGGTTAATCCATAGAAGATTGAGGCATTGTCTGAGTGGCCTAGACTGACTACAGTCATAGAGATTTAAAGTTTTCTGGGTTTACATAGGTATTATAGGAGATTTGTGCAGGATTTTTCTAGAATTGTAGCCTCTTTTACTCGCTTGACTCGTTAGAATGTGAAGTTTTGAGTGGTAAAATGCTTGTGAGAAAAGTTTCCAATTATTAAAGGAGAAGTTGACCACAATTCCAATTTTAGTTTTGCCTAATGGAGTAGATAAGTTCACTGTGTATTGTGATGCCTCTAGAGTTAGCCTAGGTTGTGTGTTGATGCAGAATGGTAGGGTGATAGCTTATGCTTTGAGGTAGTTAAAGAAGCATGAACAAAATTATCCTACCCATGACATAGAGATGGCTACAATGATCTTTGCTCTCAAGATTTGGAGACATTATCTGTACGGGGTGACTTGTGAGATTTTTACTAATCATAAGAGCTTAAAGTACATTTTTTAGCAGAGAGATCGGAATCTGAGGCAGAGGAGATGGTTAGAGCTCCTGAAGGATTATGATTGCAAGATTCTTTATCATCTAAGCAAGGCTAATATGGTAGTAGATGCCTTCAGTAGGAAGTCCTCAGGCAATCTTGCTCATATCAGTGTGGAGAGGAGACCATTGATCCAAGAGTTGCACTAGTTGGTGGATTAAGGTTTGATAATGAAGATAAGTAGATATGGTGGACTGTTAGCTCAATTTAGAGTTCAATCTGTGCTAAGAGATAGGATTAAGGTAGCTCAGGGCCGAGATCCTATTCTTGTAGAGAATATTTATGCAGGGAAGTTCACTAATTTCACACTTGATGATGAAGGTGTTTTGTGGATCAGTGGTAGGTTGTGCGTTCCTGATATGGATAATTTGAGAGAAGTGATCCTTAAGGAAGCACATTCTACAACCTACAACATACATCTAGGTGTCACTAAGATGTACCATAGTATCAGAGATTTGTACTGGTGGGATGGACTGAGGAAGGATGTAGCTGCTTTTGTTGCTAAGTGTTTAACATGTCAGCAGGTGAAAGCTGAACATTAGAAGCCTTTTGGGAAGCTTCAACCACTTCCTATTCCTGAGTGGAAATGGGAGAGAATTGCTATGGATTTTGTGGTTAGTTTACCTCATTCTAAGGATGGATATGATTCCATCTGGGTGATTGTGGACAAGTTGACTAAGTCTGCTCATTTCTTGCCTGTGAAAGCCACTTATTCTGTAGCTAAATTGGCAATGCTGTATGTTAAACATATTGTGTGCCTTCACAGAGTATGTGTGTATATTGTATCTTATAGAGGTTCAATGTTTACCTCTCATTTTTGGCAAAAGTTGCAGGAAGCAATGGGCACTAAGCTTGATTTCAGTACTAATTTTCACCCTTAGACAGATGGTTAGTCTGAGAGGATGATTTAGACACTTGAAGATATGTTGAGGATATGTGTATTGGATCTGGGACGTAGATGGGATGATCATTTGCCGCTTGTGGAGTTGGCATATAATAATAGCTACCATAGCAGTATTAGGATGACACCATATGAGGCTTTGTACGAAAGGAAGTGTAGATCCCCTATGAATTGGGACAAGATTGGGGAAAGAGCATTGACTGGACCTGAGATGGTTTAGGATGCCACTGAGAAGGTTACTGTGATTAAAAGGAGATTAGAGACTGCAGTTAGCAAACATAAAAGCTATATGGATCCAAGATGTAGAGATGTGGAATTTCAGGTTGGAGACTATGTATTTCTGAAGGTGTCTCCGATGAAGAGTGTGATAAGATTTGGCAAGAAGGGTAAGCTAGCATCGAGATATATTGGACCGTTCAAGATTTTGGAGAGAATGGGCACGGTTGCATATTGGTTGGCTTTGCCTCTGAATTTGTCTCAAGTGTATCTAGTGTTCCATATCTCAATGTTGAGGAAGTATATTTCAAACTCTTTACACGTGTTATAGCCTAATAGTGTGGAAGTGAATAAAGACCTGACATTCAAGGAGGAACCTATTGTGATTGTAGACTATCAAGTTCGTCAATTGCGTTCGAAGCAGATTTTGATGGTCAAAGTGTTATGGCAAAGCAACAACGTTGAAGAGCACACTTGGGAGACTGAAGCAGAGATGTGAGCTTCTTATCCTTATCTCTTTCCTCGATGATTCTTGTTTTTTTTTCACTTCTTTGAATTCGAGAACAAATTCTTATAAGGAGGGGAAATTGTAAAGACCTAGTATTTTAAATAAAATAATATTATTTTGAGAAATGTAGTGTTAATAATTTTAGATTTTATTTGTATATTATTATTGATATCCGTTAATATTATTTATGTATTTTATTTTAAAGAGAATTATTTATGTAAAAATAATTTATTTTATGTGGGAATTTTATTATTTAAATGTATTAAAGTTAATAATAATAATATTATTATTATCATTGTTAACATTGTTATTATTTTTGTTAATAATAATAATGATAATAATAATAATATTATTATTATTGTTGTTGTTTTGTTGTTGTTGTTGTTGTTGTTGTTATTTTTATTATTATTAAATTTGAGTGAAGGGCATTTTAGCAATTTCATAAAAAATTGAAAAGTCAAAAAAAATTTTCAGGTCAACATCTTTCTTCTTCTTCTCTCTTTCAGTCCGACACCTTCCAGCCAGCCCAGCTGCCACTATTGATTGCCACCACTTCCCTCTTCCTCCAGCTACCATCCACCACCTTTAGCTTGTTGGGAAGCCGCCTGGAACCACTAAAATCAGAGGAGGCTGATTGTGAGCTCCATCAATGCTAATGAGGATTTCGGCCAACTTAGCTCCTCCAACCAAACTCTTTCGAAAGCTTTTCCTCTAATGAGTCTATTTTCGTTCGTTTGAGCTCAAATCCTCTAGATTTTTCGATATCTTCAATTTTTAGTATATCTGATTTAGGTTTTTTATTTTTTATTTTTTTCAGCTTGATAATGTTTGATTCATGGAAACTTACTTCACAAATGTTAATTGTGGTAGCTCAAGCTTCTCAAATAATTTTTTTTGTGAATTTTTTGAATTAATTTGAATTTTGGGTAATTTTTAATTATTTTAATATTAAATATTGAATTTTTGATAATTATGTTAATTAGTTATTTTTAATGGAAATTTTGTTGAATTTGTGTTTGTAATGTGAGTTAATAATTTTAGAATATTTAAAATAATTTTTGCTGAATTTATATAATTTTTCAGAATATTATTATATTATGTAAATTTTGTATTATTGAGTTAATTGTGTAATTTTGTGAAAGTTATAGTTAAATAATATGTTTTAGATGATTTTAGAATTATATAAGGTATTAAAATGATTTTTATAAATTATTTACTATTTTTAACTAATTAATACTAATTTTTGAAAATTATATTCAAATAATATATTATTTACTATTTTGGTGATTAAATAGATTTTTAATTACTTTTAATATATATTTAAGCTATTTGAAAATATAAAAATGAATTTTTACTATTTTAAGTTGAATTATTGAAAAAATTGGATTTTTATTAATATTATATTATTATTTGAGAATTTTATTTAATTATTGAGAAAATAATTGTATTTAGTGTTTTAAGATTTAAATATATTATATTTTGGTATTTTGAGGATTTGTGGAATTTAATGATTTATAAATATATTTATTATTTTATTTATATTTTTGGTGAATTGTGAACCTCGTTTGGGAAATTATGCAGTTCGGGATCCCAACCTAAGGTGTTGGGCCTTATGTGTTAGAAAAATATTTTCTTTGCAGGATTGACTCTACTTTTTATTAGAGAGATATCCATTTTACAAAATAGGTTCTGTCGAATTTTTGATAGAAATTTCGTAACACGTGACATCGGGTCAATTCTAAATTTTCGTATTTGTTTGAGTTTTGTATTCCTAGATTGAGTCTCTTTTAAATATATAAGTTAGAAATTTATTTTGATTGTTATTAATATTTATTTTCTAGTTGCACTAGGAGCGAGGCCTATTAAACTAGGCTCGTCGAGCCAATCTCGAGGAGTGCAAACTTGTGAGTTATTATCTTATATATGCATTGAATGTAGAATGCATGAAAAATTAGCATCCATGAATTTTGTAATGAAATTGAATATGAATATTTCTTTAAATGAATAAGTATATTTTCGATACATTTTTAGTATATTTGATATATATATGTGGCACATATGCATAATTATTTTTAGTATATATTTGGTATATGTGTGTCATATATATTCGGTATATATTATGTATATGATGGGTATATTTTGCTATGAATGGATGCTATTACATTTAAATTATGCTTTTTATTATTTTAATAATTGTTAAGTTTATTTGAAGGATATCAATCGAACGTGCTACCTAGTGGGTTGCACTAGGACTGTGTACATACTGGTGCAATAGATTTAGGGTTAAGTTATTAAATCACTTGATGTGATTTTTATTTGATTGATGTGATGAAGTAGTGTGGTTGCTGGAGCTCAGTTGACCTAGTGTCTCTAGGCCAATCACACTGATAGTGAGACTGCTGAAACTCGGTTGACTTAATGTCTTGGGGCTAGTCTACTGTCCAAAATGGAATAAGAGAATTTATCTGGAATTAAGTGAGCCTATATGGCTAAAGAGATATTTTTGATTAAGGTTGCTAATAATTAGGGTTCTATTTGATCCTTCAATCAAATAAACATTTTTCAACATTTATTATATATATAAGTGATTTCAGCATCTGTGTGAAATGCCTATATATATATATATATATATATATATATATATATATATATGATTCTTGATTTCATATGACATTAGAAGGTGCATGTATATATAATATAATAATTCACTCAGTGAGGTTTGATTGCCCTCAGTTGTTTATTTTTCAAGAGATTCTTCATCTTCACACTTCAGTAGTAGGCCCATTCGTCGGACTTCCTCAGCCCCTACTAGTTTATGTAAATTTCTTATCTAACTTTTATTGTATTCTAGAAAACTACAATAGTAGTAGTATTTGTATCTGTAGAACAGTTTTTCTGTTGGAGACCTTTATCTAAATATTGTATGCAAATATTTTATTTTATGATATGACATTAAGTATTTATTTTATATTGATTTAAGTTTTTAATTATGGTGCATTTTTATTTATATATTGCATGCTTTTTATTTATAAGGCTTACTACGGGTTCTAAATTCGAAAGAATTCTTGTTCCCTAGCGCCAATCATGACTCCTGGTTTGGGTCATGACATTTGATACAAGTAATAAGCAAGTATTTTTTTAAAAGACCATCTATCACATTAATCACAAAACTCAGCCCAAATGCTTGTAACTAATTAACACTTAAATCAAAGATATATTAGATTTCTTTCTTACATCAAAAAATGGAGAAATTGGGATGTGATTATACATGAATTTAAATTTAGTCAATTTGTATTTTAATTTTGCAAAATCCCAAGTAGTTAATTTGGCCTATCGATACTAAAAGTTACAATCTTCTTAAATTTTGTAAATTATATTTAGCTTTAAATTTAGCAAAACTAATCTAATTAATTTAACATATTATTTATAATTTTATAGTACATTTGCAATTTAATTAAACTATTTTTGTGGAGGTTATGCAATAATTTTATTCCTTTTAGAGAGCGGTTATTTAATAAAGGGGTTACAGTACCTGATGAATGTGTTTTTTATCGAAATATTGGTGAGCACAATCTTTATGTCTTTGTTGATTACCCTTTTGCATGTGGATGTTGGGAATTTGCGAATATCCCTTTTATTAATGGGCTGGGATGGATTTTGTGTCTTGGTTTGAAAAATCTTTATGCACCTTCAATAAGGATGTTCAGTTGCGATTTTGCATCATCTTTTAGTCCATTTGGAATTGGAGAAATGCTTGTTTATGGAAATAGCAAACTGCGTCTTCTTCCTTATGTGTTCAGGGTGCTCTGGCTTTGCTAAATTATTTTTAGGTTACGAATGCTGTAAATGGTTCTATTATTCATCCTTCAAGGTGTTCTTAAGTTCGTTAGACTAGTACATCTGGATTGTTGAAGTTAAACATTGATGCTTCATTGAATTCAAAGTCAATGAGTATTGGATGTGTAATGGTTTTATGGGACTATCGGGGTTTACTTCTTTAATGTCAAACCTGCACTTTTGTTGGCTCTTTTAATGCTAAGATTGTCGAGGCTTTATGTCTGAAAGAAGCTTTGTCCTGGGTTCATCAACAGGGTGGGTTACTCCAAAACTATTATTGAATTAGATACTAAGTTAGTGGTTGATGCTTATCATGCTTCTACTACAAATTTAATGAATTTGGTGCTATAATTTTATCCTGTAAAATGATAGCTAAAAATTGTATGGATGTTATCGTTTCCTTTGCTCCAAGACAAGCAAATGTAGTTGATGATTCCATGGCTAAAGTAACTCATAATCAAGCTAGTCCTTTTTATTGCTGTTAATGTCAATTATTGCATAGTTTTCTATATGATTTATTAGTATTTCTTTATATTTTATTATTTATAATTAGTGTTTTATTAGGATTTTAATTTATTAGCTTAGTTTTATTTCCCTTTTAGTTTCCTATTTAAGTTATACATTTTTAGTATGATTTTGTAAGAATTTTGCTTTCCTAAAGAGTTAGGGATTCAAGCCAATAGTTAATGAGTTATTTTATGGAGTTATTTTTCTCATTAGAGGAGGTTTTGAAGGTGCAAAATTATTGTTTTGGTCCTTGGACGAATTTGGGGTATTTTTCTCTATAAATAGAACATTTTAGCTTTCGGTTAAGAGGGCAGTATTGAGCCATATTGAGCCATCATTGGGGATTAGACACCAAGGTTACAAACAAGAACCCTAGAAGATTAAAGGAGCAAGAAATTGAAGAATTGAAGATTGAAGATTAATTATAATTATTTCTTTCTTCTTCTCTTTCTTATATTTTTATTATGGGTTTTTCTTGTGATTTCTTAGAGTTTATTGACAATATGTTAGGCTAAATATTTCTTTTTAGGAATTGATGATCCAAATATGATTTAAGCTTCAAATTTAATAAATTCATTAGTTTTTGCATATTATGTTTGTTAATCTTAATGCTGCTTGTTGTTTGGCCATCAATAACATGATTTTAATTAGGATTATACATTGAGAGATGGTAATTCTAATAGACATATAAACACAAGTTTAACTTAGCTCAAAATTAGAGATAAATTGAGTTGATTAAATTCCCATTGAATTGTGCTTCATAATTCATTATTTTGATATATAGGTGTTTGGATTACAATGAAAATTGGGTCTTTATTGCCTTGATTGATAGTTATGAATTTAAATTATTTGATACTTGAGAGAGATTGATTGATGCTTTCAAAAAACTTGGGACATACATGGCTAATTGAGTAATAAATTTGGGTAGCTTAGTGATTCTGAGGTGATTTAATTTCTAGCAAGTTTTGATTATTGATTGTTTGTTCTTTATATTTAAAAATTATTTTTATTCTATAGGTTAATTTATTTGTTATTTAAATTTCATTCAAAATTCCTTATTTGAAAGCCTTAAACAATAAAGATTAGGTTGATAAGTGATTAGAGTGAATTATCGTGGGATTGATATTTTTTATACTAATTGGTGATACCATGCACTTGCAGTTTTGCACCAATAGTTGGCAAGCTGCTCCTTTTCATGTTTAGGAACTCTTGCAAAATGATGTTGTATGACTTTAATTTTTTAATGAATTCTCTTTTGTAAAAAAAAAGTAATATTTGAGGTGATATAGCTAATTTCTAATTTTTTTAATATTTTACATTCACATCATCTAAATATTAGTTACATTGATTAATTACATTTTAACCTAAGAAAAATTATGCAAAGGTGAGTGAATTGAAGAATAAAATTCAGAGAAAAAGAGAGAAAATTCAAAGGAAATATTTTTCTTTAATATCCAAAGAAGGGTTTCACCCCTTATATATACACACAAAAATCCTAATCATAACCTAGTTAGGTATAGAATAATATCCTAAATAGAATAGAACTTTATTCCCAATTGTATACAAATATTTACTTCCTAATATATATAATAAAAATATTTACTTCCTCAACACTCCCCCTCAAGTTGTAAAATGTTTTTTCGGATACAGCCTTTGTGAGGATGTCAACTAGTTGAGTCTGAGATGAAACATATGGAAGATCAATTGTCTCATGGTTCAAATGATCTTTTATGAAATGTTTATCAACTTCTACATGCTTAGTTTGATCATGTTGAACTGGATTATTTGCAATTACTATAGCTGCCTTGTTATCACAATGTAACAACATAGGCTTCAAATGTTTTAATCCTAGATCTTGAACAATTCGCCTTACCCAGAGAAACTCACATACTGCATAAGCCATTCCTTTAAATTCAACTTTAGCGCTTAACCTTGCTATAACTTTTTGCTTCTTGCTTCTCTAAGTGACTAAATTATTTCCAACAAATGTAAAGTACCCGAATGTTGATTTTCGATCAGTCCGATCTTTAGCCTATTTAGCATTAGTATAGCTAGTAATTTCATAATCCTTATTCCTCCCAAAGAATAACCCTTTACCCGGAGAAGACTTTAGATATCTTAATATTCGGAATACTGCATTCATATGTTCTTTACTCGGAGAATGCGTGAACTAACTCACAACACTTACTACATAAGCAATGTCTGGTCGAGTATGAGATAGTTAAATCAACCTTCCCACCAACCTTTGATACTGATCTCTATCAGTTGGAACTTGATCTTCTAGGACTGAAAGTCCATGGTTGACTTCAATGGGAGTCTCGGCTAGCTTACAATTAAGCATCCCCGTCTTTGTTAGTAGGTCCATTATGTACTTTCATTGGCAAAGAGAAATTCTTTGAGTCGATCATGCAACTTCAATTCCTAAAAAATACTTCAAGTACCCAAATCCTTAAGTTCAAACTCAGATGCTAACTATCTTTGTAAGATTGTTGTCTCACTTGGATCATTTGCAGTGACCACCATATCATCAACATATACAATTAGTGCAATGACTTTACCTAACTTCTATTTGATGAGTAGTGTGTTATCAATATCACTTTACTTATATCTAAGCTTCCTTATGAAGGTTGAGAGTTATCCAAACCATGCGCGAGGTGATTGCTTAAGTCCATACAATGCTCTCTTTAGTTTGCATACTCGGTCAGTACATTTAGTTCCGGGTGGTGGATCAATAAATACTTCTTCATCTATGATTCCATTCAAGAATGCATTCTTTACATCAAATTGTTGCAGCGGCTAGTCCAGATTGGCAGCTAAAGAAATAAGGACTCATATGGTGTTCATTTTTGCTACTGGGGCAAATATATCTTCATAGTCAATTCCATACTTCTGAGTATACCCCTTTACTACCAACCGAGCTTTATATCGATTTATGATTCCATCTAGATTGAGTTTGATAATGAATATTCACCTGTACCCCACTGTTTTCTTTCCTTTCGAAAGAGGAACAAGATCCCACTTTCGGTTCTTTTGCAATGCCTCTATTTCATCATTTATAGCTTTCTTCTAATCCGGATCATTTAAGGCTTCCTGCACATTACTTGGAATAGATACAGTAGATAATTGATTTATAGTAAGTGCATGTGTGTTAGATAAATGGTTAGTTGATAGGGTATTTCGCTTTGGTATGAAGGTCCGGATCATATTATTTTTTCGAAACCCCTCTATTGATCCTAGAAGGATAATGAGGCTTAGTATTTGGAATTAAAAGAGAAAAATTTACCTTATTATGCACCACATCCGAAGTTTCTTCAACTTTTGGTATGGGTTGGGAAGATGTACTATCTTGATTACTCAAATTTTCTTCGATAACCTGTCCGAGTGAGATGCTCGTACTCGGAACATCAGATGTCTATCCGAGTGAGATGCTCATACTTGGAATACTAGATGTTTGTCCAGGTGAGATGCTTGGAACACTCAAAATATTTAAAAGACTCGGGAGACTTAGATTTGAAACACTCAAAATGCTATCTTCAAGCTCAAAGAAGTTTGGGTTTTTCTCCCCTTGAAGAGAGCACTCGGAGTGTGAGAAGAATGGACAATTTTCATGAAACTGGACATCCCGAGTGACATACATCTTTTTTGTATTTGGATCATAACACCGATATCCTTTTTGTAAATCCGTATATCCAACAAAGATATACCAGATAGCTCGAGGGTCTAATTTTCTGAGTGTCTAATGAACATATGCTGAGCATCCAAAAACTCGGGGTTTGAGATTATTGAAGGGTGGAGATATGATAAGTTCTTGAAGTTTTTAAAGAGGAGTTTTAAAATTGAGTACTCATGATAGTGTCCAGTTTATGAGGTACACAACAGATCGAACAACTTCTCCCTAGTATTCTCGAGGAACATTCATGTCAAATAATGATGCTCGGACAACTTCCAATAACTGTCGGTTCTTCCTTTTGGCTATACCATTCCATTGAGGAGTGCCGGCACAAGATGTTTGTGGTGAATGCCCTTCTTGTGGCAGAAATCATTGAGAATTGAGTTAACATACTCCCCACCATTGTCAGACTGCAAGACTCGGATTTTACTCTAGTATTGTATAGCCACCATGTTGTATAAGTCCTGAAACTTTATCCCTATTTATTTAATTATATTAATTAGAATGGATAGATTATTTTAATTAATTTAATTTAATTTTTTCAATTTATATTGATTTATGCTAACTAGGTAAAATTGATTGATAGTTGGTGTTTAGTACCCTTTCCTTATAGGAATGATACTCTACTTATCATTTTATTACTTAATACTATTCATACACTTAAGAAGTTATGCTAACACCTGTCAACATGCACTGATAGCTCTTATTATCCTATCCAAAGGTGATATACCATGGAAGCTAGCGGATTGAAAACAAAGCTTACTTTAGTTTGGACAATAAAAAGCAACTAGAAATTAATCTCGTTGGGAAGGGGTTTTTACCATGTCATTCTTAGTTCTTATTCTAAAAAAACTCCATTTGGAGTAAAGATGAAATTACATTGACACCAGACATTCTTTGCCTACAACCCTAGACTCCAAATTTTGATCCCATGAGTTAGAAGCCAACCAACAATCAAACTTAGGTGAGATTTTACAAGTTGCCCTGGGAATATTGGCATCCACAAATTATGACTTCATTTCTAAAGGTGTAGGCGTGCCTTTTAAAATTGATAATGCAATGGTTAACAGAGAGTTTGGGCAATATGCAAGAGTCCTTATTGATATTGATTTAGCGACATCTCTTCAGGAATCACTGCTCATCGAAAGGATAGGGAACAACTTCTTCATTAATATAGTTTATAAAAAAATACCCTTATTTTGTAATTTTTGTTCTAATATTGGACACACTTCTTAAGATTACATATGGGATAAAAAGGCTTCTAACACTGAGTCTTCACATCCTCGACAGGAAAAAGATGATGAACCTACTAAAGTGGTTAAAACAAAGCGTATTTGGTGTAAAATCAAATGTTACTAATGTTCTAATCTCTAATGCTTTTAACAGTTGCAAAATGAGCTTGATATAGCTAGAACAGAAAACCCACCTATTGACAGTGCTATACCTAATCCTATTCCAATTGTCGATCTAATTGCAGATTTTCATCACCGACCTCTTAAACAAAATTAGATACATTGAGCACCTTTAATTTGTAATGAGCTTCCCCTTCAGCAAATGATGACTGATCAGGTTGCAGATTCTCACTGAGCATATCTTAAAACTGATAAAAAAATCACAGTGTTTAGGATTCTGAAAAGGATTATAATCCTCTTTCTTCTTTGGGCTAATGAGGTTGATATGGAAAAAGCAACTTGGACTACTATTCAAAGGAAAAAATCTCCAAAACATCAGAAATCTACAATGACTCTCTTTAAGAGAGTACATATAAAACATAATAAATTGAATTTATAAAATGCTTCTATTGGAATTTTCGAGGCATGGGTAATTCTAATACCTAAAGATGTTTATTCTCTTTTTGTAAACAACACTCTCCTAACTTTGTCTACATTGTGGAGCCTATGGTTGCCTTTTCTACAATTCCAATTCTTATTAGAATAGTCTGAACTTAAATTTGATTACTTCTAATGCTCATCCTCTTCTTTCCATTTGGATTCTAGGCAGACATGGCTACCCCACAGTGTCTTCTATTCATTTTCATGATCAACATATAACTTTAGATGTTTATGTCTCTTCTAATTCTTTATAGAGATTAACTTTTGTTTATGGCAATGTGTGGCATAATCGCTATATGGAGCTTTGGTCTAATCTTTTTACACTCTTTAATAATTTCAATTCCCTTTGGTATGTTATTGGAGATTTTAATGTAGTTTTGGGAGCTCATGAAAAAACTAGAAAATTGTCAGCTATAGGCCCTTATAGGGATTTTGGTAAATTTCTTAATGACTGTCTTCTCTCAGATATTTCTTCTCATGGTGCCATTTTCACTTGGACAAATGGAAGACATGTCAATTATAGAGTGGAAAGTCATCTTGATAGAGTTGTAGCAAATTTATAATTTTTTAATTTCTAGAAGGTTATTTCTTATTCAATATTGCTAAGGCACCATTTAGATCACTTACCATTGCTATTGAAATGTGATTTCAGTGATAAGCCTCCATCTAGGTTCCACTTTTAATCTATGTAGGTTTCTCATCCAGGCCTTAAGGAGCTTGTTACTAATTCATGGTCTATTCCCATTGGCAATTTACACCCTATGAAATTGCTAGGTGCAAAGTTGAAAAGATTACGAGTGAACTTAAAATTTGGAATAGAACTATTTTTAGGCATTTAGATGACAATATCTCTCAAGAAAATTCAATTCTCCAAGATATCTAGTTGGAAATTTTTTCCAATGGTATTTTCTATGCTCTTCACAGGCAAGAGTTGGAGGCTCATGCTATTTTGGATAATTGCCTTACTCAGCAGGAGATTTATCATAGAGATTCTAGTCGGGTTAAATGGCTAGCTGTAGGGGACCGTAATACATCATTTTTTTCATTAAAAATTTTCTCGGTTTAAGTCTAAGCATGGTATTCATCATTGATGCTAAATGGTAAGCTAATTGGTTTATTTTATAATTTTCTCAGGTTCACTGGTTTATTTTATAAATTTTATATGGAACACTGCATGAGGATTTTTTTTTTTATTAGGATCCATTCATGAGAAGAAGCTTGTTGTGATTCCTTGGAAGATGGCTTGCCTTCCAATCAAGGAGGGAGGAATTGGTATCAAATAACTTCATTATCTTAATGATACCATGCTTAGTAAAATGGCTTAAAGGGTGATTTCTTTTAAAGATTATCCTATCTCTATTCTCCGCCAAAGATTTCTCACTCCATCAAGCCTTCCTTGCAACTCTTACATTACATTTTCCCTTTGGTCCTCTGTTAAGCATCCTTTTCAAAGTCTTCGCTCAAAAATTTTATGGTTCATCGAAAATAATAGTGAGCTCAAATTTTGGACTAATGTTTGGATCATCCCTTCAGTTACTGACTAACTTGGCATATAGGCTAAACATCAATGTGCTCTCTCTACTTATGTTTTAGATTTTATGTCCAATAATACATGGCATCTTGAACATATATATAATGTTATAGTAAAATTGAATATTCAAAGAGTTTTGGCCATTCATCATGACTTTAATATTTATATTTAGACTACTTCTATTAATGGGATTTTAACGGTGAAGTCGATATATGATCATATTAGGTTTTCTTGTCCTCCTACACCATGGAATTCTTTCATCTAGAAAGAATTTTTCCCACCCTCTTATTCTTTAATTTGCTAACTAGCAGTATTAGGTTACTTACCAACAAATGATCAGCTTATCAAGAAGGGATTTTCCTTCCCATTGCATTGTATTTTTTGTGCTGATCATCATAAAGATCATTAATATTTGTTCACTTAGTTTTTTTTTCTTTAGTTGTATGGAACTCTATCTCTCACCTGTTTGGTAAGCGTATCATGTTGGATGGTTCCTTACTGTATCTGATTACTAAAGTTATGAGCCCTGTTTTCAGCTCACAAGTGATGGCTTTATAGTGTGCAGCCATTGTTAGTGCCATTTTAGTGATTTGGAGAATTAAAAATTTAGCTATTTTGAAGATGAAGCTCCAAACATCCATGTTGCTCTGTGCTCAGTTTGGAAAACTATCAAAGAATGCTACTTCTTTAGAGTTGGAAAAATGGCAAATAATGTATATGACTTCTGCATTCTTAACCTACTGACGGTTTAAGGTATTCTTAGACCTGCACCATCTATTATTTTTGTGTCTTAGCAGCAGCCTCCTTCCTCTTGGATTAAGGCAAATACAAATGGCTCAGTTTTAGGCTCCCTTGGTGCTACTGTCTCTGACATAATTTTTTAGAAACTCTCCTATTATTTTAATAGGTTCTTTCTCTTTCAGTGTTGGGCAAGACTATGCTTTCATGGCTAAACTGAAAGCTGCAATTCATGCGGTTATTATTGTATGGCAAAAGGGTTGGCATTGTTTATGGTTGGAATGTGACTCCATGTATGTAGTCCACCTTTTATGTACTCTTTCTAAGCAAGTTCCATGGAAAATTATGCAACAATGGCATCAATGCTTACATGTTATGTCTCAAATTAACTTTAGGGTGTCTTATATTTTTTGAGAAGGAAATTATGTCGTTGACTTACTGGCTCAATATGGCATCTTTTCCAAAATAGTTCATTGGTAGGATTCCGCTCCATCCTTTTATGAAAATAACATTAGTATAGATCATAGGGGAAGAGGTTTTTACCAATTAAACTAGTTTCGTTGGCTTTTTCTAGCCATTGATATTTCTCATAACATTGTTATTTTTATTTTCATTAATAAATTGGACAATAGAAAGATGATGTTAGCGTTAAGAGGGTGTCAACCTAATTGAGATTTTCAGGTGCGTTGCCTGATTTCTGGCCTCCATCCTTTCAAAAAAAAAAAAAAAAGAAGTATAAAAATAAAACCTTTATTGTCACTATTTTTCAATTCCATTGACAAAATTTTTTTGATTTACAACTCAACAATATTTCAGACGTTGTATTTAGGCATACATTGACTCTTATAAGGGTTGTTTAGTTCATACTTCAAAATCAAAATTGAAATAAAAAAAATGTAATGAAAATTTTAATATAGTTTTTGGTTTACAAGAGAATTAGAATTGGAATCAATCTTAATTATATATGAAAATATGTAGCTTAATTATTAATTATTATGAATTTATATATTTTATTTCATTACTTCAAAAAATATTATATTTCATAAATTTTAACAATATATGACAATATTTAAAATTTTGACTAATTTATAATTAATTTGACTTAATTTTATGTGAATGAAAAATCATTCCTCGCCCTTACATTCATAAAACAAACAATTCCTTAGATCTTTGAATGATTCCAATTAAATAAATACCAACAAAAATTTTACAATAAAAATATATGTAAACTACATCAAGGAAAACCACAAAAATACTAATAAAAGCAAGAAAATCTTAGAAAGAAGATTTAAAAATTTCAATAAATAAACAAACAGATCAGAGATTTATATTTATTCAATGTAAAAACATAAAGTAAAAAGAACTATTGCCAATGGAAAAGATAACTGACGATGACCAAATTGAAAGTTTTTCGGAGAAAAAAAAATTAAGAGAAAGGGTAATAAGAAAAGACTACTAGAGTTTTCGTAAGAATTGAATCATTAAATTTTAACGTCATTCAATTAACCAATATTCAAGTAAAAGGTGCTTGTGGGCTATGGCAATTTCTTTTACGTTGTCGTTTACATTTCTTACTTCTGCAATTTTCATTGCTAATGGTTAAGTTATCAATTTATAGGAATTTCATTTGAAGATGCTCTAAGCTACCCTCTCTTTTAAGCCTGAAGTTTTTTTTTTTTAAATTAATCTTTTACCATTTAAAATAGCGATGACCTTGTTTTAATTTTCATATAATCTATTGCATTATAGAACAAACACTTATATTTGTGTGTGAAAAAATGATTTATAATGTTTAGATAATCCCATTCTTGAAGGAGACATTATACAATGGTTATGGTATTTAATGAATTAGAAAGTTAAACCAATAAAAATTAAGTATTTACTTAAGGTTATAAAAACTAAAATCTAATAGCACATGAGTGAATCTTACATAACTTGATATTATTGATTTAACTTTCCAACTTATAAAAGATGACTAGGATTATTATAAATTTTCTTCATGCGAAAAATATTAATAATATACCACTAAGATATAAAAGTACATAATACATTTTTTTCATTTAGATTAATAATTTGTTTCTGAGTTGGAGTAATTTAAGTAGTTGAAAGAGAACAAATGCTTTAACAAGAAAATATAATTCTTTTATTACTAATTAATGAATGCTAAATTTATTTCACTAGAATTAAGTACAACATATAGATAAAAGACTGGCTGTAGAACAAGAAGACAATAAGTCTTCAATACATCCATAAAACAATTTAAAAAATTGGTACCCTTAAAGAATTATTGATTGAATGTTTATGGTAGAAGCCAACATTCAACATTCCGAAAGCTAAAACACAACTTGAAGAAGAGAAGATAATTAAGAGCTTAAAAATTAAGCAGAAAGAATGCATTTATGTGCACTTAAATCCTTCTGGCACCTTCTTGCTGCAATAGTTGAGCAATAGGCTCAAATTAACTAGAACATTTAAGTTAATGCCCAAGAGACTAGCTTTGAGGGTGGTGCAAAGGCAAACCACAGCTTCAAAATCGACAAGATCTTTAATGAGGCTACGGCAAAGGATCTTTGGTGGTTTACTAATCTTAACATCCAATAGGTCTTTTAACAAATCAACATATACACCCAACTTTAGCTTATCCTTAAGGCATTTAGCAGGTTTTGATGATGGCACTGGTGATGGGTAGTTGGGGTGAGGTGTGGGGACTTTTGGCTTCGGGGATGGTGATAGTGGGCAATAGGTAGACCTCACCAAATTGAAGAAGAGGAGATTGAGGGAGAGGAGGAGGGCAACTTAAGCTAAAGCCCTTAAAGCCATGGATTGGGCTATAATTCTTGAGTAAAGATGCCAACGGTTTGAATTGGAGTGTGATGGAAATTAGTGAAGTGGTTTAAGGTATTTATAGATGGAGATATAAGCACAAGTTGAGTTTTCGATGTCCCAAACGTTAACCATGGGGATACAGTTCATAAGGCGAAGTATCGAACATCTACTGGCATCGAAATAGAAGATGATTTTTTTTTTCGAATAAAAAATATGTGTCAACACAAATTTCTTGTCATGAAATTAAGAAGCAAGAAAGATAGTAACAATTATCACTTTTGAATTTTATTAGAATAAAAAATTAAGGTACAATCTCTAATATAAATCTCTAGAAGTGTAAAGATTGAAGCATTTGCTGCTTTCTTTTGTTGATAACGGATCAAGAGCATTAAAAGCTTGTTCTTGAATCCATAGGAGATTTTTCCTTTGATTTTGGTGAAGAAGATGGGTTGAATATGCAAAAACCGATAAATACCGTTTGAAAACTTGTATTTGGAGATTTGAAGACTTGAACACCTTTTAATTTGTAAATGAAAAAACTTTGATAATTTGATTGGAATTGTCTTGACGCTTGGAGAGAATTTTGCAGACCTTTACTTGATGTTTTGATTGCAAAATTCTGGCGATTTGAGACTTGATCTTCTATCTTTGTGTCCCCTTCCAACAAACCACATGCACTCCTATTTATAGAGAATTTGAGGAGGTGCATTTATTATATATTTCTTTGTAGGCAAAGAATATATAATTTCTATTTAATTAGAAAATAATATATTCTCTTTATATTTTAGGCAAGAATATTTTTTTTTTTTTGACTCTTGCCTTTTTTACAAAAAATATATATACATATTCTCCATATATATTTTGCCTTATATAGAGAATAATATCTTTTGTATCTTTTTATTTAGCAATTGACATATTAAATAATATTGGACTTTATTTGATTAATTAATTAATTAAAATTAATTGTCAAATAATTTTACTAACCCATTTGAGGTAAACTCAAAATTTGTTAATGGGTTTCAAAAATTTATGTCTACAAATGCCCCCTCAAGATGTGTTCATGTAAATTTTGGACCAATCACGTCTCGGAAATTTTTTTTTTAATTGTCATTTTTGAAAAAAAAATAATTTAAATTACTAAAAGCATATGGATACCTTTAATAATTTAAATTATGTAATCTTGACTTCAATAAATCATTTGAGAAGTTTGAACCGTTCCACCACTAGGCTTTAATCAATAAAACTAAGTAAATTAATTTTGTTGGCCCAAGCATATACAATCTTGATCTGCACGTATGATTTGAAGCTTGATTTTTATTCTTATTTTGCCCATCAAAGACCCAAGTTGCACTTGTAAAATGTTTCTGTATGCTGCTTCTTGACAAAGAAATAAGTGTCTATAACTTCCTTAATTTGAATAATTAATAGTCCAATTTAGGAGCAGTGGAGCATGTTTTCCCTTTGACTATCATGCTTCATATTCGAGAAATTATTGTGCCTTCCAATTGTAAGTAGGGAAAAAAGAAAATTCGTCTTTCAAATAAAATATCCCTGCACGTCACTCCTCTATATAAACAACATGTCGGCATAAAGCAAGAATTCCAATAAAGGCACTGGCCGCCCTTCAGGTCTTCACAGAAATTTTTTTTTATCCATTGCTCAAAAAGGTCAATTGACAGTCCCTTGTAACTCGAATATATATGAGTCATGGAGCCTTGGGCTTGTTTTTTTTATTCTTTAAACATTGTTTGTTCAATTGTCATGTGCAGGGACCACCGCTTTCTTTATTACTTTTGGGAGAAAAGGACAAAGTGCTTTACCATTATTTGACAACAAAACTACACTTCTGCATTTCAACCCGAATTTCGAAGAAATCAAAGTTGACTTAACCAACCAATTTGGGGTGATCTTTTTTTTTTTTTTTTCTTATCTGCTCGTCTTGGTGATTTGCACATCTTCCACATCAAATTCTTAATTGATTTAATGCTTGACGCTTCATGAATCAGCTTGCCAGCACTGTCCGAATTTTTATTATTTTTTGTGTTTCTGTAAAAAAAAAATTATACATGAACGTATACACATATTGTTGGCATGCATAAAAGTGTCATGTACGTATATTTTATTTATTTATGTAATATTGTCAACTGTTTTGCAAGTTTTAAATTCCAACTTTTGTCTTCAAATATGTGCTTTAGGAATCAACTTGCATCTTCAACATGGTTGTCTTCAAGGAGATTAGATTACTTCTTCAACATCAACAAAACTTTTTATTTTGGGTGACAAAGATTCAAAGATGGAGGATGGCACTACACTTGCAGTCTACACCCTTGCTATTGCCAATTTCGCTCCTTCATGGTCTTCTTCTAATAGATTTCTACACTTGTCATCTTGGAGTTTGGAAACATCATGAGACATCTATGACTCCAAACTTGACACTCTCACTTATTCAAGGGTCACATTGCTACAATCTGCACCTCATGCTGCTAAACCTTCATATGACACTCTTCACCTATTAAAATATTGTGTCGTTAATAGTGAATCTTCATGGACACCATTTTCTTCCTTCTTGGGTGAAGCTACATACACCAAATGCTATTGGAAATGGGGTTGAGGATATATTAGCAAGCAATAAGTGGTTATTGATTATTGCAAGGCTCTATGATGTTGTTTATGCTTCTCTCTTCACTTACGATTGCAAGTTGAATGTCATGCGTGGCTTCTGTAAGCATTGGGATCCATCTACAAACACCTTTACACTATTAATAGAGAAGAATCCATCTATCTATGGGATTTAAAAGTGTTAGGCGGTTTACCTATTTATGGTTCTTTTTATGATGAAGTCATTCCATCAACTAAAGAATTGAATGGGCTGGATCATGATGGACAACATCATCTACCTCACAGCTGTAAGTACTTGTTCCTTGCTTTTCACTGAATTTGCAAAAAGATTGAACCCTGCGATAAAATGACCATTGCTGATTGGGTGAACTTCTAGTTTTGTAGGCCTTCAAGATACAAGGGACCTCCAAAGAGAAATAATAAGAAGAGGACAACATGTCAAAGGGATACTTATAATCCTTATAGTGTCATTGATAAAACTTCACTTCATCTGAAAGAATGGAACATGCCTTTCTATACACTTCATATAAAGGTTGATGCTCGAGAATAAACTTACATAGCAACTTTTCTTTCTTATTGGCTATGTAAGTTCATGCTTCGAGGCAGGGATGTTAGTATGATTCATCTAAGTACCTTTAAGGTTATAAGTTTGATGGCGACTAGTCAACACTTTTGTTTGGCAGTTATAGTTTTGGCAAACATTTACCATGGTTTGAGGGAAATTTTGATCGCTACTAACTTCAGCACTTGTGTGTCTTCCTTCCCTGCTCACTATATATACGAATGGCTTGCTGAAATATATGAGACACATTTTTCTTTAAATTGTCAAAGATCTCCTATAATGGCTAATTATGATAGTGAGCAGATGGTAAAAAAATTTTAAGACTCTAGAGCTCACGACCTTTTTAATGGCCCATCAAGACAAGTTTATTATTGTTTAGCTATTGATAAGGTTACTTCATTGTTAATGACAATAACTTGACTCCTAGTTGTAGGGAGTTCTTTATTAGCCTTTGCTCAAACTTGACTCCCAATTATGGATTGCGGCATGATCGTATAGATCAATCAACACTACATGATCAAGTGCAGTGTATTCCACTTTAGTCCATTACTTTTGTGTGCATATGAATTCAAGTTCTTTCATTACAATTTGGTCCATATTTGCATTCTGATTAGGAATATATTCTTAATTAAATCTTGACATTCATTAAATTAATAATTCATTGAATTATTAAAACTGCATAATCAATCAGTGATTTTAAATTTTTTGTCAAGTACAGAATACATAATAAGATTACAGAATTCATTTTTTGCATTTTACATGCATCATTTAAATCAAATGATTCATATGCCGCACAGTAGCTATGATATGAATTTCAAATGATTATGTTATGTGCTGCACAGTAGTCATAACCTTCATTATGTTATGTATTGTGTAACAGTTATAACATAAACTTTCAAATTCATCAATGTTAGACATTCCATAGGAACTATAGCAGATTTTCAATTCATCATCACTAGACGTCCCACAGGGAATATAGTGTGCATCGTTAGACGTCCCATAGGGAATATAACAAAATTCATCATTATTAGACGTTCCACATAAACTATAGCTAGACATCCCACAGGGAATATAGTGTACATCGTTAGACGTCCCACAGGAAATATAATGAAATTCATCATTGCTAGACATTCCATAGGAACTATAGCAAATTTTCAATTCAACTACACTAGATGTCCCATAGGGAATATAGTGTGCATCATTAGATGTCCCACAGGGAATATAACGTAATTCAATTCAACTACACTAGACGTCCTATAGTGTACATCGTTAGATGTCCCACAGGGAATAAAATGAAATTTATCATCACTAAACGTCCCATAGGGAATATAGCGAAACTCATTTGCATAAAATTCAGTAGACATTCAGTAGGAAATATAGTGAGACTTGCCAAACATCATACTTTGCTTAGCAATTTGAGCATCAATCTATCACTTAGGATACAATCAAGTGTCCTAATTTCTTTCTTTCAAAATTGTGTGCTTCTACTTCTTTGCCGCAATTTGTCAAGCAAACAGCGACAAAGGGGGGCAACTGTAAGCACCTAATTTTGGGATCCAATTGTGCACAATTGTGACATAAGCCCTTATGATGAAATTTATTCAAAAATTGAACTTGGTTGTCGATTTTCTGGACTTTAGGAATACATTGCAACGCCTTTTAGGATTTGATTGCAAGGAAGTCAATTTTTTAGGGGTCATTTGGTAATTAAAAGTAAAAAAAAAAAGAGATCAGCATTGCACAATTTCGACTCATAAAATCCCATTTTTTTTAATTTTTTGCATATTTTTTATCAATTTTTTCAATGTTTTGATTGGTTGAAAATTCAATTTAATCTTTATTATTATCTGATAAGGTTTTTAAATGCGTAAGTTTTTGAAATAAAAAATAAACGCTATTATCATATGAGTCTGTTCCTCCAAAGGAGGAAGTCAGTACACAGGTAGACTCTACATAAAAGCAGAGTCTACATGCGTGCATGAGGGACCTTTTTTGGGAGGGGCTTTTTTACACAGAGAGAGGGAGAGACCGAGACACACACATACTAAAAAAAGACGAGAGAAGAAAAAAAAAGACTACGAAAGAGAGAAGAGAATTACACAATTAAATCCTAGTCCAAAATCAAATCAACAACTAAGTCAATTTCAATAGTAAAAATCCTAGTCTGAGGGGCTATCTCTAAGCATATGCACAGCATTCCCTTTTTTTCTTCTCTTATCTTTTTGTGATTTTTTATTTTATTTCGTTATTGTTTTCTTGTTCAATTTCATTACTAATCTAATTTTTTATGTTTTTTTTTGTTTTAATGCAATTGTGGATTGAGGAGGATACTACATATGTTTAAATGAACAGAAGAGCCATGGAATGCCATGGAATAATATGTACTGTTTTCCAATAGATATTAGATTTTAATTTTTTATTTTACCTTTATGTGTTCTATGTAATTATTCATGGGTGTCTAATTGTTTAATTTTAATTTTTTATACTTAGTTTGTAATAGCCCTAATAGTAGGAATAGTAAAAGATTTAATTTTCTGTTTTTAAAATCAATTAATAATTCGGTTCAATTGGGTAAAAATTAATTAAAATTAATGGTGGCTTTAGTTAATTAGGGTTTGTATGTAATTAAATCAGGTTTTTTAGAAATCATATGTGAAAGTGTTTTGATTTGATTTTGCTATGATTTTATATATATTTTTTAATGTATTTGGGCCCAAAGCCCACGTTTAGATTTAAACCACTTAATAAATAGGCTTAAAAATGATTTAGGACTTTAAATAATTAAAATCAATTTAGGCCCATTAGGTTAATTAGATTTTAGGCCCACTTAGTTAATTAAAAACTTGTTTAGACTTAGCTCAGCCCACTTAAATTCATTTCTTTTAATAAATAGACCTAGGCCCACATTTCACTTAAAATAAAACCAAGTTAGACTTAGGCCAACTAATTTAATTTTCCTTTAAAATTGAATAGACTTAAGCCCATATGTTAGACAGACTAAAATAAATAGATTTAGACTCACTAATTAATAAAAATGTAGGCTTACCTTTAGTCCATTTCACTTGTAAATAAAATATGTAGATTTAGCTAACTTATAAAATAAAATTAACATAGTTTAGACATAGGAACATTGCCTTTTTTATGCATTTTTACTTGTAATTTTATTGACTTGTTGCCTTTTAGGTTAGATGGATGTTAGTTAGGGTTTAATAAAATTGCACATAATTAGAGGATGAAATAATCATTTATAAAATTATTCTAAATGAACACGAGACTAAGAGAAGTTAGCATTCCGTATCCAAAATCTCCTGGTTGTAGTGTTAGCTTTCTTTTAGAGAATCGATTACCACCTTTTCAATTTGTCCCAGTTATTACCCTAGGTGGCGACTCCTCATCACCACGCCATGTCTTTATGACAGTGGTTAGTATGTTCTCTAAGGCCCTGAGCCTAAATAGTGTTGCGGTTGCTAAAATCTTGGATGTGTGCTAAACTCCATCGTCTACAACGTTGCAACAATGTTTACATATGCAAGCAATATAGTCCTTACAGATTCAATAGACAATTTGGCTTTTGTCAAGATATCTGTAAGCACCCAATTTCGAGATGATGAGTTATGACTACAACAAAGGACTCCAATGATGAAAATGTCATGAATAAGTCTTTGATACATGAACTTTGGAACATCAGGGGTCTGATTGAATTTTTTCAAAGAAAGGATTTAATGTTTTCAAGGACTAAATTGCAACATTTTTAGGGACTAATTGCAAAACTTAAATTCTTTCAGGGGTCTTTTTATAATATGCAATTTCGATCGGAATTAGACCTATTCCGTCTGTTTTTTGGATTTTTTAGAAAAATATAAAAGGCTTTTTTCTATATTCTAATTGGTCCAAAAATTTTCTTAAAATTGTTTTTCATATTTATCTAATTTTTAAAGAAATAGAATCCTTTTAGGAGTAAAATCCCGCAGACACGAAAACTAGGGTTTTCTATGTGGTTTTGCTATAAAAAAGATGATTTAGATCCTAGAGAGGGGGACTTTTAGGGGCACCAATAAATTTTATTCATAGTTTTGTTGATTAATATTTTTCTTTACCCCAAAGTGCTTTTGGTTGATTTTTTTTTTTGGAAAGAGCATTCTGGATTCTTTTCTTTTGTTAATTTTTTTAAAAGGAAAAACATTCTCTACAAAATTCCCTTTTGTTTAATTGATTAATTGAAGATCTTTGGAGGATTTTTAAAGAACAAGATTCAAAGACCTATCAAAAATGGTGATTTTACAAAATTTGAGGAGCACTCTATTAAAATCACTCATAAGCATCATCTTCTCCATATTCATCTTTTCTTTTATTTTTCTTTTTAATTTTGTAATTTTTTCTTTTATTTGAGGTATTATTATAATTTATTCACTAATCATAATTTTTTTCTTTTTTCATGGTGATTATGGAGGAAAATATATGATGATCATGTTTGGAGGATTGAATCCATGAAAAGTCTATGGAATGCCATGGATAAGATCTTATAGAGACATAGTTTCTAGGGTTTTTATTTTTTTATTTATTGCTTTATTTTATTTATATTTTTTGGGTGTATTAATTATTTTTATTATTATTTTTTATAAATTATTGTAATAGCCCAAATACTGGGAATAGTGGAATTATGTGCGAGATTGCATGTTTATGTTAATTAATTAGTTAGTAAAATTAGGTTTCAATTGGATAATTAATTAAAATCAATGGTGGAAGTAGATTAATTTAGGTTGCATGTTAATGAAAATTAGGGTTTTTTGGAAGAAATTAATTTAATTAGTTGTTTGATCTTTTATTTAATTATTTTGGCATGTTTTATTTATTTATTTATTAGTGTTTTGGGCCTTAAGCCGATGTTAGGCATTAATTCATTTATTTAAGATTAGATGATTCTTTTTTAGCCAATTTTTAATTAGGTCATCTCACTTAATAATTAAATAGGGTTTAATTGATTAAAATATATCCTTATGCCCATAATTGATTAGATTTTAGGTTCAAGATAACTTAGGCCCATCTAGTAAATTAGACATAAGTCCACCTAATTTAATTTAAATAATTTAGACTTAGCCCATTTAATTTAAGCTTTTCATAATTTGTAGATTTAAGATCATTCTAGAATTAAAACATGTAGAATTAGGCCTACTAATTAAATACTTCATAATTTGTAGATCTAGGCCCATGCTGAGAATTAAAATAAATAGACTTAGGTTTATTTAAGTAAAATTAAAAGGAATTAAGCCCATTAGTCTTTAGGTTCATTTATAAATTAAAATATGTAGACTTAACTCATTTAATCAAAATTAATGTAAATTAAACTAACTTAGGGATTATATGTTTAAATGAATGCATTATTTACTTGTATTTTTCGTGACTAGTTTGCCTTGGAGTTAATTGTTAAAATAAGGGTTTATATGAAATTGCATGTAAATAGAGGATAAAATAGTAATTCATAAAGTAAGTTTAAATTAACACAAGACTGAAAGAAGTTGGTATTTTGTACCCAAAATATCCTGGTTGTGGTGCTAGCTTTCTTTTAGGAAATTGAGTAAAACCTTTTCGATTTGTCCCAATTATTACCTTGGGTGGCAACTTCTCATCTCCACATCATGTCTTTGTGACAATGGTTAGTGTGTTCTCTAGAGCTTTAAGCTCAAATAGTGTCATGGTTGCTAAAATCTTGGACGTCCGCTAAACCCTATCATCCATAATATCCCTGTTGATTTATCATACCACTTTGATGATTTGGTTTTGCAGGATACGATGCAACTTTGGCAATTATGTACCAAGTTTTCTACTTTGGCAAGAGTCAAGCTACTTATAATACATTATGGCATAACTTGTGCCACCAAAGACTATAGAGATTGGTAGGGAAAAAATGGCTTCAAATTCCTCCAAAAGACTAAAAAAAGATCATCTGATTGAAGACTAATAAGGGTGATGAAAAATCTTCTAATATTGTTATTGTAAAGCCTATTGATGGATTCTCTTCTCATGCACCTAAGAAAACAACAAGAAAGAGCACTTCCAAGGAACATGAATTCAAAGATACTTGTGAAGATTAAGCTAAGAAAGATTCTTCATCAAATGGGCAAGTCACAATTTTTGCAAATAATAAAATGTCAATGAGCCAATTCCAGCACAATCTATTGCTGAATTTTTAAATTGTTTGAGCAGTGAGCAAGAAGATTCTAATCATCATTGGAATTAACCCAAAAGACCTAAGTTGTGGATTCCTAGAGACCTAAAAGATTTTTAAGCAATTATCAGTTCCTCGATTATCCTATATGATTATATATATATATATATATATATATATATATATATATATATATATATATATATATATATATATATATGTATGTATGTATGTATGTATATATATATATATATATATGTATGTATGTATGTATGTATGTATGTATGTATGTATTTCTTCTTCTTTTTTCAATATTTTGCTCATTTTTTCTTTTTTTTTTCTTTTTTTAAGCCTTCACTCCTTAACTTTGATATGGAAAATGGAGATATAAAGGATTATTGCACTTAGCATTGAAGCCTTTTAAATAGTGTCAACTACTTTTGGACAAGATCATCCAATAGAGTTTATGGAACATACCTTTAAAGCACACATTAATGATGTTATATAGCTAGAGGTGAATAATTCAACGCAATCATCAAAAGCTCATAATCCCAATCCATTTCATGTTACTAGACTTTGTGCCAATGACATGTTCCTTCACTTTCATCGCCAAGTTGTAATGCTTTCATGGAAGCATTTGTAAGAGAGGTTTACTCATACACCTTTGTCTAAAATTCCTTTAATGGCCGAAGATGTTTGTAAGTTTCTTGATATGTTGAAGGATTTCCATAATATTGACACTTTAGTTCTAAAGGCACGCTTAAAAGGTCTCCTTCAAAAGTTTGAGAAGGTGAACAAGGAGGAATCTAAACTTCACTCAAGCATTTTAGCAAGTGTTCAAGCTAAGGAACTTGATAGGCTTAAAGGACAACTAAATGCTTCATTAGCACTTGAAAGTGAGGCTGTCAACAATCAATCATCTTTGCCGGCTAAGCTCATTAGAATTGAAGAGGAACTCAAAAATTTGAATGCAAAGAAGATTAAACTTGAGTCTTCTTTAGAGGTGATCAAGAAGATTGTTCAAAATAACCAAGATAGTGTTTTTAAGATTCAAGATGAGATTTCTATTGTTGAGAATACTCCTAAACATGGTATTGCTGAAGAGAATAAGTTATGAGGTCTTTGAGATTTACTTGAAATCGATTTTGATAAGCTGAAGAACCTCAAATGGGAACCTTAAGCTATCCTTTTTTTTCATCATTTTTTTCTATTATTCCTTGTTCATCTCTATGTAATAAGATAGCCTTTTTTTTATCATTCAATAAGAAAATATAAGTTTATTTATTTTTCTTTTATGTTTATCTTATGAATGCATATTACTTTACTAATTACTCCATCGAGATGAAGTTTCAACCCTGACTGATTGACTTTTTTTTTTAATGTGACTGGACATGGAATGAATCCAAGCTGCCTATGTACTTTCTTACAAAAGATCAAGTCAAAATTTAGTTCAAGAGGGATTAAAAAAAATGCTCATTCTTTTGTATGACTAAACTTGGTGTGAATCCAAGCTGCCTGCGTACTTTCTTGCAAAAGATCAAGTCAAACATAGTTCAGAAGGTTTTTTTTTCTAACTTTTGCCTAAGCTACCTCATTAAAGGTTTTCAACTTAGTGAGCTTTATTATTTTTTTTGTGCTCTAACTTTTTCCTAAGCTACCTTATAAAAGGTTTTCAATTTAGTGAGCTTTTTTTTTATGCTCTAACTTTTGCCTAAGCTGCCTTACAAAAGGTTTTCAACTTAGCGAGCTTTTTTTTTATGCTCTAACTTTTTCCTTATTGCGGTTTTGTGATACAAATGCAATAAAAAAATTAAAATTTTATCACGTTCCCAAACCTGGATCAATGTAATTTGACTACTTAATTAAATATAAGGTTTTAAGAATCTTACCAAAATGCAGAAGAGGCAAGATTTTCTGGAAGGATGAGAGGAGGTTCACACCGGTGACACCTTACCTTGAGCTTTTTGCTTTGGTTGTTTGGATCAAGACGTCTCCAAAAGGATGCATCCTTTATAAGTATCCACATGAACAACCCTTCACTAAACAAATTGGAGTGTGTGCTAGCAACTTTCTTGATTGTCTCATAAATCAAGAGCAAAAGAAAAACTCTATATTTATTTTCTAAGAATAGAGAAAACCATTTTTGGAGGCAAGGAAAAACAACTGTTAAACCCTAGAGAATATAACATATTTATAGACTCCAAATTAGGGTTTTACCTACCAAAGACCTTTTGATTATATTTTGATTTTGTTTTAAAAACAAATCAAAAATAATATCTTATTTATTTATTTATTTAAAATAACATTTATCTTAAATAAATAAATAAACAAATAAATAAATAAATAAATAAAACACTTTAATTATTTATTTCCATAGAGTTTATTTTGGGCTTATTAAACCCATAATCATTTTGGGCTTGTTCTAAATGTATGACCCTGTAGGGTCACATAACATTGGCAGTGGGTCTAAATCTTTATTTAGGCCTATAAGTCATAAGTGGCCTCTAGCAAGACAATATGACTACCTAAGTCATGTGAAGTTAATAATCCGACATAACCTTATCACAATGAATTTTATCGTCCCTTTATCTCATGATATCTTAATTGAACATAAGGCATAAAATGTCATCCTTATATAGTTCAATATTATGACTTGATTCCAAGCAGACTAAAAATGATAACTTTTTATCAATTCATTTCAGCATGGTCATGCATTTTCCTTCAGTCTATCTCATTAAGGGGCCTATAGATATCTTTCTCATATTAATGCGGGATAAATTCCTTCTGAATCACTCACATTCCTCACATAACTAATTTCATATCCAATAACATCTTATCTAATCGTCCGATTAAAGACAATGTTAGAATGTGTCAAAACATAAAATAGCTATGTAGAAATCCATGATGATTTCAAGGTCAAAGGACCGAAATAAAATTACTATAATGAGAAATACTTATGACAATAATCTATGCAGTATTTTCATAGTGGGTCAATCCTGTACATGATCTCTCATCATATACCTATGAGTTGACTTAATATCTCATATTCATGATTGGTAAAACATAACCATCAGTGAATATCATACTAGCCTTAATACTTTAATATTTATATAATGAATAAATGGCTAGGGATAATTAGAATAGAACTCTTATTTTAATCTAAGGATTTTACTATCAAGTCACATACTTGACACTTAATAAGAATTAACCATTCATATAATTATCATAAAATCAAATGATAATGAAATACCTCTTTATTAATAAAATAATAAAGTCAATACATAATCAAATGACTGACCTAGTGCATATCACTAACAATCTCCCACTTGTACTAGGCCCAATCAACATCGTATCGAATACCCATGGACCTAGTATGACTCTCATGTTTAGGTTGTGGAAGAGGCTTAGTCAGTGGATCAATAACATTATCATTTGTAGGTACTCTACATATCTTAACGTCTCCTCTCTCAATGATTTCTCGAATGAGATGATAATGCCTGAGTAAGTGTTTGGATCTCTGATGTGATCTAGGCTCCTTAGCTTGGGCTATAGCTCCATTATTGTCACAATACAAGTTCACTGGATTTGATATACTAGGAACAACACCTAGTCTAATTATGAACTTCTTGATCCAAACAGCCTCCTTAGCTGCTTCTGAAGCAGCTATGTACTCAACTTCTGCTATAGAATCAACAACAGTGTCTTTCTTGGAACTCCTCCAGCTCATTGTACCTTCATTCAAATAAAACACATATCCTGACTACGATAAAAAATCATCTTTGTCAGTATGGAAGCTAGCATCTGTGTAACCATTTACAACTAGCTCATCTTCCTGACCACCATACTGTAAAAATACATCCTTAGTTCTTCTCAAGTACTTAAGGATATTTTTAACTGTTGTCCAGTGACTTTCACCTGGGTTTGATCGGTATCTGCTCATTGTGCTCAAGGCATATAAAACATCATGTTAAGTACACAATATTGCATACATGATAGATCCAATAGCAGAAGCATATGGAATCTTACTCATACGATCTCGCTCATCTTGTGTCATAGGACACTAAGTTTTGCTGTGACTAATGCCATGTGACATTGGCACGAATCCTCTCTTGGAATCTTGCATACTAAACCTATTCAATACCTTATCAATATAAGTGCTTTGACTTAGACCAATAAGCCTTTTAGATCTATCTCTATAGATCTTGATGCCTAATATATAAGCAGCTTCACCTAAGTCTTTCATTGAGAAACAATTCCCTAACCATGATTTAACATCTTGTAAAATAGGGATATCATTTCCAATGAGTAGTATAGCATCCACATACAGCACTAAAAACACAATAGCATTCCTACTAACTTTCTTGTATACACAGGGTTCATCATCATTTTTAATGAAGCCAAATTCTTTGACTGCTTCATCAAAATGAAGATTCCAACTCCGAGATGCTTACTTCAATCCATAAATGGATCTTTGAAGCTTGCATACCTTTCCAGAATTCTCAGGAGTAACAAAACCCTCTGGCTGTGTCATGTACACATCCTCAACTAAATTTCCATTAAGAAATGTTATTTTGACATCGATTTTCCATATTTCATAATCATAGTATGCAGCTATGGCAAGGAGAATTCGAATAGATTTTAGCATAGCCACTGGTAAAAAGGTTTCATCATAATCTATACCATGTGTTTGTTTGAAACCTTTTGCAACCAGTCTTGCCTTAAAGGTATGCACATTGCCATCCATGTTGATTTTCTTTTGAAAACCCATTTGCACCCAATATTTTTTAAACCATCATTTGAGTCAATCAAGGTCCATATTTGGTTATCATACATGGATTGCATTTTTAATCTCATGGCTTCAAGCCATTTCTCAGAGTCAGGACTATTTATGGCCTCCTGATAGGATGTGGGCTCATTTTGATCCTCAATTAACACATCATTATCATTGGTTATGAGAAATCCATATCTCATGGGGATTTAATGTGTCTTACCAAACCTCCTTAGGCCTTCTGGTACTTGTGCAGGCTCAACAACTACTTGTTGATTCTGCTATGGTTCCATATCAGGTACAATGCTATTTTATGGGCCTTGAACTTCTTCAAGTTGCACTGTGCTCCCACTGGTTCCTTTAGAAATAAACTCTCTGTCTAAGAATATACCATTCCGAGACACAAACACTTTATTCTCAGATGCATTGTAGAAGTAATATCCTTTAGTTTCTTTAGGATATCCCATAAAAAGGCATTTGTCAGATTTGGATGCTAGTTTATATGAGATTTGACACTTCACAAAAGCATCACATCCCCAAATCTTAATAAAAGACAAACTGGGAGTTTTTCCAGTCCATTTCTCATATGGTGTCTTTTCAACTGCCTTCAATGGAACTCTATTCAAAATGAATGCAGCATTTTCTAAAGCATATCCCTAAAAAGAGATTGAAAGATCATATTGACTCATCATAGATTAAACCATATCCAATAGAGTCTGATTTCTGCATTCAGACACACCATTCCATTGTGGTGTACCTGGAGGAGTCATTTATGAAACAATCCCATAATCTCTAAGATGATCTGTAAATTCTTGGTTTAAATATTCACCACCTCGATCAGATATTAGTGTTTTAATATTTTTACCAAGTTGATTTTGTCCTTCATTCTTGAAAATTTTAAACTTTTTAAAAGATTCAGATTTATGTTTCATTAGATAGAGATAATCATATCTACTGAAATCATCTATGGAAGTTATGAAGTACTGAAAACCTCCTCTAGTAGTTGAGCTTATTGGTCCATATACATCATAATGTATTAGGCCCAATAAGTCATTAGCCCTCTCACTCTATCCAAAAAAAGGTGTTTTAGTCATTTTTCTAAGTAAACAAGATTCACATGTATCAAATGATTAATAATCAAATGAATTTTAAAGCCCATTTTGATGTAACTTTAAAATGCGTTTCTCATTTATATGGCCTAAACGACAATGCCAGAGATAGGTTGAGTTTAAATCATTAGATTTAGACTTCTTTGTATCTATGTTATAGATTGGCATTTCATTAGTGTCTTCAGCATCTAAAACATAAAGTCCACTAGTGCATGGAGCATATCCATAGAAAATGTTATCCTAATAAATATTGCATTTATTATTCTTAATAATAAATTCAAACCCTTTCTTGTCCAAACAAGAAACATAAATAATATTCCTACGCATAGTAGGTATATAATAACAATTTTCTAAAGATAAAACAAGTCCACTAGGCAAAGGTAACTTATAAGTTCCTACAACTAAAGCAGCAACTCTTGCTTCATTGCTAACTCGTAGGTACACTTCGCCTCTTGCCAATGATCTACTCCTTTTTAGACCCTACACATTTGTACAAATGTGAGATCCTAATCCAATATCTAATACCCAAGAATCAGAATTAGAAGTAGATAGATTTAATTCTATAACATGAATACCTGAAGAGGTAGTCTCACCACCCTTTTTCTTATTCAGATCATCCAAATAGAGTTTGCAATTTCTTTTCCAATCGCCTGGCTCATTACAGAAAAAGCAAATTCCTTCCTTTGCTTTGGGTTTAACCTTGGATTTGGGCTTGGGCTTTTGAAAGCCTTTAAAGACCTTGCCCTTACCCTTTCCAACCCTTTTCATCCCCTTTCCCTTATTGACCATGAAAACATCCTTGGTGTTACTCTTGATGTTCTTTTCAGCAGTTTTTAGCATCTCATGCAACTCTAAAATAGTCTTCTCCATACTATGCATATTGTAATTCACAACAAAGTTGTCATAAGCTTTAGGCAAATATTGGAGAATAATATCCACAGCCATTTCTTGTTCAATCTTGAGACCAAGCTTGTCCAAGTAGTCAAGATGACCCTTCATCTTGAGAACATGAGGACTGACAGAGCCGTCAGTAGTCAGCTTGTAGGAAAGCAATGCCCTGATGATATTGAACCTTTCAATTCTGGCTTTCTCTTGGAACATTTCCTTGAGATGGCCTATCATAATATAAGCCTCCATTTCCATCAGCTACTTTTGTAGCTCAAGCTCCATACATCCAAGCATAACACAAGTGACATTAGTAAAATCATTGAGATGCTTATTATAAGCATCCCTTTGTGCTCTAGAAGCATTGGCAGCTGGTTCCTCAGGGATGGGTTAATCAAGGATGTATTCCTTTCTCTCATGCCTAAGAACAATTCTTAGGTTTCTATACCAGTCAAGAAAGTTAGTCCCATTGAGCTTATCCTTCTCAAGGATCAATCATAGTGACATGTTAAATGTAGTGTTTGAAGTCATTTTCTACAACAAATATATGCAAAATCCATTCAGTATTTTATTAAATATATATGAGGCATAATTAAAAACTCCCACTAAATTTACTTAAATCAATAACCCTCTAAATTAATTTTACAAATTTTAGTGGGCCAAGATCCATATTTCACCATACTCTAAGTGAGCTTTGGCTTATTGCCTAAAATATGGTTATTTAGGTAGACAACTTTTATCAATTACATCTCATGTAACTCTTAGATGGTATGGGATTTGACATCACATGTTATAGCTAAAAATCCCATCTAATGCCCTAAGTCCAAAACCATTTTGATAACCTAGTTAAGTTAAACAATATCAAACGTTTGGATAGCACCATTATCCAACTTGCCTTCCTCAAATAAATTTATACACCCTACTTTGGCAGGCCCATATATAATAATCTAAGGCTTGACAAGTGTTGAATTTATGGGAGGCATTATAATGACTTAATATTAAATAAGGGTTCGTCTTTATTTAATCTTATTTAGTTATTGTTATGTTGTATTGCATGGCATCACATACATAACAACTAAAATAAAAGTGACATAGCATGGCCCAAATCTAAATTGATCTTCATAAGCTAATATGAAGATCAAAGGTCAAACCTAAGTAATATTACAATTACAAATTGAGCCTCCAACTTGGATCTCCATCTTCTACCATGGATCTCCTTCTTTGGTTCCCACCTTGGATCTCCATCCTGGGCCTCCAACTTGAATTGCACCATGGGTCTTGATTCATATAAATTATTGTAATTTATTCTACACTATTATAATAAAATAAATACAATAAAACAAAAATGACTTGCAGGCCGTATTTAAAATTACAACCCATAAAAATTAAATCCAATCACATTGGTCTAAGGGCCATGTTATGTACCATGCATAAAACAACAAACGTGTATAACATAATAATCTATTTAGTTAGCAAATCCAATTATTATGTTAAAAATAAAATAATGTGACAATTATTTTGGGGTCAAGGGGCAACGCCCCTACTGGGGTTCCAAGGGGCAGTGCCCCTGGCGAGGTTTGGGGGGAGTGCCTTAAGTAGTGGTCCCACTGGCCAGTTAGTGGCTCCAACGATAAACACTTTACCTTAGTTCTTCAGTGAATTGCCTTTTAAATTTCTGAACATTAATGAATTTTCATAATCAAATTACCATAAAATCAACTTGTTCAAAAATAGACAAAACGCTCAATTAAAACAGCCACCATGAAACCCTAATTTGCATCGAGGAAGCAGCCCACCAATTTTCGTAATCAAATTACTGAATCAATTGTTGCCTAAAACAACATCACTTTCTTTAAACAACTTACAGTCTAAAAATTATGTTCAAAACAGATAAAAAAAAATTTAGTTTTTCATAAAAACATCTGTGCTAGCAGCTGATTTTGATCATAATCAAAAATCATAATAAAAGGGGTAATAAACATATCAATTCATATACTTTTACAAATTTGACTTTGCATGTGCATCAGGTCGCACGGCCGTGTGCAAAATGCGCATGTCTGTGCTACCTGATTGACATCGTATCATGCACGGCCGTGTGCCAAATGCGCACGGCCGTGCTACCTGCTAGCACAGATTATACTTAATTCATTTTTCATGAAACAACATTCTGTATTCATAAAATCAAAAACTACTTTTAGTTTAATCACATTAAACCATTATAAACATTAATCAAATTAATGTTTAATTTCGTTTTCAAATAGATTACTAAGAATTGTCACAAAACAAATGAAAGATAATTTTGAAAACCCTTTTCAAAATGAATCATAAACCCTAACATATATCACATATACACAGAATTAATTAATCGAATTACAAGTGGCTCTGATACCACTGTTGGGGTTTCGTAATACAAATGCAGCGAAAACATTAAAATTTTATCACGTTCCCTAACCTGGATCCATGTAATTTGACTACTTGATTAACTCTAGGGTTTTAAGAATCTCACCAAAACGTAAAAGAGGAAAGATTTTCTAAAAGGATGAGAGGAGGTTCACACTGGTGAGACCTTACCTCGAGCTTTTTGCTTTAGTTGTTCGGATCAAGATGTCTCTAAAAGGATGAGTCCTCTATAAGTATCCACACGAACAGTCCTTCACAAAACGAATTGGAATGTGTGCTAGTAACTTTTTTAATTGTCTCACAAATCAAGAATAAAAGAAAAACTCTATGTTTGTTTTCTACAAAAAGAGAAAACCATTTTTTGAGGCAAGGAAAAACAACTGTTAAACCCTAGAGAATATAATATATTTGTAGACTCCAAATTAGGGTTTCACCTACTAATGACCTTTTGGTAATTTCCCATTTATTATATTCTGATTTTGTTTTAAAAATAAATCAAAAATAATATCTTATTTATTTATTTATTTAAAATAACATTTATCTTAAATAAATAAACAAACAAATAAATAAAACACTTTAATTATTTATTTCCATAGAGTTTATTTTGGGCTTATTCAACCCATAATTTTTTTGGGCTTGTTCTAAGTGTGTGACCCTGTAGGTTCACATAATATTGGCAGTGGGCCTAAATCTCTATTTAGGCCTCTAAGTCATAAGTGGCCTCTAGCAAGACATGATGACTACCCAAGTCATGTGAAGTCAATAATTTGACATAATCTAATTACAGTATATTTTATTGTCCCTTTATCACATGATATCTTAATTGAACATAAGGCATAGAATGTCATCCTTATATAGTTCAATATTATGACTTAATTCCAAGTAGACTGAAAATGATAACTCTTTATCAATTCATTTCAGCATGGCCATGCATTTTCCTTCAGTTTATCTCATCAAGGGGCCCATAGATATCTTTCTCATATTAATAAGGGATAAATTCCTTCTGAATCACTCACATTCCTCATATAACTAATTTCATATCTAACAACATCCTATTTAATCATCCAGTTAAAGACAATGTTAGAATGTGTCAAAACATAAAATAGCTATGTATAAATTCATAATGATTTCAAGGTCAAAGGACCGAAACAAAATTACTAAGATGAGAAATACTTATGATAATAATCTATGTGGTATTCTCATAGTGGGTCAATCCAGTACATGATCTCTCATCATATACATATGAGTTGACTTAATATCTCATATTCATGATTAGTAAAACATAACCATCAATCAACATCATACTAGCCTTAATACTTTAATATTTATATAATGAATAAATGGCTAAGGATAATTAGAATAGAACTCTTATTTTAATCTAAGGGTTTTACTATCAAGTCACATACTTGATGGCCTTAGTAAGAATTAACCATTCATATAATTATCATAAAATCAAATGATAATGAAATACCTCTTTATTAATAAAATAAGAAAGTCAATACATAATCAAATGATTAACCTAGTGCATATCACTAACATGCCTAAGCTGCCTTATAAAAGGTTTCAACTTAGCGAGCTTTTTTTTTTGTGCCATTCACAATTTTAGCTCATGTAGGCCAGAAGCGATGTTGAGCTTTAAGTATAGTATCTCTTCAAGAATCTTCCATTGATTGGCCCAATGCACAACCCGTCTTTGTCAATAATTTTATAAGCGCCATTAGTGTAAACCTCTTAAACAACATAGGGACCATCCCAGTTTGAAAGGAACTCGTTACCTATACAGCATGAGAAGACTATTGGTCTACACATTGCAGGAACAAAATCTCCAACTTGAAATGATTGAGGCTTCACTTTTTTTTTAAACGCCTTAGACATTCTGGCTTAGTAACACCCCAATCTCTATTATGCTTCAAGTCTCTTCTCATCGAAAGCTTCTAATTCTTCAAGGCACAGGTGCATATTACCTTCTTTAGAAAGACCTTCTTGAATGGCAATCCTTAAGGATGAGACTTGGCCTTCTAATGGCAATACAGCTTCAGAGCCATACATTGGGCAATATGGAGTTGCCCCCGTTGATGTCCAATGTATAGTTCGATAAGCGTATAGAGCTTCCCCTAATCTTTCATGCCAATCCTTTTTGTACGGCTCATGATTTTCTTCAATAAATTACACAAAGTCTTATTGAATGCCTTTGCAAGACCATTAGCTCGTGCATGGTACATGGAAGAGTTATGTTGTTTGAACATGTACTCTATATATAACTTATCTATTATTTTATTATAGAACTCTTTTCCATTATCAGTGATGATGTAGCAAGGCACTCCATGGTGAAAATGATGTAATTTTTTTATGAATTCCACTACCGTTTCCTTCTTGAATTTTTTGAGTGCGATAGCTTTATCCCATTTAGAAAAGTAGTTAGTTGCAACTAAAATATAAAGATGTCCTTTTGAACTTTTAAGTAAAGGACCAACTACATCCAATCCCCAAGTATCAAAAGGCCAAAAAGCAATAGTTGGATGAAGCGGCTTAAGAGGTTGGTGAATTATATTGGTATAGAACTGATAACCTTCACACTTTTTGGCATACTCTATATAATATTTTACCATTGTTGGCCAATAGTATCCCATCCTCTTAATATGAAAATATAGTTTAGGCTCAAATTGATAGGCCCCACACACCTATGAGTGCACTTCTTCTAGCATTTTGGTTGCTTCAACTAAACATTGTAACCATATATTCCCAAGAGAACAACGATAGAGAACATTTTTATAAATAACAAAATGAAGTGCTTGTCTTTTGATTTCTACTTCATGTCGAGCTTTGTTTGGCAACTTTCCATGATCAAGTACTCTATCAAAGGTTGGCACTAATCTTCCTTTTCTACTTCAAAGACAGAAGCATAGTTCACTTACTCATAATCATTAGTAATCACAGGCACACAATTTGGCACTACCCATCTTCTATAAATGGGAATTCTACTCTCTATATTTAAAAGAGCTAAAGTTATTGTAAGGTTGGCTAGAGCATCTGCTTGCTTATTTTCTTTTCTCAGCACATATTCAATGCTTATATCATTAAACTTTTCTAATTATTTGGCCGCATGTTGAAAGTAAAGAACCAGTTCAGGATTTTTTACATCATAAACCAAAAGAAGCTGATTGACCACTAACTTAGAATCCCCAAAAACTTCAAGATGACTTATGTCCATATTTGTTGCCATTTCAAGACCTAATATGAGTGCTTGGTATTTAGCTATATTATTATAGCAACATTCAGTAAGACTGAAGGCATATGAAAGCACATCCCCTTCTAAGGAGACAAAGATAACTCCAGCCCCGGCACCATCTTGGCGAGGAGCCTCATAAAAATGCATTATCCAATGTGATCTTTCAATAAACATAGCCACTTCATTTGGTAGGTCATTAGAAAATTATGAATCATATAGAATTGGATGATTAGCTAAAAATCAGCAAGTGCTTGACCTTTTACTACCTTTTAAGAAATAAAGCTTATGTCAAACTCTTGTGTAAAGGAGAGCTCACTTTGCTAGCCTTCCAAAGAGTACTAGTTTAGATATTATTTACTTTATTGGATTAGCTTTAGAAATCAATATGATTTTATGAGCTTGCAGATAATGTCTAAGCTTTTTAATGGCAAACATCAGTGCCAAACACATCTTCTTAATTAGAGAATAGTTCAACTTAGCCCCACTTAGAGTTTTGGTAAGGTAATAAAGTACACATTCCTTTTTTTCATCATTTTCTTATGCCAATAAGACTCCTAAGGAGCACTCTTAAGCCGTAGTGTATAGAATTAAAGGACAACATGGAATTAGGGCTTACTAGACTAGAGGGCTTAAGAAGTATTTCTTTATATTCTCTAAAGCATTGCAACAAGATTGATCCCATATGAAAGGGACATCCTTTTTCATTAACTTGGGAAACGACTGACATTTACCAACAAGATTGGATATGAACCATTGAATGTATACTAATTTCCCTTGAAAGCTCTTAAGTTCATGCATATTTCTTGGCTCATGCATCTTCAAGATAGCATCAATTTTAGATTAATCTATCTCAATTCCTCAGTATCATATGATGAACCCTAGGAATTTTCCTGTTGAAACTCCAAAAGCACATTTTAATGGATTCATTTTTAATTGATACTTTCTCAACCACTAAAAAACCATGCGCAAGTCCTTGAGATGTTCTTCTTTCCTTTTGGTTTTAACCACCAAATCATCAACATAGCACTCTACATTTTTGTGCAACATGTCATTAAAGATTTTTTACATTGCCTATTGGTACGGTGCACCTGCATTCTTTAAACCAAAGGGTATAACCTTGTAGCAGTATATCCCTTTCGAAGTATAAAATGTAGTTAATGCTTAATCTTCCTCTACCATTGGGATTTGGTTGTACCCAAATGAGCCATCCAAAAATGATTGGACTTTATAACCAATTGTAGCATCAATCATGATCTCTAGAATTGGTAGTGGAATATCATTTTTGGTGTAAGCATTGTTTATATCTTTAGAGTCAACGCAGACCCGAATTTGCCCATTCTTCTTTCTTATAAACACAATATTAGAAATCCATTTAGGGTACTAACCTTCCTTAATAAACTTTGCATTAATGAGTTTATTAACTTCATTCTTTATTTATGGTATCAATTCAGGATGAAAATGTTTTTGAGCTTGCTTTATCACCTTAGCTCCTTTCTATACAGTCAAATGATGAACAACTATTTTGGGGTCAAGCCTTAGCATTTCTAAATATGTCCATGTAAAGACATTATGATACTCTGAAAGAAGTTTAACATAATCCTACATTTCTTTAAATGTCAAGTTTGCACTCAAGAATGTTGGATGAACATCTTGAGGAGTTCTAAGGTTGACCTCTTTTAAGTCATCAACTATAACCTTATTTCCTTCTTTAAAGGTTGGGGGAGCAAGTTCAATGCATTCTTCAATGAGGACTTTATCATCTTGATCTAACTCTTCTATAATGATATGGTTGACTGCTATATTCATCTTTTCATTATCTTTATCAATTGGGTGTGGTTCTTGACCAGTGACAACTATTGTTTATTATCTACCCTTTAATTGTTGGCTAGTAGACACTATCCATTTGGTGCACCTCTTTATTCTAGAAGGAAACTTACTGCGTATGTCTTTTGAATCAATCTCATCAACGTGTTCTTTTTTCGCCTTGAACTTCTTCCTTTTCGAGATTGATGCTCTAATCCTTGCATGCACATAAGTCTTGGGTACTTGTACATCCTTAAGTCTTTGACTACCAATTTTATCAAATACTGGGACATGATTGCCAGGGTTGCCAAGACAATCAAACATTAAAGTCCTCTTATTGGGAGCTCCATGCTCATGCTCCTCTTCCACTTCTTTAAAAGTTATATGCTATGAAGTCTCTTTTTGAATCTTCAGGCGTAGTGGGTTAGTTGAATTATACTCCAAACCAGATTTAGATGACACAAGTTGATTCTTCTCTTTCCACACCAATCGAGGCTTCTTAGCACTTTGTTGGCTTAGCTCAAAACTTACCACTATCTCTCCTGCTAACTTGGATGTGTTCTCTTGATCATAGCCAATTTTAGATAGTAGTTTGTAAGCATTTAGGTCAAAGCCATTAGTTCTTCTTATTGGTAAATCACCATATTCTATTATAGGGCTTTGAGATGGCTTTGTGAATCCTTATAATGGAGGTTTATGAACACTTGAGGATGTGATTAGCAAGTTCAAATTCTATAAACTTTTGATAATCACTTCCTCATCTATATTTGAACTTGGTGTCACTCCCTTTTTTAGTGTTTCATGAGATCTACCAATAAATTGAGGGCCCTTACTTATAAAAACATCATTTTTTATATCTCTTCTTGTATGGGGGATTCCTTTGAGTTACATGATTCCTTTCCACACACTATAGAATCATTATAAAATGTTGCATTAGTGAAATATGACTCTGCCATGGTAAAGGGTTTAAAGTCAGCATCTACCCTTTTTACTTGTCTGTTTTGGCAATACTTAAAGCATTGGTGAAGTGTAAATGAGATAACACCATACTTATGTATGTATGGCCTTTTAAGTAGCATTTTATAGGTGGTCCTAGCATTAATGACCTAAAATAAAGCATCTAACCTAAATTTGTCCATGAGCATTAACAACTAAATTTTGCCTAGAGTTCTTTGCCCTCCTTAGTTAAACCCCTGAATTGTCAAGCAATTCTTCATAAGCTTATCCATAGGTATACCAAAGTCCTTTAAGGTTTTAAGCGATAAGATGTTCACAACAGATCCATTATCTATAAGAATCCTATTGATCTTTTGTTCATTAACATAGCCTTGAACAAAAAGTGGGTGATTATGAAGCTTTGTCCTAAGCAACAAATCCTCATTAGTGAAATATACTTTTTTTATACATGGACTACAAGCAAACTTCTTGGACTTGAGTTTTTCTTCCTATACATCCTCATGGTCATTTGAATCTTCATTAAGGTAGTATTAAGTAATGACATCATCATTTTAGTATGAGAATTCTTTTAGCAAAAACTCCTTGAGGGTCATATATTTATTAATTTTTGTATGATCTAATCCTCTATCTTGTATGAGGGAGCCTTTTTCTTTATTACTTCTAAAGCAACTAGCTTTCTAATAAGCCCTTTTACGACTTTAGTTCTATTAGGAGTGGACTTTAGTATGGGCTTGTTCCTTTTTTTTCCCCTCTTTTAAGTGATAAGAGTCCATCATTCATTAGAATAATCTCCCACATATTGACATTTGATGCCCCCAATTGAATGTGAGACTTCTTACACATTAACTTGCATAGATTGAGGCAAAATTTGGCCATCAACAAGGTGAGCTAAAACAACAACAGGCTTGAAACTTCCAAACTTCACAATTATATAATGGTGAATAATAATCGAAGTTGTATTGGAAGTGCCAATTTCTTCATAAAAAATAACTTCTCCCTTTTCATACAACTGCATAATTTTATCCTACAAAATAAAACATTTTTTAATTGGATGACTAACCAACCAATAATGCTTATAGTAATTTGGATTATTCACCCAATTAGCTTTTTTAGGGTGCTTCATCTTAAGTAGTTGAATGAGATTGGCTTGAAGTAAGTCATTTAGCATTTAAGGAACACTAGCATCCGAAAAGGGTACTCTTTTTCTTGCCTCTCTTTTAAGGTACTCTTCTCTACACCTTGGCCTTAAGTAGTAGCAATATTTACCTCTTGCTTCTTTTTATACTTGCTAGAAATTTTAAAAGGCATAGTACTCATAACCATGGCTTATTTAGTTTCTACTTTTGTAGATGGTTTACCCCCTTTGTGAGCATCTTGCCTTTCTTTTCCTTTCTTTAGGTCTTCCATAGGTAACTTTTGGCCTCCAGCAGTAGCAATACTTAACCCCATGTCATGTGCTCTAGTGGCTAGCTCTTCAGAGGTTTTAGGCTTAATACCTTAAAGAATATAGTGCAACCCCTAATGCATGCCTTAAATGCACATGTCTAAAACAGAGGTTTTAAACAGATGATCCTTGTAATTGAGACTTAAATTCCTCCATCTATAAATGTAGTCAATGACAGGTTCTTCAGACCACTGGCATGAATTTTTAAGCTCTATCATGCTAACAGTTCGATGGGTGGTGTAGAAGTGATTGAGGAACTCATGTTCTAATTGTTCCTATCCATCAATAGTACCTAGTTCTAAGTTTGTATACCAGTCAAAAGCATTTCCCTTTAAGGATAAAACAAACTACTTAACCATTAAATTACTAGAGGTACTAACATTGTTGCAAGTTTCCATGAAGTTAGCCACTTGCTGCCTTGGGTTACCTTTACCATCAAACTATTAAAACATTAGAGGTTGATAATTGGCAAGCATTTTCATAATATCTATCCTCTAAGAATATGGCTTGTTATACATTTATGAAGGTTGATTAATACTTTCTACTTGACCTTTGACAGTTTCCTTGACAAAGTCCTTCACTTAATCCGCAGTTATAGATCCATTGGTAAGTACTTAGGTAGACTTTGATGCTACACTATAAGTGGAACTAATAGTAGTATTAGGAACTTGCATGACTTCTTTATTCTTTTATTATGAATCATCAGTGACCACAACTCCCTTTTCAATTAAGCCATCAACTTTCTTCATTAAAGAGGCAATTTGTCATATTTTTCTTTGATTGAGTCGGTGAGGGCTTCCAAGAACTTGCTTATCTTGGCAACTTGTTCCTCCAAAGAGGTAGTGTTTGTCATTATGACACTTATGACATCAAAAAAGTCACGTGGAGAGGTTAATGCATCAACACCAAGAGTGCATCCTTATTCATGGATGAATCAAGACTCTCTTTAATTTTTTATGGAAATTAAGTAGTCGCCATTTCTTCAATTAGTGGTGAAGAGCCAAACACACTTTGAAGCTCGATCAATCTCCCTTTGATAATGGCTCTTGGGCTAGCATCAGTAGTGCCTCGTATAATGATGCAGGTAGGTGCCTTGAATTGACGATCACCATTGTTGTTGTTTAAAGCCATGTATCTTGAATGTTAAAATTTGGGAAACTTCGAAGGAAAGAGATGAAAGGTAGAGAAGTCCCACTTTGTGTGCCATAAATTTGTTAACACAAATTCCTTGTCCTGAAATTAAGAAGCAGGAAAAATAGTAACAAATATCTCTTTTAAATTTTATTAGAATAAAGAATTACGGTAGAATCTATAATATAAATCTCTACAAGTGTAGACATTGGAGCCTTTGATGCTATCCTTCGTTGATAATAGATCAAGGGCATAAAAAGCTTGTTCTTGAATCTGTATGAGATTTCTCCTTCGATTTTGGTGAAGAAGATGGGTTGAATCTGTAAAGAGTGATGAACACCATTTGAACACTTATGCTTGGAGATTTGAAGACTTGAAAACCTTTTAATTTATAGATAAAGAAGTCTTAATGATTTGATTGGAGTTGTCTTGACTTGATGTTTTGATTGCAGAATTCTAGCGATTTGAGACTTGATCTTCTATCTTCGTGTCCCTTTCAAATGAACCACATGCACTCCTATTTATAGAGAATTTGAGGAGGTGCATTTATGGTATATTTCTTTGTAGGGAAAGAATATATATTTTCTACTTAATTAAAAAATAATATATTCTTTTTGTATTTTAGGCAAGAATATATTTTCTTTTGACTGTTACCTTTTTTACAAAAAATATATATACATAGTCTCCATATATATTTTGCCTTATATACAGAATAATATATTCTTTGTATCTTTTTATTTAGCAATTGACATATTAAATAATATTGAACTTTATTTGATTAATTAATTAATTAAAATTAGTTATCAAATAATTTTGCTAGCCCAATTGGGATAAACCCAAAATTTATTAATGGGTTTCAAAAATTTATATGTCTACAATATGAATCTTAACCAACTTCTAAGCACGACCTCTTCACTCAAAATGTTCATTAATTTATTATTTAATTTGTTTTTTTTTTTTTTGCAATCATGAGATATTGCAATATTATATTGGATATGAAATTAACTTTCATTCTCATTTCATGGCTGATGTTTTGATTTTTTTTTTTTAGTGTTTGTTAAAATTCATAATTTTTTATCTAATAACTTGAATTTAAAAAAACCTAGACACCTCTTTTCTCTCAATTATTGGTTTTTATATAACTTTTATCTTGGCTATCGCCGATCATCTTTTTAATTGGTGGTGGTTCCTTTTATTTCTATTTTATTTGCTTTATTTTACTTTTTTTACATTGAATAAATATAGATTTTTTATCTATTTGTCTTTTAATTGAAATTTTGAATCTTTTTTCATGGAGTTCTTGCCCTTAATGAGATTTCTATGGTTTTCCTTTATGAAATTATTGCCCTTAGTTGAATTTTTATGATTTTCCCTTATGGAATTTAGATATCCCCTTATTGTGAATTTTCTGTTGGTATTTCTATAATCGGAGTCATTTAAAGACTAGGATTCAATTTACAACTAAATAAAGCCACTGAGTGGAGCATACGGATCGCCAAGATGCAAATCAGAAGAGGTTTGTCAACGCAATTAAGGAATAACAACTAAAAAATTTATAATTTTAGTGAATTTTTTTTTTTTTGGTATTTCTTAATTGTAATGTTATTCTTATTATTATTTATTCAATACGTACTCTTAATCTTCAATGAATGAAAGGTTTATCTTTTTCTCTCAAAAAAAATTGTTTATCTAATGCGTTGGATCAATCCCATTCAAATATGTGACTTAATTTTATCAGTTAGTTTCATAACTAATAATAGGATTTTTTTCCTTATAAAAAATAATGAAAATATAAAAAAGATATATGTTAGAAATCCCACATCGAAAATATACTAAACAATCAAAAGTCATATAAAGAATAAAAGATCAACCACCCAAGTGACTAGTTCTAATCTTTTTGGTTGTGGTTCGACCCAAAACTACTAAAGTTCAAACGCATTTTTTTCATTCAATATATAGGATTGTTATACCATGGACCTCTATCCATATGCAATATAGACTAGAAGTCCATTACATGTGTAAATAAACAAATAAAAACACCTCTTTTTTTTTCATGTCAAACATTTTTTTTACATCAAACATTCTCTTTTTTTTCTTTATGTTAAACTTTGTTTTAATTAGTTAACTTCTCTTTATACTTGTAAAAATTAATAGGTTAATTAATCAAAACTATGAATTTCAATAATTTTCACTTGTACATTCTTGAGAATCAATGAATTTACATGTCAAAATCAATGAGTTTGCTACAAATTCATTGACCTTTGCCTACAACTTTAATGAACATATGGGTGAAAATCAATGAATTTGCATCAAGTTTATTAACCTTTGCCTATATTTTCATTAAACTTCACCTACAAACTCATTGACTTTTACCTGCAGATTCATATTCAAATTAATTTTTATTTAATAACACATGGACTTCCAATCAATAACACATGAATCTCTACATTATAACTAATGAATTTATACGTACAAACTAAACAAATACAACAAAATTAGTGAAAATCCAATCAAAAAAATTACAAAAAGAAGAAGAAGAAAAAGAAAAAGGAGCAACTATTGAACATATATGTATTTTTCGTAAATCCACCATATTTGACTCAAGTCATGATCTAATGTTTTGAAACACTTAAGAGAAACCTCAAAGAAGAAGAAGAAGAAGAAGCAGCAGCCACTGATAAAAAAAAGTGCAGAAAAAAGGGGAAGGATCGTGACCAGAGAAAAGGGAAAGAAAAAGAAAAAGGAAGAGAAAAAGGTGAGGGATCGTGATCAAAGAAAGCGAAAAGAAAGAGGAGAAGAGCAAAAGAAGAAGAAGAAGAAGAAGAAAGAGGAGAAGAGCAAAAAAAGAGAGAATGAAGCATTAAATAAACAAACTCATATGTGTAATATAACGTTGATCTATATTGTAATATGAACAGCAGTACAAAATATAATATATATATATATATATATATATATATATATATATATATATATATATATATATATATATATATATATATATATATATATATATATATATATATATATATTCTAAGAATACAAATTGCAAATGCATTTTTTTCTAGTTATAATAAATTTTATATTAATTTTTTAAATATAATATTTATAATTATAATGTAAATTAATTATTGAAAATTTTTACTAGTTATGTGGTCTTACTTGAATTAAATTACATTAATAAAATTTTAATAAATTTTGGATAATAATAATTAAAAAAATGATGGGTTTTAAGAAAAATAATTCTCAGCCCTTTCTTGTTTTAACTAAATCAACAAGGTTTAATCCACAAGAAAAAAAAAAAAAAATTCAACGAGGATTCTATATAGTAATTATATCTTGAGGTCCTTACCATAAATAATTATCCATGTTTGTATGTAGAATTTTATATTACCATATGTTGTATTAACATAAATATTTTGACTCATAGTTTCACCATTAAACTTTATTCAATTAATCTCTAGTACTCCTCAATTGTTATTATATTTTATTCAACATTTAAACTTTTATTTGAATATATATATATATATATATATATATATATATATATATATATATATTGAAGTATTTTATAAATCAATATTAATATAGATACAGGAGAAACTTATATAAACTAAAATAATATTCAATGAAAAAGAAAATATAATCAAAAATAAAATTTTTCTAACTTTTTTATATTAATTTCTATTTATATATTTTGAAACTGAATTTAGTATTTTGTGTTTAAAATTATTTAAAATTAAATTTATATCCGTTTTGATATTATATGAGTTAAATATGGTAAAGAAGAACAAATCAAAAGTGAAAAACTTTAAAATGAAAATTTAAAAGTTGAATATAAAATAATAAAAATTAAAGAGCGTAAAAGATTTATCAAATTCGGGGGTAAAACTATTCATTCAGCCATAAAAATAATGATTTAGAATCATACAATCAATCTGATAAAACTACAGATTGTCCTTGGTAAGTTTCTTAAGAAAACAAAAATAAGACTAGATGTATCATGCCATCTAACAAAATTAAATATTGGCATATTGAAAAGCAAAAAAATAAAAAAGAATTTTAGAGAAAGATTTGTATGATCTTCGACTTGTCTTCTATAATTCATCTTTTATTAAATAAATGCCCATTTATAAATTAATTTTGCCGACTAAAGATCGAGTAGCCACTTAACAACCCTCGAAAAATACAAACAATTGAGGCGCTTTAACATGAGGAAATTTATGTTATAGAGAGAAAAGCTTTTCTCAAAGACAAAGTAACTCAAAGATCGAAAACAAATTATTAATTAAAGCAAAGCCGTGTCTTAAGATGTGCCCGCACGTAAAGTTTGCTAAATCTGAGTACGATTTTGCATGATTTGGTTTGGCCGGAGAAGGTTGAGGCTTCTGTTGTGTGGACTAAGGTTGAGAGTTATTCTTAAATCTCCATCTATAAAACCGTTTGCCAGTTTCATCATTTGCATCAAAATCTTGAAACCAATAAAAGTGTTCAATTCTCAAACACATTTTTACAATTCTAAGAATAGTGTTTGAAAAATGGCTTCAAAAGCTGTAGCCTCCACGGCCCTTCTCCTCTCCCTAAACCTCATCTTTTTCAATTTGGTTAGCTCCACCTATTACCCACCGTCACCACCATCACAACCAGAGCTAAAAGGTTATGAACCTCATCACCCCAACTACCCACCAACAGTTCCTGCGCATCCAGAACCTGCTAAATGCGATACCCTAAAGTTGGGTGTATGCGCGGACTTATTCAAAGATTTGTTGAGTGTAAGAGCTGGTATCCCACCACACAGTCCTTGTTGCAGCCTAATTAATGGTCTTGTTGATTTTCAAGCTGCTGTTTGCCTTTGCACTGCCATCAAAGCTAGTCTCCTAGGCATTAACTTAAGTGTTCCAATTGACCTCAGCTTGTCGCTAAACCACTGTGGTAAACAGATTCCAGAAGGATTCGTGTGTGCATGAGTATGGCATTCGATTTAAACTCTGCTTCTACTAATATTGTTAAGTTTGAGACTCCAGGGTGTTTCTATTTTTCTTTTTCTTTTTTTCTGGCCTGTGCCACGGACATTCAATCAATAAGGTGTCACCTTTATTTATTTATTTATTTTGTGGATCAATGGAAGGCTTCTATTGTCTTCTCGCATCCACTGTAATTCGGGTGGTTGTACCCTTATATTAAAATTTATCGATTGTTTTATCAAGTCTTGGTCCATGTACTGAGAAAATTGAATTTGAGTTCATTCTTCATGACAAAATAAATGATAAGAAAGTTTAGCCCTTTGTGAAGTTCAAAAATTTAATAGGAAAATTCTCATTATGTATTACCAGTACTGGGTCTACTACAAAACGGATATATGAGAAAAGAACATCTATACATATTGAGATCATAAATAAATAAAGGGAAATGTTAGGTCTCAGGAATCATGATGTCAACGGCAACATCGTGAGTTTTGACTTTTATCAGAATATTTTTAGTGATAAGCCATACAGTTATTCTGTCCCATACGCCATCCACTCTACTGTTATTCCATATGTAATTACGATTTGTTACTCTTGATTAGTTTTTTATTCTTGTTAATTTGTAATAGTCAGCACTTATCTCTTTTCTATTAACACATGTACCTGTATATATACATATACACGCTACTTTTGTAACACCTGAATACATATGACAAGTTAAATTTGTTCATGATATCAGAGCTTAAAAATGGCTGGGCAAATTATTCCTGTTTCTTCTTCCAATCTCTCTACTTCTACCGTCACCAATTATACACTTTCAATTAAACTAACTTCTCGCGATTACTTCACATGGAAAACACAAAAACTATTGGTCTCTTCTACGCCGCCAACACTTCACCTCAATTACATTGCTACACTGATAGTGATTGGGGAGATAATCTCGATGATAGACATTCCACCTCAAACTATGCCATTTATCTTGGCTCCTCTTTGATTTCTTGGCTAGTCAAGAAGCAGCCCACCATTGCCCGTTCGTCCACAGAAAGTGAGTATAAAGTTGTTGCTAATGCTACTTTTGAGTTAATTTGGCTTTGAGCCCTTCTCATGCTACAATTTCTTGTGACAATATTGGTGCACTATATTTAGGCAAAAATCCAGTCTTCCATATCCGCACCAAGCATATCAAATTGGATTACCATTTTGTTCATGAACAGGTTGCTTCCAGATTTCTCCACCTCCAATATATTTCCACTAATGATCAAATTGCAAACTTGTTCACAAAATCCCTGCCATCTACTCGCTTTCAACAGCTCTTCAATCACTTGTCTCTTCATGATGGACATGGATTTGCAGGGGGCGATAAGCCATACAGTTATTCTGTCCCATGCACCATGTACTCTACTGTCATTCCATATGTAATTATTGTTTGTTACTCTTGATTAGTTTTTTATTCTTGTTAGTTTGTTATAGGCAGCACTTATATCTTTTCTATTAACACATGTACCTATATATATATATATATATATATATATATATATATATATATATATATATACGGTACTTTTGTAATACGTGAGTACACAATACAAGTTAAATTTATTCATTTAGGTATCTTTTGTCATTACGTTATTAAAAATAAAAATAAAAATAAAAAATAACATAAAATTTTTTACTAGATACAAGTATTTAAATCTTTATATGACTTAAAATTCAAAAAAAATATTTAAAATAAGTTAAATTTAAAATAAACTTAAAATTCAAAATAAAATATTTATTAACATTACCAAAAATTATCTCAAAGTGTTTTTTTGTCGTATGCCTATAATATCACGGGTCGCGATACATATCGTTGTTCATAAATAAAATTTACTGTGCAGTTTCCAATTAATTAACTTTAAAATATTCAATTATAAACAATAAACACTTGCAGAAATAAAGAAATCATGTATAATTAAGAGAATATTAACAAATAATGCATTAATACAAGATTATTGTCATTATTAGCTTGTGAAGAGAACAATTTGCCAACTAACTAAAATAGAAAACTCCAATGAACAGAAACTGTAAGAAAATTTATATACAACGATTTGCATTGGCAAGCATGTGCCCACATGCATGCTTCACATTTTGAGAACTTTAAAAAGACAACATATATGTTATTGTTCTTAATCTCGAAGAGAGCGCTTGACGGTGTTCATATAATCATACATCTCAGAGTCAAAAACTGTCCAACAATATGGCTTCAACAGCTGTAGCCCCTACAGTCCTTCCCCTATTCCTCTCTCTTCTCTTCTTCCAGTTGGCGAGCTCCATGTCTTGCCCAATGGACCCTTCACAGCTAGGCACATGTGTTGATGTGTTGAGTATTTTGACGGGTGTTGTATTTGGCGATCCATCAGACTCCTCTTGCTGCAGCCTCATTCGCGGTCTTGATGAAGTCCAGGCTGCTGTTTGCCTTTGCAATGCCACTCAAGCTGGCATTTTGGGTCTGTCCGCTACAATAAACATTTCTCTTAGCGTCAACCTGTTGCTCAACGAATGTGGCAGGGACGTTCCGCAAGGGATCTGCTGATAAATTTGTTTTTTGTTTGCAATAAGCTATCTGTTTATTTCATTTTAATCTTATTATCGTATTTTCGTTTGGGATTTTTTGGCCTGTGCCATTAAAAAATTATATTTCTAAATTATCCGAAAATATTCATTAGTTTTACTATTTTATTAATTAAGTGCCATAAATATCTAGAGACAAAACTAATTCTCATACGTACACATTGAAAGATTTTTTTAAAGTAAATTAATAGAAAATATTTTGATACATTAATAAAAAATATCTAGTGATATCACTATTCATGATAAATTATTAAAATGTTTCTTATTGATTTGTCCATTTATAAAAACATACTAAACTTTTTTTTTAAGAAAAAATAAATATTAATGTTCTATTTGTGATAAATTATCAAAATATTTTTTATTAATTTACCTATGGGGCAAAATAAAGACATAATTGTGAATTTAAAAAAAAAAATCATCATAGAGCATCCCGTAATAATTTTAAACTACTACATATCGTGCTTTTTAATTACCTTTGGAATTGAGACTCGGGAAACAACTATGACAATAATAAGCATAAGTTTATACCAAGAAAACTAGTAAAATTCTCAAATCAAGATTACATACATCTACTGTATAGAAAGTTATTTTTAAAGAAAACAATCGTACCTCGCCAAATGATAATATAAAAATACATTTTCACCTCTCATAATATAGGAGTAAAAAATCCTATTATTAGCGATGAAACAAACCGATATCTTAATAGAATTAAATGATATATTTGAATGGGATTAATCCAACGTATTAGACAAACAATTCTGAATTTTAATAAGCATTCAAAAAATTTCAAAACATCAGCCATGAAACGAGAATGAAAGTTAATTTCATAACCAAAATAATATTGTAATATCTCATTATTGCAAAAGAACAAAAATTAAATAATAAATTAATGAACATTTTGAATCAATAGGTTGTGCCTAGATGAATATTTTCTTGTTAAGGCATTTGTTTTCTGTCAACTACTTAAATCACCCCAACTCTGAAATAAATTATTAATCTAAATGAAAAAAATGCATTATGAACTTTTATACCAAACTGTTCGCATGGGATGAGGTGAACATTTGTATCCTCAATTTATTAAACATTAATCATTGAATTTGGATTCACGGGTAGAGATTATCTAAACATGATAGATCATGTTTTCAGTAACATGAGACGATCTTAATGCTTAATATATATATATATATATATATATTTAAAGACTTCAGTCTTAAAAGAGAGGGCAGATATATATATATTTAAAGACTTCAGTCTTAAAAGAGAGGGCAGCTTGTACCATCTTGGAATGAAATTCTTATAAATTGATAACGTTAACAACAGAACATAATCAATGAAAATTGTAGAAATAAGAAATTTAAACGGCAAAATAAAAGAAATTGCCACAATCCACAAGAACCTTTTAATTGAATATTAGCTAATTGAATAACGTTAAAATTTAATGATTCAATTCTTAGGAAAATTTTAATACGATGGATTTTTTTTTATTACCTTTTGTTTCTACTCAATTTTTAATTTAGCCACCATCGATTACTTTTTCCTTCCGCAATAATTCTTTATATTTTTATTTTATTTACTTTACTTTAATTTAACATTGAATAAATATAAATTTTTTATCTAATTGTTTATTTATTGAAATTTTTTAATCTTCTTTCATGAAGTTTTTACTCTTATTATAATTTTTTGTGGTTTTCGTTAATGTAGTTTACATATCTCTTTATTCTGAAATTTTTGTTGGCATTTCTATAATTGGAACCATTCAAAAACCTAAGAGTTAATATATGAATAGGTAAAGTGTCCGAAATATTGTCAAATTGTAACTTAAAAAACTCTGTCAATGTGATTGAAGAATGGTAACAAGAAATTTTATAATTTAAGTGATATTTTATTTTTATACTTCTTGATTGTACAAATATTTTTATTTTTTTTCTTTAATTAAGATGTACTTATAATTTTCAAAAATCAAAGATTTATCTTTTTTTTTAAATGATATTAATTGAATTGATGAAGACTATGCATATTTTTATTGTACATTATTTTTAATGAGCTTCTGAAGTTGAAATTTTACCTATGTGGTTTTGACTTTTTGTTTATATTTTTTATTGGGACCCAATAAATTGTTTAATTTATAACTTTAAAATCTTGAGGTAGCTTTGAGCCAAAGCTAGTTCTTGATCATAGCTTCAACACCCGGTAAACAAAGTAACAATGAATTGTCTATAAAACATTACAAGAAAAGCTTGTACAGTCAGGGTGAAAAGAAAAAATAACTAAAATTAAGAGAAAATGAAGATGATTACTTCAATTTCACATGTTTGTTTCTTATAATGAGTTGGAAAAAAATACTTGTCAAGCATTACAACCTGTAAGCCCTCAGCTCTATCTAATAAAGTCATAGTATCTTCCATAATTTCTTGCATTATGATGTATATTTAACATAAGTACTCAGAAACTTTTTTCTTAAAAAATGTTGAATATAAATTGAATTTAGCACGTCAGGTTCAATATTACGATAAATAACAATAAATAGTTTATAAAAAAAAATTATGCCAATCAATAATTCAAACACACTAAGAAAATAATAGGTTCCCAAGATTACATGATCTGAATTGACAAAAAGTATCCCTTAATAGAATCTGAATAAAATAACAGGCTCCTTAACTTAAGAAATTGATGTCTAATTTTTTTTTTAGTTTTCTAGTTGGTCTTCAAGGTAGTTCGAATTCTTAAGTTAAATCAAATGGCAACCCAAGTAAGGAAGAGGATATAGGTTGTTCAGCAATGGGATTGGATGTTGGAGTTTGTGATTTGGATGACATTATTGATAAGGTGAGAGTGGATGCGGTAGATGTAGGTGATAAGGGTTAGGTTGGGTTGCTCAGTAGATAAAGATGGGTTGGTGGATGGAGAAAGAGAAGGAGTTGAAATAAAAGTGGGATTCGGTAAGTAACTAAGGATAAGAATTGTACTTGGACTAATGTCTTGAGCAACAAGTGCCAACTATGTATTAGATGCATAAGAAAACACCTGATCTTGAAAAACATATTGTGAGATATAGGTTTTGAGAGATGACAAATCCAAACAAACAAATCCTTCATGAAATTTACTATATCCTGAGAAAATACACTTGGCAGAGTGAGGGGATAGTTTGTTAGGACTATATGGTTGGAGCCAAGGGTAACAAAGGCAACCAAAAGTGTGCATGTCAAGGTGATTGGGAGGTTATTTAAATAATTTTTCAAAAGGTGATATAGTACCCAATGTTGATGTTGGCAATCAATTTATTGTGTATATGGCTATGTCAAAAGCATGAGTCTAATAAGTTTTTAGAACATTTGAATCATATAGTAAAGAAAGTGTTGTTTCAATAATGTGTCTATGCTTGCGCTTTGCTAAGCTGTTTTGCTCTAGTGTGTGACGATAGGACACATGATGTGATATACCATTCTCAGTCAAATATTTTGAAAGAGCGTGATATTCACCACCCCAATAGGATTGAAAAGATTTAATTGAACATTCAAAAAAAATTTCAACTAAGTGGTGAAATTTAATGAATATGCCCAGAACTTTAGATTTGAATTTCATAAAATAAAGGTAACAATATTTGTTTTAGTGATTATAAAAAAGGACATAATATCAAAAACCATCAATTGATTGTATTAGGGCAAGACCCCATACATCATATGAAATAATTTCTAAAGGCTTAAAAGCCAATGAAGAAGACAAAGAAAAGGGTAACTTGTGACTCATGCTAACATTGCACGCATGACATGAATTATTATCAACAATAAAAAGACTATTAAAATGATGAAGAACATTTTTTAATGTTGAAAAATTGGCATCTCCAACAACAAAGTGCCATTGAGACAATGGGGTGGCCGTGAAAGCAATAGGCCGAGAAGGGGTCAAACATAGGTTTTGCAAAAGCGTGGAATACAAGCCATTGTCATTCCAGTTTGTATGCAGAGGTTCCCTCGTGCAGATATCCTTAATGACAAAAGAATCAGGAAAGAATTCAATAGAAATTCCATTAGCATTAGTAAAAGCATAAATAGATAACAGATTAGAACATGATTGAGGAGCACACAAAATATCATTGAATTTAAACACATGATCACGAGAACGATAAAAAGAAGAACCAGAATGAGTAATTGGAATAAAGTTACCATTTCCTATGTTGATAGCATCAGTGCCTTAGTAATCAGAATGAATTATGAGATTTACAATGTCATGGGTCATATGATTAGTGTCACCTGAATCAGGTATCCATAATTGGTGTGTTGGGGTGGCTGAAAAGTTTGATGTAGGCCAAATGGTAGAAGATGGAGGGCATTGTTTGGTCCTTGGTAATGGGCATTGTGGAGCGATATAACTATAGCCTGAACAATTATAACACTAAATGTGAGAATAGTCTGAAGTATTAGATGAATGGGAAGTGTAAGGGCACATGGAAGTAAAGCCACATCCACGGCCTCTGTAAAAGCGCCCACCATGAGCACAACGTGAAGTGAATGAATGGCAACCTCATTTTATTGTGTCATTAAAAATAAAAGGAGAGAAAAAGCCAGATGGAGGAACTTGATTTGTGGACATATTGGCAGTAGTAATGTCATCCTCTTCAGAAAGTAAAAGGCCATAAAGCTCATTATAAGACATGTCATCCTGTCATTGTTGAATAGAATGAACAAAAGGTCGATATGATGAATCCAAGCAATTGAGAAGGACCTAAATTAAGTATGATTCAGAAACAGGATTGCCCAAAGCAAAAAGTTAATCAAACATTAATTTGGCCTTTTGAGCATATTGTGCAATGGTGTCTCTAACATCTTTGGTTAGTTTAAAAAAGTGGGCTTTAATGGTGCGCGCTTGAGACTTGGAACCTGATGCGTATGTGGTGGCCAATTTTGACCATGTTATGAGAGCACTTGTTGCACTTACAATCTGTGGGACAAAGGCTTCTAAAACTGAGTTGATGATCCAGTTAAGGACCAACTGGTCTTACCGATACCATACTAAGAATGCTGGATTTGGTTGATTGTCGAGAGTTGAAAAAGGTGCTTCCAAAGTGCCATTGATATGCCCAGCATGGTCATAAATTGGAAGTAATTGAACCTTCCACAATAGGTAATTGGTGGTGTTTAATTTAATTAGCAATTGGTGAGCAATGTTGGGTAGCAAAGTAATGGTTAGTGTCAAGGGAGGTGTAGCAAGTACAATTGCTTATGAAGTTATAAAATTGGTGGCCATGGCTGAAAAGAATAAAAAGAATCAAATATCGTTGTTAAACCTTAAAAAAGCTCTAATACCATGAGCAAACATAAAATAAAAGTGTGTTGCGTATTCATTGAACAAAGTAATATGTATATACACAAGAGACAATAAGTGACTAAGTACAAGAAGAATTCTAAAGTGATACAAGTTTAGTACAATCCCTTATCGTTTATCACCTTAATTAAATACTTAATTTTTATTGGTTTAACCTTCTAACTCACTAAACACTAAAACCATTGTATAATGTCTATTTCAGGCATGGGATAATCTAAACATTATAGATCATTTTTTCACTAAGAGGATATTAATATATATATATATATATATATACACACACACACATACAAATAAGTGTTTGTTCTATAATGCAATAGATCATATGAAAATTAAAACAAGGTCATCATGTGAAAAAACTGCAAAGGGTAAAAGATTAATTTAAAAAAAAAACTTTAGGCTTAAAAGAGAGGGCAGCTTGGACCATCTTCGAATGAAATTCCTATAAATTGATAACGTTAACCATTAGCAATCAAAATTACAGAAGTAAGAAGTGTAAACGGCAACATAAAAGAAATTGCCACAGCCCACAAGCACCTTTTACTTGAATATTGGTTAATTGAATGATGTTAAAACTTAATGATTCAATTCTCACGAAAACCCTAGTGGTATTTTTTCATTACCTTTTCTTATAATTTTTTTTCTCCTCAAAACTTTCAATTTGGCTACCATTGATTATCTTTTCCATATACAATAGTTTTCTTTTTTTACATTAAATAACATAGATCTCTTATCTGTTTGTTTATTTATTGAAATTTTTGAATCTTCTGTCATGAAGTTATTTCTCTTATTAGGATTTTTGTAGTTTTCCTTAATGTAGTTTATTGTGAAATTTCTCTTTATCGTGAAATTTCTATTGGTATTTATGTAATTGGAATCATTTAAAGATCTAAAAGTCAATATATGGTTAAGTAAAGCATATAGAATATTGTTGAGATGTAAATCAAAAGAACATTGTTAATACTATGGAAGAATAGTGACACAAAATTATAATTTAAGTAAGGTTTCTTTTTATACTTCTTGATTGTACTAATTTTTTTATTTTTCTTTAATTAAGATGTACTTTTAATTTTTTTAATATAAAAAATTTATATTTTTCTCTTGAAAAAAATTGATGTTCATTGAATTGATATAGACAATTCATTATTACTTTATTTACCGGGCGCTAAAGCTATGATGAAGAACTAGCTTTGGCTCAGAGGTACCTCAGATCTTTTAGGTTACAAATTAAAAAATTTATTAGGTCCCAGTAGAAAATACAAACAAAAATTCAAAATCGAATATGTAAAATTTCAACTTCAGAAGCTCATTCAAAATAATGTATAATAAAATTAAGAGAAAATGAAGATGATTACTTCAATTTCACATGTTTGTTTCTTAGAATGAGCTGGAAAACAATACATGTCAAGCATTACAACCTATAAGCCCGCAGCTCTATCTGATAAAGTTAGAGTATCTTCCATAATTTCTTGCATTATGTCATATATTTAACAGAAGTACTGGAACTTTTTTCTTAAAAAATGTTGAATATAAATTGAATTTAGCATGTTAGGGTCAATATTACAATAAATAGTTTATAAAAAAACTATGCCAATCAACAATTCAAACACACCAAGAAAATAACAGGCTCCCAAGATTACTTGATCTAAATTGACAAAAAGTTTCCCTTAACAAAATCTGAATAAAATAACAGGCTCCTTAATTTAAGAAATTGATATCTAATTTTTTTTTTTAAGTTTTCTAGTTGGTCTTCGAGGTAGTTCGGATTCTTGAAAACAATATGATGTAAAGCCAAAAACTTGTTGGATTTCATCTACAAAGAATAATTAATATCAAGGAGGATATGTTAGAATTGCTAATTGCAATTAAAGCCTTCACTTTCATAAAGAACACTTTAAAGACTTCCATCTACATTCAGTGTTCGAGTAATTTAAGTTAAAACTAACAACTGCTATTTTTATACATGGGACGCTTGCATAGAACTTGCACAATTTTAATACTTTGTAATTTTTTTTCTATCTAAAGAAAATATTTGGAAGAAATATAATTGTAGTCATATAATTATGATGCATCTCCTCTTCCACTTCACAATGCCAGGTTGTGCCCAATAATATAATCCATGTAGGGTTGTAACTGATTTAACCTTTTAAATATTTAGACTCGGCTTATTTAAAAATTAACACACTCAAGCCGAACTTGAATTTATTAAATTTTCAAAAATTTAGCTCAAACTCAACTCATATTTATGTTTGTCCAACTTGAACCGAGCACGCAAGTTAGGTGAGCTCAACATATAACATGTATAATTTCTTATTATACTTAGTAATTTAGATTTTATTTACTTACTACTAAGTTAATAGTATACAATATTTACTTGATATTATTTTAGTTCATAATTAAAATTTTATTTACTTAATACAAATACTAATTTACTTCAAAACTACAAAAAGTATCATCAAATTAAAATTATATTTAATTAATATTAATGCTTAATAATTTAAATTATATTTACTTAATGGAAATTTTAATATTAATATTAATATTAATTTATACAAAAATTGTATAATTTTATTATTAATATCTAATTTTTATTATAAAATTTAATAATTTTATTACAAATATAAATTTTTTACTAGAATTAAAAACTTTAATTATATTATATTATAATTTTTTTTCATTGAGAGTGTATTATATTATACTTACTTAATGTTATACGTTATATTAATATTACTTCACATCAAAACTATAATTATTATTATGAATATATAATTCCTATTTTATATATGTATTATGAGTATATGATTTTTATTTAATAATACCACCTCATACTAATATTTAAATTAACAAGTTACAATATGAGCTTATTTGTGAGCCCATTCACAAGCCTTTTTGTGAGCTTTCTCACGAGCCTATGAATAAGCCTATTAGCCTACTTAAACGAGCGAAACTTAAGAAAGCTCGAGTTCAGCTGGTTTAGTTTATTAGCTTCAAAATAAAGTTTGGGCTTGACTCATTTAGTTTAATAAATGAACTCGAACGAGTTTTTTCTAAACTCAGTTCTAAACGAATCACAAACCGTTAGGCTCGGTTACACCCCTACCCACATTACATGCATTTTAAGAATTTTAAAAGCACAAGTTGTAGCTAATCTCCTCCTATAAAACCTTTAACCCACTACACCATTTTCATCAAATCCTTGAATTGAAATCTTTACATTTTAAAAGGCACTTAAGAATCCTAAGAAATGGCTTTAAGAGCTTTCGCCTCCATCGCTCCTCTCCTCTCTTTTAATCTTCTCTTCTTCACTTTAGTGAGCTCTTCTTATTGCCCACCACCATCACCACCAAAGCCAAAATTCCTTTCACTGAAGCCCACCTAGCCATCACCTGCAGTGCCACCACTAGAGCCTACTAAATGCCCAAAAGATGCCCTAAAGCTTGGTGTATGTACAAATCTATTGAATTTGTTGAAGCTTAAAATTCATAAACCACCAACCACCCTTTGCTACAGCCTCATTGGCGGTCTTGTTGATCTTGAAGCAATTTTTTACCTTTGCACCATCATCAAAGCTAATGTCTTCGACACCAACATAGACATTCTTATTAGCTTGAGCTTGTTGCTTAACACCTGTGGCAAGAAGGCTCCTGAAGGATTCCAATGCAAATAAAATCACTCCATTTCTAAATAAGCTATTTATTTTTTATTATTTCTTTCTTTCTTTCTTTCTTGTTTGGTCCTTTACTTTCTTGTATTCTCGCTTGGGATGTTTACAGCCTCTGCCATTAGCATCATTATTATATCAATAAATTATATGAATAAATGATTAATTTTACTTATTTTAGCAGTAATTTTCTTATTTCAATAAATTATCTGAATAATTTTCACTTATACTGACTGATATACACCAAAAAAAGTTATCATTAAATTGGTAGGTGTAATGTCATTAGGAGGACTCTTCAATTAACAATTGAATTTATTTTAAGATTTTGTTATATTTTTTAAAAAAATTATAAAATGTTATGTAGCTATTTGAACTTGAACTGATATATATTTGAAATGAAATTCAAAGTGAGAGTGATGTTCAGTTAGAAATCAGTAATTGAATTTATTATAAGAATTTCATATCTTTTTAAAAATTACATAATGTTATCTTGTTATTCGAACTCAAACAAAGATATTGTAACATTACTTTCTAAGAGCAGTGTGTCAACCAATTTCACTATAGTAGTTTCAATTTTTCTTCTTTGAGTAATGGCTTCAAAAATTTTCAATAAAATACTCTTTATTTATATGATTTATAGTTTATTTATTAAATATTTTTGTAAAAATTTCAAAAGATATTTCAACTTATTATTTTCCATTACATAAAAAATTAGATATTCAGAATTATTATATATTTTATATAAAAATAAAACTATATATAATATAATTTATATATAAATAAAAGTATATATAATATAACACTATAATATAATTTATATAAAAATAAAACGTGTTAATTACGAGGGAAGCTAATTTAGATAACTTATTTAGTAATAAATTATTTTAAATTTTTAATGAACAATTTTAATTATTTAATAATTTATATTTTTAAAAATATCTTTTGACTTATTTAAACTCGTCTAAACCCGTGAACAACTGATAAACATCAAGTATCGTAGCAAGTTCGACTCGATTATAAATGAACTCTCAATAAGCACAATTGTAAAAAAAAATTATGCATACTTTTATTACTAATGTTTGACAATATATATAGAAGAATACATGTATATCTACATGGAAACAAATAAACAAATTATGCTATGATCAAGGAATTGATTTCTATATCTAAGATTTGTCAACAATATCATATCCCCCAATCAACTCTCTAATTTCTATCACACATGCCTAACTTGCACAAAGAATTATTAAACACTCTGTTGGATACAGCCTTGGTAAGTATATCAACAAGTTGATCTTCTGACTTCATAAATAGTAATGCAATGATCCCAACTTTAAATTATTCCATGATAAAATGTTTATCAACTTCAACGTGCTTCGTTTGATCATGTTGAACCTAGTTACGAGCAATCTCAATAGCTGAAGTATTACCATAATATAAGTTCATTTCTCCTTGAGGATCAGCACCTAATTCTTCTAGTAATTTCTTTAACCACAATAATTCACATACTCTGAAAGCCATACCTCTATACTCAGCTTCGCCATTGGATCTTGCTACCACTAGTTGCTTTTTACTTCTCCAAGTTACAAGATTTCCTCCCATAAATGTGAAGTAGCATGAAGTTGACATTCTATTATCAGTTGACCTTGCCTAATCTGCATCATGGTAACCTTTTATCTTTAAATGATTATGCTTTTTGAAGAGCAAGCCTTTTCTTGGAGTTGACTTTAAATAGTTTAATATAAGTTCAACAGCTTCTATATGTGATTCTTAAGGGTCATGCAAAAATTGGCCCACTACACTTACTGCATAAGCAATATCAGGTTTAGTGTGGGACAAATAAATTAATTTTTCGTAAGTTTTTGGCACCTCGCTTTATCAATAGGAGCTTCATCCAAACAGTGATAGAACTAATGGTTTTGTTTAATGGGAGTAGTCATAGGTTTACATCCAAGCATTCCTATTTTAGTTAATAAGTCAAGAACATACTTTCGTTGGGATAAAAAAAATACCGTTTCTTGATCAGACTGCTCCAATACCAAGAAAGTACTTCATAGTGCTTAAGCTTCGAAATGTTTATTGGGGAAACCTCGCCCTTTCACTCATTCTACTCTTCGGAGTTATCAGATATGGTAGTTAAAATAAATTAATCTCTAACATCCAACTTCTAAATTATTCCAAAATTTAGAAATACATTGCATAACGTATTATCAAATTAAGTATATTTCTTGAAACTAAATTGCATAATGTTTAGGTTCAAATCATCTATATTAATGAGGCATATACTTAAAATTTAGGATTTGTTTAATTCATTTTTACAAAGGATTTTATTTTTTTTTGTAAATGAATTTTTATTTTTGGTATGCAAATAATAATTCTAAAATGTATTTAATTAATTATCGCTAAGTTTATAAATTAATAAGATAATATTTTGAATGAATTTTATAAAAAAAATTATTTGAATCCAACATACTAAACTTGCATGCAAAATATGTTTTATATGGTTTGGTATTTTATGATTTTATATTAATTGTTGAGCATGTGTGTAAATGGTGGGGTTTAGCGCATGTCCAAGATTTTAGCAACCGTGACACTGTTTAGGCTCAGAGCCTTAGGGAACACACTACTATGTCATAAAGTCATAGCATAGAGAAGAGAAGTCGCCACCCACGATAATAACTAGGACAATTTGATTGGTGGTACTCAATTCTCTAAAAGAAAGTTAGCACCACAACCAGGAGATTTTGAGAATATAATACTAACTTCTCTTAGTCTCGTGTTCGTTTAGAATAATTTTATAAATGATTATTTCATCCTCTAATTATATGCAATTTTATTTAAACCCTATTTGACGTCCATTTAACCTTAGGTATCTAGTCAATAAAATTACATATAAAAAATGCACTCAGGATCGCGTTGTCCCTAAGTCTAAACTATGTTAATTTTATTGAAATGTTAACTAGATTTACATTTTATTTACAAGTGAGAAAGGGACTAAAGGTGGGCCTACATTTTTTATTAATTAGTGAACCTAGATCTATTTATTTTAGTTTTTCTAAGGAATGGGCTCAAGTCTATTCAATTTCAAAGGAAAGTTAAATTAGTGGGCCTAAAATCTAACTAACCTAATAGGCCTAAATTGATTTTAATTATTTAAAGCCCTAAACCATTTTTAAGCCTATTTAAAGTGAGTTGGACCTAAGCATGGGCTTAGAGCCCAAAATAAAATTAAAGAATAAAAAAAACACAATTCAAAAATAAATAAAATATAAAAAAGATCAAACATACATTATAGTGATTTTCTAAAAAAACCTAAATCAATTACATGCAAACCCTAAACTAAGCTACTGCCACCATTGATTTTAATTAATTCTAACCAAATTGAACCTAATTACTAATTGATTTTAAATGCAGAAAATTAAATCTTTTCATTATTCCCACTACTGGGGCTACTCCATACTACATACAGAATTTAAAATCAATCAATTACATAACGATGAATTAAAATAACTACATAGAATACCAAAAATGAAAAATAAAGATAAAACCTTAAATTCTACTGGAAAATAACACAGATTCTTCCATGGCATTCCATGAACCTTCTGTTCAGTTTAAACACAAGCAGCATCCTCCCCAATCAACATTTCGACATCAAAACAAAAACACAGAAATAATCAAATTAATAGTGAAATTGAATAATCAAAATAATAACAAAATAAAAATCACAAAAAGAAAAGAATAGAAAAGAACACTGATGATTTTAGATATTGTGCAAATGCCCTTTTTGGCCCCTCAAACTAGGATTTTCATCGTTGAAAATTGAAGTACTGTTGATTCTGGACTGGAACTAAAAAAATGTTGGATCGTCCTCGTTAAATGAACTGTAAAAATTAGCGTTTTGAAAGAACAGAAGAAATCAAAGTTTGGTCTACGGGTGTTATCAGTAATGTTTTGATTTTAGGGTTTCTTTTGTGCAATAGGGTTTTTTTTCTCTTAGTCTGTATGTGTGTGAGTTTCTCTTAATTCCTCCGTTTGTGTGAGTCTCTGTGTTTTTTTTAGCCTCCCTGTTCATTCGTCCCCCCTCTTGCATGCATGCAAACTCTACTTTTAAATATAGAGTTTGCATGTGTACTGACATCGTCCTTTGGAGGAACAGAATACATCTGATAGCATTTTTTTATTTCAAAATCTTGTTATGCATTTTGAATGAGTAAAAAAACTTATCATATAATAATAATGAAAAAATTGAATTTTCAACCAATCAAAACATTGAAAAAAATGATAAAAAATAAAAATAAAAAAACATAAAAAATCAAAAATTGAGACTTTTTAATGTGTTGGCATTGTATAATGTTCATCGACATTTTAAATGTTGATCTCTAAAATTTTTTTAATTACCAAAAGACCCTTGAAAATTTGACTTCTTTATAATCAAATCCTAAAAAATATTGCAATTTAGTCCCTAGAGTCCAGAAAATCGACAACTGAGTTCAATTTTTCAATAAATTTCATTATAGGGGCTTACATCGCAATTGTGCATAATTGCATCCTGAAATTGGATGCTTACAATGTGTGTTTGAATTATTTGGGTTGGCATGCCTTTATAAAAATACTATAGTTTTATGAAAATCTGCATCATATCTCTGATTTAATGTGTGATTTGTATAATTTTTTAAAAAATATATTTGTTAGTGTACGATGTGGTGTCTCTCTCATTCACGAAAACTGGAAAATAAGCTAACCTTTATAAAATTGTCATTGTTTTTATGAAGAAATGTATTCTATTCCTAACACAGTATGTGTGTTTAGTGTAATTCAAAAAAAATCCATATAGTTTTAAGAATTTCATTTATACTAAAAAAACACACTTAATAAGTGCAAATTTGAATTCCATATTGTCCACTCTTATATTAAAAAAAAAAGCACCTTCGTTCAATAATAAGAACTCACTAAGGGTGAACAACATAAACGGATCTAAAAATTGATCTGTTGACAAAAAAATTGAAAAATTAATTAAGAAAAAGTTTGTCAAACCAGTAGATTTAGTTTTGGATTAGTTAACCAAATCATTTTAATAAATAATAGTTTGGTTTAGTTTTTAATTTTATAAAATCACGATTAACTAACTAAATCATATTAACAATGCTTCTCATTCAGTTATTATTATTTTGTAACTGTGTTTCACTGTGACTCTATTTACTATAACCCATTGTAACTTATATTTATATACAACCTTGTATTACTCTTTATAGAATATACGAGAGATTCACAAGTTTCATCATCTTGTTATTTTCGATAATTGCTTAGCCTTTACATGGTATCAGAGCAAATGACTCAATCATTGCAAATTGTCCCATCTTCTTCTTCTTCCTCTACTCAAATATCTGTCAACTCTACTGCTCAATACACCTTTACTATTAAAATCACCCTTAAGAAATACCTATCATGGAAAACACAATTTATCCCCCTTCTTAACTATTAAAAATTTTATTCTTTTATCACACTCAATGCTACACCTCCATTAAGAACCATTCCCTCCTCATCTAATCTATCCAATAAGTAAAAAATCCTTAATATGATATTTGGTTCTAGAAAGAACATATGTTGCTATCATGGATATTGTCATCCTTTAGTGAAGATGTTTTCCCATATGTCATTGAACACTCTTCTTCCAAATCAGCTTGGTAAGCCCTCTCTATCACCTTTAGATCCATATAAAAAAATTGGTAATTATGGATCCATATTAAACTTCAAAAGCTTAAGAAAAATGATTTAACAGTTACTGAATATTGTAAGAGTGCTAAAGCATTAGCTGATGAACTTAAAGTAGTTAGTGTTGAATATCATTCCATCATCAATAGTTTGAACCTTTTCCCCGTACCCGTCTCCTTTTTAGAGCTTCATGGTGAATTAGTTGCCCAAGAAATCCTACTTCATAGTCATTTTCCTTCTCTCATTGTTAATACCTCCTTAATTCTCACCTCATTTTCCTAATTCTATAAATCGTTCTTATCGTCCTCATCCTAAAACACCTTACCAAATTGGTGGATATCATAACTATACTACCGATATATATTGATGTTGTTACCAAATTCGCCCACTACCTACCTACAATCCTCAAGCTCATCTTACTCACAATTGCACCCCACTCTCTCATCTTTATCGACCCCCAATGTCTTTTTGCCCATTTTCACTGAATGTTTGGCATCCTAAAATTGGTGCAAATTTCCATGCCACACTATTATCCTTTATCTTCTATAACTTCCTTATCTCATTCTATCTCTACCTCTCCTTTATCTCTAACTCAAACTCAACAATCATCATCCTCATCTACTACCAATTCGACCTGATCTTTAACACTTCCCACACAAACACTAACTCCTAGTCAAACTCAAACACTTCCAACATAATCCCAAAATCCATCAAACCTTAATCTTATAATTAATCTTATTAACTACTCACCACTTACACAATCATCTCCTTCCCATGCTCACACTATGAAATTATGCCCATCCATTATGTCAAAATGCCAAAATAATTCTATCCTCACTTCTCTCACTCTTGCCTCTCCTTCCACACCCTATACCTTCAGCCAAGCCAATAAACATCCTATACATTATGAATTCAATGCTCCAATGCAAAACCAAATATGGACATTAGTTCCCGACCCACCTGACAAGAACATTGTATCTGATAAATGGTTATTTCGCATTATGGCTCTATTTAACACTTCGAAGCAAGGTTAGTGGCCAAGGTATTTACTTAGGAAAATGGAGTTGATTATCATAAAACTTTTAGCCCTGTAGTTAAACCAACTACCATTCGACCAGTGCTAGCTATTGCTGCCTCTCTTCAATGGTCAGTTTATTAACTTAATTTATCCAATGCATTTTTTCATAAGTTTTTGTAATATTGACTTTTACATGGACCAATTGAAAGGGTTCATTAACTCTACTTATACTAACTATGTTTGAAAGCTACATCACTTACTTTATGGCCTTGAACATGCCCCTTAGGCATGGTTTTAATGTCTTTATGATTTTCTCCTTTAACGTCAATTTCAAGCTTGTAAAGCAGATAATTATTTATTTATTCACAAAGTTGATAATTCTACTTTATTTTTCTTGTCTATGTGGATGAAATTTTGGTTACAAGCTCTTCATCCTCTATTATTCAATGCTTCCTAAACAATACATGCCAAACATTCCTAATTTAGGACCTTGGTACTCTTCACTAATTTTTAGGGATTGAAGTAATCTATTGTCTTAATGGTGTAATGTTGTCTCTACATAAGTGTCACGACCCAAAATAGGGGCCATGACCGGTGCTAGGAAACGGGAATTCTTTCGAATCCGGAACCCGTAGCAAGCCTTAAAATAAAATAAAACATGCAATAATCATAATAACATAAATAAAATATTTTACAGTGGAAATAAAATCATAAATAAAAATAAAATAATAATCTGCTAATAAAATTAATTATACATCCTCATCTTATATATGAATAATCCTTTAATACAAATTCCAGTTCAAATCCTTAAAATACATAACTCACACAAATATAATACATAAACCCCATAACTGTTTACAACTACTGCAATGTCTAGATTATAAAATAAAGCTTAGGTAAGCAGTTTACATAGTGAAGCCGGGGCGGAAGAAATCCGGCGTGTGGGTCTGCTACTGAGGTCTAAAGACTATAACTCTCCTAAAAAAATAGTCAACGGAGGGCAGTCAGACCTCACCAAGTGAATTGTTATAATATATATACATGCATAACTAAATAATAATGCACATAGTCAATAGTATATATAATAAATATATATACAAGTAAATACACACAGATGCAACAAAATCATTTTATATATTTACTGAAAATCATTGTTTATGAAGGATCAAATAGAACCCTAGAAAATCACAACCTCAAACAGTGTTAGACAACACTCTAGCCATACAGGCTCACTTATTCTAAATAATTTCACTTCTTCCATTTGGCTAGTAGACTGGCCCCGAGACACTAAGTCAACCGAGCTCCAGTAGTCTGACTGTCAGTGTGATTGGCCCCGAGACACTTGGTCAACCAAGCTCAAGCAATCACACTTCCAAATCACATCTCACATCAAATAAATCAATCCAATGAATATCCACAAATAGGTTAGCAATAAAGCCTAAATGCTATCGGCGTACCGGTACGTACTCGGTCCTAGTGCTGCCCACTAGGTAGCACGTTCTATAGATATCTTTCAATAATATATAAAACATACATTCATAAAATAAATGATGCATGATATTAAATAAAATAGCAACATAAACCATATATAAACCAGGTATATTTCGAGTATATATACATCAAATAAATCCAATATAGTTACAAAATAAACTGGAAATAAACTATAAATATACTTAAAACAATTTAAGTATAAATTCATAATAAAACATGCATATAATTTAAAAATATATTAAAAATATACCGAAAATAAACCGAAATAAACCTAAGTAATTATTAAACTATATATGCATATTTTATACAATGAAAACATACATTTCTAAAACATGCACCCTAAAACATATATATATATATATATATATATATATATATATATATATATATATATAATAACAACTCACTGTTATTGCACTCCTCGAGACGGATCTGACAGGCCTGGTCCACTAGGCCTCGGTCTCGGTGAAACTAAACAAACAAACGACAATACAGAATTAGAATAAATCTAACGAAATCCCTAGAGACTCGATCTGAGAATATTGGACACAACATCAGAATAGGAATTTGACCATATATCACGTTTTACGAGAATTCTACCAAAAATTCGACAAAACCTTCCCTATAAAACTGACATCTCTCTACTCAAAGAGTAGAGCTGGTCCTGCAAAGAAATACACTTCAAATAAACATAATTCACAATCTCTCAGTCGAACTCCAAACTACAATTTCACCAACCGAGGCCCACAATTTACAGAATAATTACAGAAATACTAAAAAATACCAAAATACCCTTCAATACTCAAAATATAGCAATTTAAATATTCAAACGCTAAAAATATTTGTTTAACCGATAAATACACAAAAACCCTAATTTTAATAAAATATTATTAAAAATTGGTAATTCTCAATAAATTCATAAATATTGACCAAAATACATTTTATAAATTCAAATTACATAATTAACCCTAAAACTTACTAAAAATCAATAAAACTCATTTCTTTAGAAAAATCGTATATTATATATAATTTGAAAATAATTTATGAAAAATAGTTTTAATTAGTTAAAAATACTAAATAATTTTTATAAATCACTTTTATACCTTAAATAACTATTAAAACCAATTTAATTACATTTTTAGCCAATTTAGTGTCAAATTACCAAAATACCTCTAGTTTCGTAAATTCCCTCAAAATTAATCAAAAATTCACCAAAAATAGTATAATTATTCAAAATTCAATTTCTCAACATATAATTCAATAATATCAATAAATATACTCAATTAACCAATTAATTTCAATAAAACACATAATTAACCTAATTTTCCAAAAATTATATAAACTAAATAAATTCCAAATAATTATATAAAATTCACAAAAATTATAAATAAATTTATAAAATTCATTTTACCACATATAAACACCATAAAACACAATTTCATAATTTATTTAATTAATTTTCGAAAATTAGAAAATATTAATAAAATAATCAAAAATTCACAAAAATCAAAATAATTCCCAAAAATTCTACAAAAATTCACAGAGATATATTAATCTACAAGGATCAATTTTTGTGAAGGAATTTTTTATGTATCATTGAAATCGAAGCTCAAAAAATTCAAGAACTTTAAATGGCCAAAAATGTAAAATCAAAACCTAGGGAAATCTAGACCATTTCAAGTGAAAAAAAGCTTGGAAATGGACTCATCAGAGCTCAATGAGAAGATAGAGACTAGCGGTGTCGAATTTGGTGATCGAAAACGGCTTGATCGATGATGAAGAAACTTTCGGCCTCTCACACGAATTCTGACCAAACCACGCCGAAGAAGAAGGCTTGAGGCGTCAAGAATGGTTGGCAAGGGAGGAGGAAGGTTAAGAGGCACAGTGACGATAAGAAACAGAGGTCACAGTGGCCGGAAATGGGAGAAAACCGATCGGGAGGGAGAAGAAGGAGATAGTGGCATAGTTGTAAATAAGGGGAACTTTTAGTTTTTGGTAAATATTTATGTATATATATGTATATATATAACTATACTTTATATTATAATAATATATAATATAACACACACAATAAATATACACCACACACATATTTTAATAATATATATACACATATACATATATACACTTAATTAATTAATATTAAAACTATATAATAAAAATTAATTTAATTAATTAAACCCTAAATTAATTTAAATAAATGTACATATATGCATTTTATTTAACACTTTAAAATTATGCATGAACTCATGCAAATTCATAAAACTATTTCAAATAATTAATATTAAATTATTTATGTCTTAATTTCCCCGAAAATAAAATTTTCGAAAAAATTTTACGTAAAGAACTTAAAATAATTAAAAATAATTAAAAATATCTTTAATAAATAACAAACTCATCAAACAATCATAAATATATATGAAAATTATTAACACTGCATATCCCGATGTAGTTTAAAATTATCTAAAAACTCAGGATATTATAATAAGTACATCTCAAATCTCTTATAATAAGCCAAAATAGCAGAATGCAAACCCACATAAACTCTTATGGCAACTTCTCCACCACTTACCAAAAATGGCAGCACATCCTTTGAAGATGGCATTCTCTATAGACAATTAGTGGGTGGCCTTCAGTATGTAACTCTCACAAGCCTAGCATAGCCTTCTTTATTAACAAGCTATGTCAATTTATGTACAGTCCTTGACTTGATCATTCGAATACTATTAAATAGGTTTTGTGATATTTGCAACACACTAAACATTATGGACTCCTTCTTTCTTCATAATCATCCATGCATCTTTAATGTTTCTTTAACAATGATTAGGGAGGCTACCCTGACAATTAATGCTCCACCAATGGCTATATAGTCTATTTAGGCTCTAATCTTGTGTCCTGGATGGTAAAGATATAACCCACTCTCTCTTATGCATCCACCTTGAGTGAGTACAAATCTCTTGCAAATGCCACTGTTAAAGTATTATGGATTCATTCCTTGCTCTCTAAACTTAGCTGTCTCTTATCCAAATCGACAACTATATGGTGTTATAATATCATAGTAATTTATCTTACACCCAACCCTGTGTTTCATGCACGTACCAAGCACATTGAACTTGACTACCACTTCATTCGAGTAATGGTTCTTCAAGGTATTATTCATGTTAACTTCATCTCAGGTGTCGATAATATTTTTGACATACTCATTATATCGCTTGGTTGTCCTCTCTTTGAGAAACATAGAGATAAGCTTCGCCTTTGCACTACTACATGCTCAACTTGAGGCGAACTGTTAATAATACTTCTCATTTAGTTATTATTATGTTATAGTTATATTTCACTATAACTCTATTTACTATAATCAATTGTAACTTATATCTATATACAACCTTATACTGCTCTTTATGGAATATACAAGAGATTCATAGGTTTTATCATCTTGTTATTTTCAATAGTTGTTTAGCCTTTACAAATCAATGTTTGTGCTAATTTTTATATAGTTTTAGCATTCATTTTGACATGCATTTATAGGTTTTAGATGCATGTAGGTTAGTTTAGTTAGTATGAATACATACTTTTATGTTTTTATTTCATTTTTCTTGAAAAAGTAAACTTAGAGGTGAATGGTTCATAAATTGAGCGAAAATGTGCTAAAATAGAGCCTAAGAGCAGAGAAAGTATGTTGTTGCAATCACAGGTTGCTCGAAGTGAAGCCAAACAATTAGGAGCTTAGTTGTTATGGTGATTGCAGAAGCCTTGTGATCATGGAGTCCTAATTGTTAGACCTCTATGGCATGCACAACATCAATATGAGTGCTAGTTCTTTAAAGCATGCCTTTTTATTATGATTGTAGATGCATTAGTGATCACAAATAGCTCGAATCTAGCAAAGAGAATGCTGGCATGTGCCTAATAAAAAAGCAAATCTAGGAGAATATGAAAGGACATTCTAAAAGGGAGTATTTAAGGATAATAACCTTGAAATTTAGCATCCAATTTTGAACCAATATCTCACCCACCAATCAACACAAGAAATACACCTAAGTAAAGAAAGAGAAAAAGGAGAAAAAGACACTTAGAGAAGAAAAATCCACTGGAGACATTTGAAGCTTTTTTATAACATTTCTTTAATCCTTTGTCTTCTTTTAATACAATTTAAGATATTCATTTGGGTTATATTTATTGAATGAAGAATATTGAAGCCATGAGTGGATAGTTTTACTTTTGTTGTTAGGATTTGAAACCCATATGATTTAAGTTTAATGTTATAGATCTTATTTATATCTTCTTGCATATTGTGTTAATTGTTCTTTGATAAATGTTGTAGATGTCCAACTACAACTCTATTTCTAAAATTATGCATTGAGAAATAGTGATCTTAGTAGACCCTCAAACACAAGTCGAATGGGTTAATGACTAGATATAGCTTAGCTTAACTCAATTCTCATGTGTGTACTAAATATTTTGCTTGATTGAAATTAATTCATTTCCATGGTAATAATGAGAGTTAAGTCTTAAGTGTGTATTAATTGATTCAAGCAAACTAATTAGTAGTAATAATAAAAATAAGTTCATCCCATTAACAATTAATATTTGAATGGATGTTGTCTCCTGATTTCTAATGCATTGTTATTTAATTTGATGATTGAGTAATGTCTTTTATATTAATGAGCCAACTTAATTATGATCATGTTTGTGCATATATAACTATCATTTGAAAAATAAAAAAATTTGACTGGGAACTATTGAAAGTTCGAACACTAAGAGATTTGAAAATTGTTATAACAAATTAAGATGTCTATCGGGATTTAAAGATGGTAAAAAAAAAGATGTATACATTTTCGTTTATTTATTTTCAGTTTGTCAACTCCATTTTTTCTTTATTAGAAATGATTCAATCCAAATTTTGTTAGATTTTCCAATAAATTTTATAGGTTTAAATTATTAAGTAATAAGGTTGTTGTATAGAATTATTAAAATTTATAATTTTTTAATAAAAATTATAAAACCCTTATTTGAGACTTTTTAAAAATTGAAAATATATATAAATTTCCACTGATAGGATAATCATAGTTTACCACTATTAGTTATATTATTCTCCTATTTGTTAGGTTAAGTATATCGTGTATAAAAACTTCTTTTATTACCATGTATATATATTGTATTGTAACACTTATTGATAATATACATACAATTACCTTCACAAGGTATCAGAGCCAAAATAATGGCTGGGCAAATAATTTTATCTTCTTCTTCCTCTCCTCTTTTTGTTTCTTCTACCACCAATCATAGCCTTTCAATTACATTAACTATAAAAAGTTATCTCACTTGGAAAATTCAATTTCAACCTCTTCTTAACTATCACTAGTTAACAAGATTTATTAATGGCTTAATTTCTGCACCACCACTAACCATACCTTCTACAAATACAACAAATCCTGACAACCCAAACCCTGTTTTTACTAAATGGTTTTAAAAGGTGAACTTTTATTATCATGTATTTTTTCTTTATTATTTGATGATGTTTTCCCTTATGTTATTAGTATGACTTTGTCATTCATAGTACAGAAAGCACTGGAAAGTGCTTTTGGCTCTATATCTAAGAACCAACAATTGCAACTGCATATAGAGCTTTAATAATTAAAGAAAAATGATCTTATTGTTTCTCAATATCTTCAAAGGGCCAAATCTTTAGCCGATGAATTGGCTACTACTGGTAAACCCCTTTCTCATGCCGAATCTAATGCCATCATTTACTGAAATCTTATGTGTAACTTTCATAGCATCATTACTATATTAAATCAATGTCCCACTCCTGTTTCTCTTCAAGAGCATCATGGACAATTAGTTGCTCATGAAATTTTAATTAAAAAAAATCCATGAACATTCAATGGAAAATGTTGTAACTCACCAAATGCCCATTGCTCTACTTCTAAAATACTCCCTCAACTGCAATTATTGACCACATAATGGAAATTGAAGAGGTAGAGGACCTACCAAATTTGTGGGTACCAAAACCATACTGCTAAAAGATGTAGACATTAATATACAAATTCTTCTTCATCCATGCAATCTAGCTATGTTCCTTCTCAGGCTCATTTTACAGCTCCACAGGCTAATTTTGCATCCATTTCACATTCTAGTTCAGTTTTAATCTTTAACACTTTGTCAATTAGCTATACATCCACATCAAATGGCCAATGGTATCCTGATAGTGTTGCAACATATCACATGACCTTGGATCCACATCTTCTATCTACTATTACAACTTATGGTGGCTCAGATCAAATTATAGTTAGTAATGGTCAAACTTTGTCATAGAAAACACTAGTACATCACTTTACCATTCTTTATATTCGAATAAATCCTTTTAATTAAGAATACTCTTCATGTCTCTTAAATATCCAAGTCTTTACTCTAGTTCATAAATTAATTATTGACAATGGTTGTCATTTTGAATATTAGCCAACTCATTTTTTTTTATTAAGGATTAGGTGACTAAGGCCATCTTGTTTAAAGGCTAGAGTGAAAACGAATTGTATATGATGCCACCCAATCCTACCAAGCAAGCACTGATAGTTGCAAATATTTCCATGGACGAGTGGCAAGCTTGTCTAGGTCATTCGAATAAATGCATTATTTCTCAACTTATTAAGACTCATGATTTACCTGTTACATATTTATCTTTGCAAAGTTATTCCTTATGTCATTTAGGAAAATTAGCTAAATTATCGTTTCCCAATGTTGAGCATACTTCTATTGCTTCTTTTTAAATTATTCATTCTGATGTATGGGGACCATCTCCAATTACATCTTGTAGTGATTTTCACTATTTTTTTATTTATAAATTATTTCACCAGGTACACTTGGATGATTTATTTTCTTAAAAATAAAAGTGATGCTTATTTAATATTTCTTGCTTTTTAATCTTTGGTTAAAACTCAATTCAATTCTAATATCAAAGCATTTCATTCTGACTAGGGAGGTGAATTTCAAAAATTAAATGAATACTTTACACAACATGGCATTCTTTATCGCATAGCTTGTCCTTATACCCATGAGTGAAACGGTCTCTTAGAACTCAAAATAGGATATATATTCGACACTGATATTACACTATTAGCTCATACTAATGTACCTTTTCATTTTTTGATACATGCTTCTTATAGTGTAATTAATTGTATTAATGTAATGCCTACTCAAGTTTTAAATAATGCAACACCTTTTCAAAAATTATGTAACAAAACACCAAAATATATAGACACCAAAATTTTTTATTGTGCAACATACCTATATCTCCGTCATCATAACAGATTCAAATTTTCCTTTAAAAGTAAAATATGTCATTCGATATTATATTTTTTTTTGTTAAAAATTTTTTCCATTTTCTAACCAGAATTTGTCCTAAGTCCAGTCCCAATTTTCCCATTCCCAAGCTTCGTGGATCACCATATAGGCACCGTTCACTGTATACTCCAATTTAGGTATGGCTATATCACAACCATCCTTATCCCACTTGTCTTCATTTATCCACTAAACCTTAACCACTTCACCATTATTAGCACTTGTTTCTCGTTCAAACCATAATTCACACACATCCTTACTAAAAACTATAACTCTAATGTCACCTAATGCTATTACCCCATCCTCTCCTAACACAATAACCATATTGTCACCCTATATTATTCCCTCTCCCAAATCTATATCAATGATACCAGCTCCATCTCCCATTCTTCATCACACCCATCATCACTCACATATAGTATGATCTTTATCCTATCCACTAGGCCTTCCACTTATGGTAGACCTCACCCAATATGATCCATCATTATCCACACACCCAAAATATTTTGATCTAACTCAAACTCATGCCATACAACTCCATCCTCATACCATATCCAAAAGACAAGCACACATAACCTTAAAAAGATAATACCAACCTTAACTTCTTGGGACATGAACCACATTTTTTAAAGAGGCAATTTGGTATACTAAATAGTAAAGAGCAATGGACCAGGAGATGTATGCTTTACAAACTACCCACAATTAGGACTTTGTGCCAATACTAACTAATGCAAATATAATTGACAATAAATGGATATTTCATATTAAAAGGAAGGCTGATGAGAAAATTAACTGCTACAAGTGACAACTCATAGCCAAGGGATTCACATAACTCTCTAGTATGGATTAGAAAGAGATATTTAGTGTAGTTATGAAAGTTACCACCATTCGAGTAATTATTGCCTTCACCTCAAGGCGAGGTGTTTTGGCAAATTTTAGGTACTTTGTTGTATGCTACAATAACTTGTCCAAATATTATCTTTAATGTCAACAAATTATGTCAATTTATGTATAATCCTACAAATATTCATTGGACAACACTTAAAAGATTACTACTTTACATTCAAGGTACTAAAGGTGTTGGCCTTTTTCTTGCTAAGTCCACTTTATCATTACATTGTTATGCTAACAATGATTGGGTGGTGATCCCAATGATAGACGGTCAATAAATGGTTATGCTATGTACTTAGGCTCTTCTTTGATCTCTTAGTCAGCTAAAAAGCAACCCATTATTGCCCAGTGCTCTCTAGAAAGTGAGTACAAAGCATTTGCCAATGCTACATCAAAACTCCTATGGCTTAAAGGGTTGTTCATTAAAATTGGCTTTTTGATTCCTTATGCAACCATTTCTTGTGACAATATTGGTACAATATATTTGAGTTCCAATCCTGTGTTTCATGTGAGAACTAAACACTTCGAATTAGACTATCATTTTGTGTATAAACAGGTGGCCAAATGTTTTCTTCAGGTCCAATTTTTGTCTACTCATAATCAAGATTGCAGATTTATTCACCAAACCACCCTTGCCTCTTTCCTATTTTCAACTTCTCTTCAATCGACTCATTTTCAAGGATAGTCAAGGGTTTGCTAGGGGTGATAGGATAACTATAATCTACCGCTATTAATTATATTATTCTTCTATGTGTTAGGTTAAGTATATCGTGTATAACAACTTCGTTTATTGCCATGTATATATATTGTATTGTAATACTTATTGATAATATACATACAATTACCTTTATATCTACTATGCATAGACTTTTGTATAGATTATCTTATATTTTGTAAATGATTTTTTTCTTTTTCTTTTTTTGGTTGTCAATTCAGGCCAATTAAAAACCTTTATTTTCCCGGTTACTCATGTGATAACATTTGTGGACTCTGTATAGGATATAATTTTTTGTTATTCATATGATTGCATGTGTTGATAATTAAAAGTAGATGATTCCTAAGACATAATGTTGTTGAAAGCTTGACAATTGAGTAATTTAATTACTTAAATTTTGTAAGTAAGAAAGAGTGATAGAGGAATGGGGTTGACAACACTAAGATATTGTCATAGAAATCATACATAATTTCACAATAACTCACCTTGTCGAGCATTTGCTTAGTCACTATAATCTGGATAATATGTTCCATTTGATATTTGATGTTGTTACTATTATTTTATAAATAATATGTTCATTTTTAAAATTTTAATTTTAATATTTATTTCTGAAGTTTGCTCATATAATTAATTTTGATAAATTCTATACATGCACTTACAAACTCTATAAAAATTGAAGGACAAATGACATTTTATTACTCTGTTGATAATGCACTTATACTATTGAAATATTTATTTTTAAAATATACTTTTTCTTTTACATTTATTCTTGGTTAATTATTCATATTTAATGTGTTGCTTAAGAGTTCATTGTTTTTGTAGCTAATAAAATAGCAAAATATTTTATGTCACGTCTTGCAAGGTTACAGTGATTTGTGGGCGCAACAAAGTCCATAATGTCCTTAAAGCATTTGTTTTTCACTAGATTGTTAAAAAAAATTTTACATTATACGGATGTTTAAATTTTTGCATAATGAATTTTTCAGTGTATAACTTAGATTTTAAATTCTAAAAAAAATTCACAAAAGTTGAATTTTCATAAAATACATGTGATTCGTTAATAAAAAAATAATTTTATATAGAACTATATTTTTTAAAATTATATAATTTATTTAAATAATTAATAATATGAAAGTTAAAAAATATTATTGATAAAAATAATTATTAACATAATTTCTAGATGTGTTATTTACACCCTAATTATATTAACTATGCATTGCAAATAGGAGTATAAATGAACCTAATTAACTTGAGTTTTATCTAGTTCAGATTTGGTTCATATACTATTGGGGTAAGTTTAAGCTAAATTCATTATGTTACTGTTTACAAATTTGCGTTGTGAAATCTAAATAAAATTAGAAAACAGTAAATATAAATTATAATTATTTGTTAGAAAGTTAAAATAAATTATTAGAAAAAATATAATATATTTAATAAATAAGTAGTATTTTTTTTAATAATATGTCTAATTTTTAATATTTTATTATAAGTAAACATTTATATATATTATATATTTAGTATTTAAATTATTAGTATATTAAAATTAAAAATTAGCTTACAAGCTTTATTCAAAGTTGTTTACAATATTTATAAGTTAAATTTTGCATAATTGGAGTTGGATTTTTTTATTAAACAAATCTCAATACATAAATTTGAATGAAATTTTATTGAATTAATTAAATTTCAATGAAATTACAGCACTTCAAATTGTTTATTTAAGTGCAAATATTAATGACACAGAGCAAATTGGTTGGAATGCAATGTAATTGTATTATGATATTATCATTTGCAAATTGGACCTAAAAAATTAGCCTGGTGTACTTGCGACGTACAAGTGATTTAGTGATTTTACAAAACGTGCTCTCCCCATTATCGGAGGAAGTTAAACCACTTGTCTTAGTAATCAAAAAGAAAAAAAAAAAAAAAAAGGGAATAGAATTTGAAGTTGTATCCCTAAATAATATTGGAAATCCATTTCATCCTTCATATACGGATGTATTTCTTAATATTTATATAAAATGATTTTATTGTATCTGTGTGATTTTTTCTGTATATATATTTATTATATATACTATTGAATATGTGCATTGTCATTTAAATATGCATGTATATATATTATAACAATTCACTTAGTGAAGTCTGACTCCCCTTCGTTAACTATTTTTCAGGAGAGTCTACGTCTTCAGACCTCAGTAGCAAACCCATACGCCGGATTTCTTCTGCCCTGACTTTGCTATGTAATCTGCTCACTTGATATTATTTTATAATCTACACACTGCCATAATTGTAGTAGGATGTGAGATTTATGTATCATGCTTATATAAAATATGTATTTTTATGATTTGAACTGGATTTGTATTAAAAGATTTATATATATGAGATGGATTTGTATTATTAAAAATATTTGCGGATTATTATTTTAAATTATTTATGAGATTTGTTTCCGCTGCAAGTTATTTTATTTATATTATTATTATTTCATGCTTTTATTTTATTTTAAGGCTTGCTATAGGTTCCGGATTCAAAAGAATTTCTATTCCCTAGCGCCGGTCATAGCCCCTATTTTGAGGTCATGACACACAATTCTTTTTTAAGATTTATTTAAGGTCGGGTTATTATCAGTTGCGGATCAGTGAAGTCGATGTTCCTAAAACAACATTCCACACTTGTTATGGCCACTATGAGTTTCTGGTTATGTCATTTGGCTTAACTAATGCACAAGTTGCTTTTATGGATCTAATGAATATGGTATTCAGACCACATGTGGATCAGTTTATGGTAGTCTTCATTGATGATATACTGGTGTATTCGAAGAGTATGGAAGAACATGTATATCACTTGAGGACTGTACTGCAGACACTGAGAGAATATCAGCTTTATGCTAAATTCTTAAAGTGTGATTTCTGATTGGAGAGTGTTGCATTCCTTGGACATGTGGTGTTCAAAGATGGTATCCAAGTTGATCCATAGAAGATTGAGGCAATGTCTGAGTGACCTAGACCGACTATAGTTATTGAGATTCAAAGTTTTCTAGGTTTAGCTGGGTATTATATGAGGTTTGTACATGACTTTTCTAGAATTGTAGCTCCTATGACTCGCATGACTCAGAAGAATGTGAAGTTTGAGTGGTCAGATGCTTGTGAGAATAGTTTCCAGTTGTTAAAGGAGAAGTTGACCACAACTACAGTTTTGGCTTTACCTAATAGAGTAGACAAGTTCACAGTGTATTGTGATGCCTCTATAGTTGACCTAAGTTGTGTGTTGATGCAGAATGGTAGGGCAATAGCTTATGCTTCGAGGTAGTTGAAGAAGCATGAACAGAATTATCCTACCCATGACCTAGAGATGGCTGCAGTGATCTTTGCTCTTAAAATCTGGAGACATTATCTGTATAGGGTGACTTGTGATATTTTTACTGATCATAAAAGCCTTAAGTACATTTTTTAGCAGAGAGATTTGAATTTGAGGTAAAAGAGATGGTTGGAACTATTGAAGGACTATGATTGTGAGATTTTTTATCATCCAGGCAAAGCTAATATGGTAGTAGATGCCTTGAGTAGGAAGTGCTCAGGTAGTCTTGTTCACATTAGTATGGAGAAGAGACCGTTGATCCAAGAGTTGCATCAGTTGGTGGATCAAGGTTTGATGATAAAAATGAGTACATCACGTGGATTGCTAGCTTAGTTTAAGGTTCAATTTATATTAAGAGATAGGATTAAAGCAGCTCAGAGATGAGATCCTATTCTAGAAGAGCTTGCAGAGAATGTTCGAGCAAGGAAATTCACTGATTTCACACTTGATGATGAAGGTATTTTATGGATCAGTGGTAGATTATGTGTTCCTGATGTGGATAATTTAAGAGAAGAGACCCTTGAGGAAGCACATTCTACAGCCTATAGCGTACATCCAGGTGTTACTAAGATGTACCACAGTATCAAAGATTTGTACTAGTGGGATGGACTAAAGAAGGATGTAGCTGATTATATTACTAAGTGTTTAATGTGTCAGCAGGTGAAAGCTGAACATCAGAAGCCTTTTAGGAAGCTTTAGCCTCTTCCTATTCCTGAGTGGAAGTGGGAAATGATTACTATGGATTTTGTAGTTGGTTTACCTCATTCCAAGGATGGATATGATTCCATCTGGGTGATAGTGGACTAGTTGACCAAGTATGCACATTTCTTGCCAGTGAAAGCCACTTATTTTATAGCTAGATTGGTGAAGCTGTATGTGAAGCATATTATGTGCCTTCACGGAGTACCTGTGTCCATTATGTCAGACAGAGGTTAAGTGTTTACTTCTCATTTTTTGCAGAAGTTGTTGGAAGCGATGGACACCAGACTAGATTTCAGTACTGCTTTTCATCCTCAGATAGATGATGAAATATCCCGAGTTTTTAGATAATTTTAAACTGCATCGGGATATGCAGTGTTAATAATTTATATATATATTTGATTATTTAATTAGTTTATTATTTATTAAATTTATTTTTAATTATTTTAAGTTTTTTACGTAAAATTTTCCCAACAGTTTTATTTTCGGGGAAATTAAAGCTTAAATAAATAAATATTAATTATTTTGGACGGTTTTATGAATTAAAACTTAAATAAATAAATATTAATTATCGTATTAAAATATATACATATACATGCATATAAGCACATTTAAATAATTTGGGTTTATTTTTAATTAAATTTATATTATATTATGTAGTTTTAATAATTAATATGTGTATATATATGTATATGTATATAGATATTATAAATTATGTGTGTGGTGTATATTAATTTGAATAAAATATTCATATATTATTATAATATATATATATATATATATATATATATATATATATATACTTACAAAAACAAAAGTTTGTGTTATTTACGATTATGTCATTATCTCCTTCATCAAGCTGCCCGACATCCCCCATCCACTTCCAATGACTGCAACATCGATTTCTTGTCATTGATGTGTCTCTCAGTCGTCCTTCTCCATCTCCAACCCACTCCACTGCCCTTTCCTCCCATTTTCGGTGTTGTTTGATCAGTTTTCTCCCTAGAAATCAAAAATTGATTCCAACTCCGATCAGCACGTTTTCGGCCACCGTTTGAAGTGTCACCGGTCTCTATCTCTTCTTGATTTTTTTTGAACTTCGATTCTAATGATTCAAGCAAACTTCCTTCACAAAGATTGATCCTCTTAGCTTAATCTACACGTGGTAATTTTTGTGAAATTTTTTAAAAGTATTTTGATTTTTGTGAATTTTTTATTATTTTATTAATATTTTCTAATTTTCATAAATTAATTAAATAAATTATGAAATTGTGTTTTATGTTGATTATAGGTATTGAAATGCATTTTAGAAGTTTATTTGTAATTTTTGTAAATTTATATAATTATTTGGCATTTATTTAGTTTAATAAAATAAACTAAATAAATTCACAAATAATATAAAAATATAATTATATAAAATTATAATTCTAATTCTAATTCTACTAATATAATTATTTGCCATTTTGGCCTCATTGACAGTAAAAAATTATATTTTGAGAATATTATTTATTTTTTTCATCATAAGAGTTTGCTCATTGAATATTGATATTTATTCAATCCATCGGTGTATATGAAGGATCATATTCTAATTGTACATAAAAAAATTTCGGTTTTTTATTATTAACTGTCTAGCAACCTAAGCTTATGGCTGGTGTTGCTCACCGACTTCAGAAGATAGATTGGAAGCAACAATCAGCCATAAGTAGAATAATCGACTGAAATTGAAGAGGAGGCAATTATTTTCCGTTACTCTAATTAAAAGATTTTTATTTTGATGAAAAATTTAAGATATACATTTTACATTTTAAAATGTGTGTATATATATATATATATACATTTTTTTTAACTGAACTATTTGATACATTACAAGTGAAATAGGCAAGAATTTTGCATTCTAATTTACAATCTAAAGCTAAAGAAAAAAAAATTAGCTTAGCGGAAGTCCAAACTGCTTGGAAAACTTAACATTGACTTTATAAGTAAAATACACTAAATAGAGATAGTTCATCAATCACATCAAATCATGTATGCTAATTCGGTTTTGTTTTCGAAAACAGTACAGCAACATTATTTTTATTGGATAATTTTTTTAGCATTTCTTAATATAATCAAATATTATATAGTAATTTTGATGAGTTTAAAGATTAAATTAATAAAAATTAAATATTTAATTAAAATAATAAAAATTAAAATTTAATAGTATAGAAGTGAATTTTAAATGACTTAATATTAATAGTTTATTTTCCCAATTCATCAAAATTCAAAATAATAATTTTCTTAAAAAAAAAAACTCTCCTTCGTTTAATTAGCTCTTGTATTTAGGGGATAACGTTATTTTAAATAAAATTTATCGTGTGGCATGTCATGTTTTATTTCACTTCATACTTTATGGTTCGATCATATTGGATGACATACGTTATTTTTGTACATATGAATTAGACTTACATTTATATAGTTTTTTTTTTTTTTTTTTTTTTTTTTTTTTTTTTTGTGCTTATAGCTGAAAAATTTCTCAGCTTGACCTCAATAAATTCCATAAAAAAGTAAAATTTTTAAGCACTTATTATTATTAAATAAATAAATTTACAAATAATATTTGTTAGTCTAAAATAACAAGGAATTTAAGTTCCCTAAATAAACTTTTGGATTTGAGTGTTATGTACAAAGAAAATAAGTATTAGAAATATTTTAATTTATTTGTGGATTTATTGAAAATAAGTATTACGATAATGTATGTCCATGTATAACTATCATTTGAGAAAAAAAAAAAATATTGGACAAGGGACTATTGAAAGTTCAAAAACAGAGAGATTTGAAAATTGTTATAGCAAATTAAGATATTCTTCAGGATTTGAAGATGGTCAGAGAGAAAATTAAGATGTATATGTTTCTGTTTATTTATTTTGAGTTCGTCAGCTCCATTTCTGTTTTATTATAAATAATTCATTCCAAGTTTTGTTAGAATTTCGGACAAATTTTATAGGTTTAGATTATTGAGTAATAAGTTTTTTTTTTTTTTTTTACCAGATTACTAAGGTTGATGTATAGAATTATTAAAATTTATAATTTTATTTTAAAAAACCCTTATTTTTTGGGACTCTTTTAAAATATATATATATATATATAGACTTTTGTATAGATTAGTATTATATTTTGTATAATTGTCATTCACGTCTTTATTTTCTCGGTTATTCTTGTGATAACATGTGTTGACTCTTGTATAGAATATACTTCTTTGTTATTTTTATGATATCATGATTATGATTATGTGATCGTACGATAATTAAAAGTAGATAATTTATAAGATATATTGTTATGACTTTTTTTTTGGAACAACTTTTTTGAAGGTTGGGGGAGATTTGAATCATTCACCTCTAAAGTATTGTTTTCACAAAATCCTACATCGGAATTTTGTAAGAATATGGAGGAGTTTTTTACCTATAAAAGGATCTCCCCCCTTTAGTTAAAATCATTAAAAAATTGTCTCTCCTATATATTTAGACCATTATATTTTTTCTCTCTTTTGTAATATTTCTTCATTTAGTAAAATATTATTTTGGTAGTGTCCGAGGACATAGGTATAATTGGCCGAACCTTATTAAATTTTGATGTTCTCTTTTATGTCTATTTAATAGTTATTGTCGGGTATAGTTGTTGTTAATTATTGTGCTATTAAAATTACTGGTCTTGATAAAATTTTATCTAAGGAGAGTGGTTTTTAAGTGGGACCATTATAATCCCTCCACTCTTTTCTGGGAATATACATTGGGATGATTTTTAGTATAATCGTTTATACTCTAGTCACATCTGCAATAGTTCTCAAGGTGATTTTTTATTGGTGGAAATTAACCCGAATCCCATAATAATTGGTATCAGAGCTCTAGGTTAATTTTAGTATGCTCTGTGGTTGCGGCTTAGGTTGATCTTTTACATCAAAAAAAAATTTCTTGGGCTAATTGGCATTCCGCATCGACAACTATTAAATAGAATTTGTAACAGAAATGGCAGACAACACAAAAGTATCCACATCAGCGTTAACAACTTCTTCATCTTCAATTTTGACAAGAAATACGGTGACAAATACTAGATTTGCAGTGGAGATTTTTAATGGCACTGGTCATTTTGGCATGTGGCAAAGTGAGGTTCTAGATGCCCTTTTTTAGTAGGGTCTAGACAATGCTATTGAAGGAGAGAAACCAGATGATGTTGAAGAGAAAGAATGGAAGGTGATCAATAGATTGACATGTGGTACAATTCGATCTTGTCTTTCTAGAGAGCAGAAGTATGCATTTTCTAAAAAAACTTCTGTAAGTAAATTATGAAAGGTATTGAAGGAGAAATTCTTGAAGAAAAGCAGTCATAACAAACTCTACATGAAAAAAAGATTGTTCCATTTTAATTATGTTCCAGGTACCACAATGAATGATCACATTACTAGCTTTAATTATCTGGTAACTGATTTGATGAATATGGACATGACTTTTAATGATGAAGGTCTAGCTTTGATGTTGGTGCGATCATTTCCTGATGAGTTTGAGTATCTTGAAACTATTCTACTTCATAGGAAGGTTACTGTGTCTTTGAATGAAGCAACTATAGCCTTGTATAGTTATGAATTACGAAAGAAAGACAAGCAAGAAAATACAAGTGTTGAAATAAAAGCTCTTATTGTCAGACACCATTCATAGAGTCATAATAAAGGAAGGAGAGGGACATCAAAGTTAAAGTCCAAACTAAGCAAAGATCAGTGTGCCTTTTATCGAGAAAAAGGGCAATGGAAGAAAAATTGTCCCAAGTTAAAGGACAAAGGCAAACTTCGAAAAGGAAATGTTGTCTCAAATTCAAATGTAGCTGAATGTAATGATACAGATTCAAATCTTTCAATTGCTGCTACACCATCAACCAGCTGTTTGAGTTCATGTTTACTAGATTCAGCTTGTAGTCATCATATGACTCCCAATCGAGAATGACTTTTTGACTTTAAAGAACTAAAAGGTGGAGTTGTCTACACAGCGAATAATGCACCTCTTAACACACATGGGATTGATTCAATTCGTTTGAGCAACAAGGATGGATCAATTAGAACCTTAGCAAGTGTTCATTATATGTCGGATTTGATGAGGAATCTTATTTCTGTAGGAACCTTAGAGTCAAAAGGTTTTGAAGTAAGGGCAAAAGATGGGATAATGAGAATCATCTCTGGTGCACTTGTGATAATGAAGGGGATTCAAAAAAGAAATAATGTGTATTACTTTTTAGGTAGTACAATTATTGGGACAGTAGCAGCGATAGCTTCTATTAATGATCAGGAGTCAGAAGCAACTAGGCTATGACATATGTGCTTAGGGCATGCTGGAGAAAAATCCTTAAAATTGCTAATAGATCAAGGATTATTGAAAAGAGCTCGGGCTTACAAATTGGGTTTTTGTGAGCATTGCATTAAAGGGAAGAAGACAAGGGTAAAATTTCGAACAGCTATCCATGACACTGAGGGTATTCTGGATTATGTTCATTCAGATGTGTGGGGGCCTTCCAAGAAAGCTTCATTGGGAGGAAAACACTATTATATTTCCTTTGTTGATGATTTTTCCCAAAAAGTATGGGTGTATACAATGAAGACGAAGGATGAAGTGCTAGGACTTTTCCTTAAATGGAAAAAGATAATGGAGACTCAAACAGTCAGAAAAGTTAAACATCTTCGCACAAACAATGGTGGAGAGTTAAAAAATGATCTATTTTTGAAAGTCTATGAAGATGAAGGTATTGTCAGACACTTCATTGTCAGATATACACCATAACAAAATGGGGTGACAGAGCAAATGAACCAGACATTGTTGGAGAAGGTTCGCTGTATGTTGTCCAATGTTAGGTTGGGTAAAGAATTTTGGGCTAAGGCTATAGTATATACCTGTTACCGTATCAACCGCCTACCATCACTGCTATTAGTGGTAAAACACCATTGGAGAAATGGTATGGAAAACCTGCTATAGGTTATAATTCCTTACATATGTTTAGTTCCATTGCATATTACCATGTTAAAGAGTTAAAGCAATAGCAAAAAAGGCAATCTTTATAGGGACAACTTCTAGTGTGAAAGGCTATCGTCTTTGGTATTTAGAAATAAAGAAAGTAATCTTCAGCAGGGATGTTACTTTTGATGAATCTACCCTATTGAGAAAGGTGACTTCAGAAAAATTGGAGCAGACAAATGGTACTCCCAAACAGGTGGAGTTTAATGGCAATAGAATTATCCCAGCTAATGTAAAAAATGATAGTGACTCTCCTATAATAGAAGAAGAGTCAAATGAAGAAGAGGTTCAAACCCAAAAGCCTCCACATCAATATGAATCAATTGCATTAAGGAAGGGAAAGAGGACTATTAGACAACCTGCTCGCTATACTGATATGGTCTCTTCTGCATCACCAATTGCAATGGATGACATTCCTGCCACTTATAATGAAGTCATCTAAAGTTCAGAATATGAAAAGTGGAGGATCGCCATGAATGAAGAAATGCAGTCCCTTCAAAAGAATTAGACATGGAAACTAGCTAGTCTTCCGAAGGAAAAAAAGGCAATTGGGTGTAAATGAGTATATACAAAGAAAGATGAATTTCCTGACAAGGATAATGTTCGCTATAAAGCAAGATTGGTGGCTAAAGGCTACGCACAAACGGAGGGAATTGATTATAATGAAGTATTTTCTCTAATTATAAAACATTCCTCCATAAGAATTTTATTGGCTTTGGTAACACAGTTAGATTTGAAATTAGTTCAGATTGATGTAAAAACTGCATTTTTACATGGAGACTTGGATGAGGAAATCTACATGACTCAGACATATGGATTCAAAGTTGCTAATAGAGAAAAGATGGTTTGCAAATTGCAAAAATTATTGTATGGATTAAAGTAATCTCCGAGACAGTGGTACAAGTGATTTGACAAGTTTATGATATGGCAAAAGTACACAAAAAGTAAATATGATTATTGTGTGTATTTGCGTAAGCTATAAGATGGATCTTATATATATCTTCTTTTTTATGTTGATGATATGCTGATAGCTTCCAAGAGTCAGATAGAGATTGAGAAATTAAAGACTCAATTGAATAGGGAGTTTGAGATGAAGGATTTTAGTGAAGCAAAGAAAATTCTTAGCATGAAAATATCTACAGATGGAAAATTGAGGAGGCTTTATTTGTCTCAGAAAGAATATCTGAGGAAGGTACTAAAATGTTTTAGCATGAATGAAAAGTTAAAATCAGTTAGTACACCACTTGCTCCTCATTTCAAGCTTAGTGCATCCATGTCACCGAAAAATGATGCAGAACAGGAACACATGTCAAAAGTACCATAAGCAAGTATTATTGGTAGCTTGATGTATGCTATGGTGTGTACGAGGCCCGATATTTCACATGCAGTTAGGGTTATGAGCAGGTACATGCATGATCCTGGAAAGGATCATTGACAAGCTGTGAAATGGATTCTACGGTATATTCTGAACATCATAAACATTGGTTTAGTATTTCAGCAGGATAGACAAGATGGTCAATGTGTAGTTGGGTATTGTGATTTTGACTATGTTGGTGATTTGGATAAGCATCGATCAAGTACTGGTTGTGTGTTTACTTTTGCAAAGGCACCGATTAGTTAAAAGTATACCTTACAGTCAACAGTTGCTTTATCTACAATAGAGGCAAAATATATGGCAGTTACAGAGGCTGTAAAAGAGGCAATTTGGCTTCAAGGTTGCTTGGTGAACTAGGAATGGAGCAGAAGCACATTAAAGTGCATTGTGACAGTTAAAGTGCTATTCATTTAGCAAAGAACTAGGTTTATCATGCAAGGACGAAGCATATCGATGTTCGATATCACTTTGTACGGGAGATTCTGGAAGAAGGTGGAGTCATAATCCAAAAGATTTGAACTACTAAGAACCCTGATGATATAATAACAAAAGTGATAACTACAATTAAGTTTAAACATTGTTTAGACTTGATCAATATTATTACAAATTGAAAGATAAAATTCGTAGACACTACTGAAGGGTTGGATTTGTGAGAGAATTGTATAGGATTTTGCCAAGGTGGAGATTTATTGTTTTGGCAAAATCCCACATTGGGATTTTGTACGAATATGGAGGAGTCCTTTGCCTATAAAAGGACTCCTCCCCCTTTTAGTTAAAATCATTAAAAAATTGTCTCTCCTATATATTTAGAAAATTGTATTCTTTCTCTCTTTTTTAATATTTTCTCATTTAGTGAAATATTATTTTGGTAGTGTCCGAGGATGAAGACATAATTGGCCGAACCTCATTAAATTTTGATGTTCTCTTTTATGTCTATTTAATAGCTACTGTCGGGTATAGTTGTTATTAATTATTGTAATATTAAAATTACTTGTCTTGGTAAAATTCTGTCTAAGGAGAGTGATTTTTAAGTGAGACCATTGTGACCCCTCCACTCTTTCCTGGGAATATACCTTGGGGTGATTTTTAGTACAATCATTTACACTCTAGTAATCTGTGCAATAGTTCTCAAGGTGATTTTTTATTGGTGAAATAAACCTGAATTCCACAATATAAAGGAGATCAACTTCGTGGTTGAATCAAATAAGCTATAAGTGGGTAACTTTAAACTTTTTTGTTTTCTAAGATCGTGGATTCATTCTCCATTACCACCAAATCAAGTGGTAGGGGTTATTAAAAGCTTGAAAGTAGAATAATTTAATTGATTAAATTTTGTAAGTAAGAAAGAGTGATGTACAAAGGAATGGGGGTTAACAGCGCTGAGATTTTGTTATAGAAATTAGATATAATTTCACTATAATTCATCTTATTGAGCAATTGCTTCATTATGATCTGGATATTATGTTTCATTTGATATTTGAAGTAGAACATATTATTTTATAAATGATATGTTTAAAAAGTTTTAATTTTAATATTTATTTTGAATTTGTTGTAATATCTTCACTAGTTCTCTAGTAATTCTCACAGTTAAAGGTAAGAATATGAGAATCATCCACACATATTCCTTTTGTTGTCTTGTTTATATAATTTTTGATTTTACTATTTAAAAGGATGCCATTCTATTTTTCTCTATTTGAAGAAAAATATAATTTTAATTGTAGATCTCTCATCGGATGTGTGATGGATTTTTGAAGTGTGGAAAGTCAATTGACTAAATTATTTTACCTTTAAATAAAAGTAGCCTCATATGTGCTATATTAGCGGTTTTGTTCATCATTATTGGAATATAAATTTCAAAAACATTAAATTTAAAATATATTTTGTATACTTTTGATTTACTTTATATTTATATATATATATATATATAGTTTATTTTCCGTATATTTTATGTTTTTGATACAATAATTTCATTATAGTATATTTTACATTTCTAATACAATATCCTTATTATAGTGTATTTTACATTTCCGTATGTTTTATCATTGCACCAAAACAATAAGATTCATATATCTGCTACTTAAATAGATTAAAAAATCACTACTAATTATTATTATTTTTTATTCTAAAAAGTAATAAAAAAAAGAATGTGGAGCTAAATTTTAATGGATTAATTTTTCTTCAAATTAAATTCATGATGTTTGATTCTAATTAATGAAACTTTATTTCTCAAAAAAAAAAAAAATGAATGGCTTTTAAGTGGTAATGATTGAATATCCATGTAGCTCATAACTTTCTTAAATTTTAGTATTTTATAAGTTACTTTTTTTATGTGAATTTATGTTTTTGGATTACTTCTTCAATTTAAAGTTATGAGGCATTACTTTGTATTTTACAAATGCTAAGGTTTTATTTTTGGTGCTTGAACTGTATTGATAAAATTGATTCTATTGTAAAATCTTAGAAATTGAAGGTATGGATTTATTTTCCTTATCCAAAGTTCTAAGAAAATCATTAAAATTCATATGATAGTCCATTTGATAACATTTCCTTCATTTTCACATCTACCAAACAACATTATAAAAAATTAAAATCACAAAAGAACAAATGTACAAAAGACTTCCTTAATTTTAGTCTATTAACTACATCCAATAAAAAAATTAGTTTAATAATACTACTAGAACTTTAACTATTTTATTTATAGCATTATATAATTTTGTATTTATTTTGGTCTATTGGAATTAAAAAAATAGAAATAATGGTAAATTTATTAAAAATAAAGGGAAAATAAAAATAAAAAATAGGGCAAGAAAAAATAAATATAAAAACTGATGCTACTTCAACATAAAATGTCAAAAAATTTATGAAATAACTTTTCAAAAAATTATATTGGTTAGTACCCCATTAATAAAAAAAATATATTAACATGTCTGTCAAAATAAATATATTAATATACTTGTAGTTGATTATTTAGTTCCATTCAATTATAACAGTGATCCCAAATTACTAAAACATGTCATGGGACAAGGTGCCATTGAATATGAAAAGTTGAAGAAATTAATAACAATAAAAATAAAAACTGATTAAAAATGAAATAAAAAATAAGGAAAATAATAATGATATTGGTTAATTTTTCATTAATAAAAAAGGAAAAAAGAACATAATGAGAAAAAATAATGAAAATTAAAAATAAATAAAAAAGAGAGAAAAATAAAATAAAAATAAGGATAAAATAAAATAAAAAAAAAAAGAAAGAAAGGAAAAAAAGAAGGGAAAGAGAAGGAAAAAAAAGAAAAAAAGAAAGGGAAAAGGAGAAAATAAAAGTGGAACAAAAGGAAAAATTAAAATTAAAAAAGGGGCAACAAATAAAATATGTTCAGGTAAAAGTGTAATAAAAGAAAATCGAGTGCATTTAAGTGAAAAAGTCTAAACATCGGACATTTTTGGTAAATTTCTCAATTAAAAATTGTATTTGGGCTCAAACACTTAGATAAAGTTGAAAATAAAAGAACAAATTACATTTTCCTTATTGAGGTTTGATTAAATTAATACATAGCTCCATTTTGTTTCACAATTTAATTTTTGCCTCTTTTAATTTTTATTCTGTTAACATTATAAGGACTACCATCAAGATCATACTATTTATTATGTTAAGTGCTATTTAAAAAACTAAAATACTGTCAGTAAAGAATTAATCAATTGATAACTTATTTTCAAAGATATTATGAGGTGTAAAATTCAATTTCTGCTATCATTAATTTAAAAGGGAATGATTGTTCTCTGTTATGCAGTTCATAGAAACTTAACTCATATGACATCCCTATTAATAAAAAAAAAAAACTAAAATGCTCTTTCAAATAAAAAAACTACAATTAACTATAAAACACTAATAATATTTTAGTTCTTTATACTTAATAATATTAAATACATAAAAACAAAAAGATACGGATTTTTAAAGAGTAAGATTTGAACTCTTATGCTCCCTACTCTCTTCCTGTATAGTGGAAAATTGAATCATTTGAACTCTATTGATTGACAAAAAAAAAATGATATAGTTCATAAAGTGGATTATACCATTAACATTTTATAATTAATTATAATTTTTTACTATGTAAAAGGACATTTAATTTTTTATATAGTACTTAATTGAAAAAATGACCTAATCCACATAGAAATTCTTATTTATTGACGAAATATATTTTTTTTGAAAGATTAATGAAATAAAATTTGAGAGAAACAAAAAAAACTTTTAAACAAGAAAAAAGGAATATAATTTGCTACAAAAATCAGTCAGTGTGCTTATAAAATTAATTAGTGGGTTGAAAGTTAACGCTACCGAATATGCTCATAAAATGTAATATTAAACTTTTAATTTATTAATATTTTAAAAGAGTTACTAAAGATACTATTTTTTTTAAGATTATCCACCAGAAAAAGATATTTCTTATTTTCAATATTTTGTTTATAAACTTAGTGGCTTGCCGCTACCTAATACCGTGCTAAAAGAAAAAATTATGTGTTTATAAATTCTTATTTCTGTCTCATATGAATAATAAATGAACAATATAATTCACCGCAAGTACCATGAGGTACTAATAATTGATAAAATATGTGATAAAGTTCATGAAATTAGAAGTATAATTATTTATATTGTGGACAGTGACAACAAAAGTACTATCGCTAGCTGCCAATTTATCAAAACTTTCTCTCTTTAGTGAATGGAACTCATGTATTGGGACAAAAAGAATATTTTACTATTTTTTTATTTTGATATCGATTGTGACACACTGTTTGTATTCCAGTTCGCGACTCCAATAATTGTTCTTACTGAAAAGTTTGCTATGCGTCGTTATATATATATAGTAAAATTATTATTATATTTTATATGTTCTTTTTTTAAAAAAAATCATTATATTTTATATATTCAAGATTAAAATATAATTTATATTTAATTGGATACTTTAATTAAAAAATAAAAATAATGAAAATATGTATAACTAATATGAACAAAATAAATTGAAAACTTAGCATTGCATGTGCACAAAAATTATAGAACTCAAAATTGATAATATGTTGGAAATTTTTATTTGTTTTAAATAAATTAATTTTCTTAAATTAAAATTTATTTATTTAATAGTTGTATTATTTTGAAAGGATGTGTCCTTTCATATTATAACTAACCATTATTACAAAGATATAGACATAGAAATTTACATAAAAAAATAGATATTAAAAAGTAGAGAAACAAAAATAATTTTTGAAAAGTAACAAAAGAAATATCACATCAAGAAATTCTTTATTCTCACTAAGAATTTATTCACTATTTGCTAAGTGCATAAATTTGAAAGATTTATCAAATCAACTAAAGTAATTTGCACAAATCCTTATAACAAAACTCATTACATTTCGCTTTTAGATTGTTAAAAAAATATTTGATGATGAAAATTGGAACAATAACAATAAATTAATAAAAGATGAGAAAACTTTTCTACAATTAGGCTTTGATATAAGCAGCTGTTTTCTACAAGCCTATCGATCATTGTAAGAAAAATTCTGCATTATAAGCGTGTCATTCACAAGCTAGCGAACTTATACATTATTCTATTGACAATTATCAAATCACAGATAAAACACTCAATATAAATTTGCTAAATTGTGGGCTAAAGATAATATTTTTTTCAGATTAATTATTGTGTTCCACCATCAAAAAAATAATTTTTTAAATATATAAATTAAGCTTATCTGTTTGAATTCTTAGGTAAACCTAAGAATAAAATTTAATGAAATTACTCAAAAACTTAGTGGTTGGCCACTACCAAATATTCTGCTACAAAGAAAAAAAAAAGTGTATATATATAGATTCATAGATTCTTGTTAAGGTTAAGGTTTGTGAGGTACTAACAATTATTTAATTATTACTAAAACATATGTTAAGGTTTGTGAGATATATTATCTCATTGAGATACATTTTCCAGCTATTTGACAAAGAATACTATTGCGACGTGCTAACATTACGAGTTACATCTCATTCTCTAAAATAAAAAAAATGAAATTAAAACCATGCTTAATCTCCTCCTATAAAATCCTTCACAGCTTCCTCACCATTTCTTCATCACTCTCTTGAAACTAATACAGCATAGTTGCATCTCGATCAACAACCTATCAAGTTAAGAATTTAGATCTTTTGAGAAATAATGGCATCAAGTACCGTAGCCTCACTTGCCTTCCTCCTCACCCTTAACCTTATTCTCTTCACTTCGGTGAGCTCCACTTCTTGCTCAGTTGACCTAGGTGTATGTGTCGATTTGTTGGGAGGTTTGTTAGGTGTTGCAGTTGGTACTCCACCGAAAACCCCATGCTGCCCCCTCATTCAGGGCCTTGTTGATGCCGAAGTTGCTGCTTGCCTTTGCACTGCCATCAAAGCTGATGTCGCCGGCATTAAACTGAACCTTCCCATTGACTTGAGCCTGTTGTTCAACTACTGTGGCCAAGAAGTTGCCGAAGATTTCACTTGTGATTAAAAGAATTTCCTGAAAGTATTGGTTTATTTCTCTTCCATATGTTCATGGTGTGTGTGATCAGTTTTATTTGCAACATCAATAATTTCTTAGTGTTATGTTTGCAGTTTTAATGTAGAATGAAGAAGGTTCGCATGCCTTCTTATTTATGATCATATATATTCTTCTATGTTTATTGTCCTTATTGTTTTTGCAGAACCAATAAAAATATCAGATAGTTGAGTCATATATAAACCATCTAGTTTAATTACTCCAAAGAGAACATTTTCATTGGCCTACGTGCCTTTGGCCTAGTGGTCAAGGCTTAGCACTGGCACTGAAGGGACTCCGGTTCGAGTTTGTCCCTTATCCATTATCCAAGTAACCAAAAAAAAAAAAAAAAACATTTTCATTTGCTTTGAAATTAGGAGAAAGATATCACTCCAAATTTTTTATAAATAAATAAATATAAATAAATAATATTTTATTAAAAAATTTTGAAGTTATTACTCACAAAAGAAAATTTGAAACAGTAATGATGAAATTGGTTGACACACTACTCTTAGGAAGCAATGCTACAGCATCTCAGTTTAAGTTCGAATAGCAATATAACATTCTATAATTTTTAAAAAGGTATAAAAAAATTCTATAATAAATTCAATTGTTGATTTCTAATTGAAAAGCCCTCCCATTTTGAATTTTATTTTTATTTTGTGTGAACCACTAATATCCACTTTGCTGATTTCTAATTGAAGAGCCCTTCCACTTTGAATTTTATTTTATTTTTAGTATGAATCACTGGTATTTATAGTCTACTAAACTCTTGCTAATCTAATTGAAGAGCCCTCCCACTTTAATTTTTTTTAAACTACTGGTATCCAGTTTATTGATTTTTAATTAAAGTGCCCTCGTATTTTGATTTTTTTTTGTTAGCCACCATTATTCAGAGCCCACTGAATTCTAACTAATCTAGTTCAATTTGGGAAAAACTACAAAAGAAGCAAAGGTCTCCTAATAACTTATTGGACTCGGCTGCATACACATGAACTTGACCTCAAGACTTTATTTAAATAGAAACAACCCCAAACCAGTTGATTCCAATTATTGTTAGTTTTAAATTTCATTTTAACTATATATATATATGTATATAGTTAAAATGAAATTTAAAATAGGGGGCAAACTATTTAAATTTGAAATATATAGTTAAAATATAATAGGGGGCAAACTATGGATACTTGGTTTGATCGACCCGTGATGGAAGCTTGATGATGAGGAAAACACGAAACTTGAATGCAAGATGCAAAAAACCTTCTTGAAAATGAACCTAAAAGTATATACCTAAACTTGAACTTAAGACTTTATTTAAATAGAAACAATCCCATACTAGTTGATTCCAACTGTTGTTGGTTTTAAATTTCATTTTAACTATATATGCAATGACATTACACCTACCAATTTAGTGATCACTTCTTTTGGTGTATATCAGAAAGTATAAGAGAAAATTATTTGAATAACTACCAACAACTATTGGGATCAATTGGAAAGAGTTGTTCTCGCTTAAGCGAGGTTTGAAGTTTGAGTTATGGTGTATACAGTCATCTTGAATTACTTGTTGAAAGACTTTTGCCACCATTATGGTCTTGCCCAAGTCAAACTAGATTAGTTAGAGTCTATTGAACTCTAGATACCGATGGTTGACAAAAGAAAAATTCAGATAACTTATTCAAATAAGAAAATTGCTACTAAAATAAGGAAAAATTATCATTTACCCAGATAATTTATTGATTAATAATGATGTTAATGGTAGAGGCCATAAACATCCCAAACGAGGTATAAGAAAATAAAGGATCAAAAAAGAAATAAAAAATAAAAAAACAAATAGCTTATTTAGAAATGGAGTGAATTCGTTTGCATTAGAATCCTTTAAGAGCCTTCTTACCACAAGCGTTGAGCAATAAGCTCAAGCTAATAGGAATGTCTAGGTTGATGCCTAAGACATTAGCTTTGATGGCGATGCAAAGGCAAACAGATGTTTTAAGATCAAAAAGACTGTCAATGAGGCTACAACAAGGGGTCATTTTTGGTTTACCAATTTTAAGCTTCAATAGATTTGCATATGCACCCAACTTTAGGGTATCTTTTGGGTATTTATCAAGTTCTAATGGTGGCACTACAAGTGATAGGTAGGTGGGCTTCGGTGAAAAGACTTTAAGCTTTGGTAGTGATAGTTGGGCTTCGGTGAAAGGACTTTAAGCTTTGGTAGTGATAGTGGTGGGCAATAAGAAGAGCTTACCAAAGTGAAAAGGAGGAGATTAAAGGAGAGGAAAGGAGAGGAGCAGTGGAGGCTAAAACTCTTGAAGCCATTTCTTAGGATTCTTAAGTGCCTTTTGAAATGTAAAGATTTTAGTTCAAGGATTTAAAAAAAATGGTGTAATGGGTTAAGGGTTTTATAGGAGGAGATTAGCTACAACTTGTGCTTTTAAAAATCTTAAAATGTGACTCATATGGGTTATATTATTGGGCATAACCTGGCATTGCAAAGTGGAAAAGGAGATGTAATGTAATTATATGATGACACATACTTATAATTATATTTCTTCCAAATATTTTTTTTAATTAATTAGATAGAAAAAATATTACAATGCACTAAAATCATGCAAGTTCTATGTAATCATCCCATGTATAAAAATAAAATGTTAGTTGTTAATTTTAATTTAAACTACTTGAACACTGAACGTAGATGGAAGTCTTTAAAATGTTCTTTGTGAAAGTAAAGGCTTTACTATTAGCAATTCTAACATATCCTCCTAAATATTAATTATTCTTTGTAGATGAAATCCAACGAGTTTTTCACTCCACATTATATCGTTTTCAAGAATTTGAACTACCTCGAAGATCAACTAGAACAATTAAAAAAAATAGCTATCAATTTCTTAAGTTAAGGAGCCTATAATTTTATTCAAATTTTGTTAAGGGACACTTTTTGTCAATTCAAATCACGTAATCTTGGGAGCTTATTTTTTGGTTGGTTTGTGACTTCCTATATCAATATTCTATTCTAATAAGGGTTATATTCCCCTAAAGAGGAGGATTACTTGAATACGATGAAAGCTTAATAAGGAAGTCTATTTTAATTAGGAAAATTACTCTACAAAAAAAGTCTACTCCTCTCCTAAATAATGCAATCCTACAAGATTAAGGAATCATATTCCTAAGAGGTTTAAGCAATACCTTCTCCTATAAATATATCTCATGACATCTCTTGTCATTCATTCTATTCTCATTCTTATCAAGACATCATTCCATCACTCCATCACCATATCATCTAAGAAATCACTCTTTATTCTCTATTCTATTATATCTATTTACATTATTATATTTTTTTCTCATACCATTACTGACTTAAGCTTTAGAGTGTTTATAGGAGAAACCCCGCCCCTTTACCCATTCTCCTCGTCAATGCAAGTTCCACAAGCAAGAAATATCAATTCAGAGTTATCAAATAGCGTCGTCTATGGAATAAATCATATTAAATTATGAATTATCATGTGTTGGAACCTTGCCCTCTCGTCAGCTTCGTTAAAAAAATAGATAAAAATAATCACCATAAATGGAAGATCTTTAAAAATCATGTTGTAGGATCATAAAGTATAGTCATACTTGACTAAGGAAATAGCTTAGTATCATGCATGATCTTCAAAGAAAATCTGTGAATGGTGGCGTGCACTAATTCATATTGTACCTACTTGGACAAACTCGGATACAACTTTGTAAAATTCAAGGAAGCTTCAAATGGCACGACGGTGTGGATCGAGGATAAATATAGTAAACAAGCAAATTATGTCTTTTTCCAAGCCAAGCACTCTTATTCATTAATTCATGGATCATCTAGAATTATAATTAGACAATATGAACACCTTGCATGAAGTTATCGCTTATCTTGATGCAAAACCTAAATCAAAAGTGTCAGAAAGACAATATAGGCCAAAAATAATATGTACATAATCTAGTAACTCATAAAAAAAGAGCAACTATTAAAGAACTAGTCACTTAAGAAATAAGGATGAGCCCCAGGAGAATCCAAGTGATGCAAGCTTTGTTAATTTCATCATTTAGTCTATTCTAGTCCTCTTTACAGTAGTCAATATTGTATCTCAATTCTCTCTCCTGTCGAGATGTTAGTCAAGTTATCACAAATAACTGCACAAGATGAGAGAACCTATGAACAATTATAAATAGTCAACCAAAAATCTTAGGCATATTGTGCTAGGTTTTAGGTTGTAGAGTCCAAATAGCCACTGGTGTTATTAGATTTTGGTTCAAATCACTATCTTCTCAAAATTGAGAGCATTCAAGATAGCACGACATCAAGGCAACCAAATCATAAAAGCATGCACCCCAAAAAAGCTAGAGCTCAACGATATAGATGTAAATCTAGAATTAAATTTGCAATGATAGTTAAGATTCCATGTCAAAATGCCCATTCAGAGCATTGAGCTTTAGAAAATTAAGCTTCAGAGCATCAAGCAATGAACGTCGGGCATTAAGTTCCTATCAAGCCTCAAAGTATTAAGTTTCAATACATATAAGCCTGAAAGATCTAGGTTTGGCTCCCAACTATCAAATTCCAAAAACCTGGGTCTGAGTCTGAGTTTAAGTTCTGAATTTATTCTAAGATAAAAAGAGCTCCAAGCTCTAATCACTTGTTGAACAATGCACACTGATCATCGGCCCAACCACCAACTACTGAGATTCTTTAAATGTCAAACATCTACTGAGTATAAAGATCTAAATTACATATAAAAGCATCACCTATTGAACTATATGTACTGAGTTCAGTACCAAGATTATAAGCTCCGGATACTGAATGTCAAAACCAATATTGGATACCAATTTTATGAGCACTCAAACTCTAAGCATCAAACAACAACATTCCAAAGATAATTGATCACCCTAGTTCATTATTCCCTAGCTTATAGGGGTCTCAGAGCAGCTACCTCGCCATTAAATTTTTGAGTTAAAAAAAGAAAAAATTACAAGCATAAGAAACAATAAGGTAAAAATTAAGATATGAGCTTCGGGCTTTGAAACATTGAAGAACAAAAGATCATCGAGCATCCGAGTACAAGCATTGAGATTTCAGCATCAGCTAGGTGGCTGAGTCTAGTCCCAGGCATTAAATTGGCATATGTAAATTTGCTTAAAATCTCTGATAGAATAAGCTCCAAACATTAGTCATCCAAATAAGCACCACAACATCGAAGTACTAAGCATTAATGCATTAAAGATAGTCAAACATTTGATTCTCAATTATTAAGCTTTAAACACTTGAGTCTAAATTAAAATTTCATCCTATAGCAAGTAATGATCATTGAGTATCCAAGAATGGTGATAGTCAGATTCAAAATTAAAGAAAGGTTCAGGTAGAACTTTAATTGAAAAAAAATCAAAGGGAAAGGAAGAACTTTCGTGAAGTAGTAAATGGTATATTGTTGGCTCTAATTATATCTTGAAATGGATAGAAAGAGATTGGCCATCAATTTTTTATTAAGCATCAAGCAATTGCTAAGTATTGAGCAGCGACTTCATGAACATCTACCGATCACTGAGCAACAAATTCTAAGTTAATTAATCACTCGAGTTTGTCATTCTCATGGGATTTCTCGAAGCACTTGACTCTTGGCACAAGAAATTTTCAAGCATCTGGTTCTATTTCTTATCAAATTTTATTATTTCTCAACACTGAGATTGACAACCAGAGAAGTTGTATAGGGTTCATTAAACAACCAGCCACCTTCACTAATTTAGTGTAATATCTTCACCCAGTCACTTAGCATGACTTGATAAAGTAGTAAATTAATGACTATACTAAATATTGGACACTAACTTCATGGGCTTTAAGGCCCATATCAAGTGGAGGCCCAAGATGAGACCAAAAGCCTTTAATAAGCTTTCTTTTAACTATATGAACCATATCTAAGCCAAGCATTGCAACAAAGTCTGAGAATTGGCACTCAAACATATCAGACTAACATTAAGGATCCTACTAGAGATATGCAAACTCAAATGGCACACTTGTATGGCACCAACTTGATACTTGGATGCTCAGCAAAGATAAAAAATTTAGACATTAAAAAAAACAAAGGTATCCTTAACTTTCTTCATGGTGCTCTACAATAATTAAAATAAACAACAAATATAAATATTCATTAAACTCAAAGGCGGGACAAGAGGTTATCAAGAGATAAGTTTTCCTTCTTAATTATTTTTTTTTACATTTATCTTCACTTAATTATTTAGTCTTATATGAATATTTATAGTTTATCACACAAGCATGCTTATACATCTACACATAGATGTTCGTCCATATATACATGATTATTATTCGTGCAAAACATACATCAATTACATTTGATATATTTATTACATAAGGACTGATCATTAAATGGAGATCAATCAAATGATCTTAAAACTATTATTCTTTCATCTATCAATACAGATAAGGAAAATATATTTACTAAAGATGCTACTTTAAGCACCAATCAGTCCAAGCAGTCAGACATTTTGATCACCTCACTCGGCATTAACATGTAGAAATTTTTAAATGATATCTGACACACTATCAAGCAAACAAGGCTCGAGTCCTTGTACCAAGTATCCAAGCATCGATCATCCAAAGTCCAATCATTGAAGCTGGCACCCTCAGGTCGCTTCTATAGTACTGAGATTCAGTACTAGGGCTGCACTTCTAATGCACTGAGAATATACAACACTCAAGCCATGCTTCTAATGCACCTAGAATATACAACACTTGGGTTGCACTTCTAATGCACCACGAATCTAAGTCCAGTGACTAAAGCTAGCACCCTCAGGTCACTTCTATAGTGTTGAGGTTTCGAGCATGTAAGCTTCGAGTCATAGCATCGAGCATCTAAGCCTCGAACATCTAAGTCCAATGACTAAAGCTGGCACTCTCAAGTCACTTATATAGTATTGAGGTTCGGCACTCGAGCCGTGCTTTTAATGCACCAAGATTATATGGAACTCTGGCCACGCTTTTAATGCATTAAGCATCAAAACTCTAATGATGGCTAGTTCCACCACATTATCCCCATAGTGGCAGGTTAATCCCTTACACTAAGCATTTTTATTATAGGTTTTATGCTCTTAAGTCTAGCTGGCACTTCAACCATGTTCTTATACACTAAATGTTTGCCAACTTCCTTTGAAAGCTCTTAAGTTCATGCATATTTCTTGGCTCAGGCATCTTCAAGATAGCATCAATTTTAGATTGATCTATCTCGATTCCTCAATATCATACGATGACCCTAGGAATTTGCTTGTTGAAACTCCAAAAGCACATTTTGATGGATTAATCTTTAATTGATACTTTCTCAACCACTAAAAAACCATGTGCAAGTCCTTGAGATGTTCTTCTTTCCTTTTGGTTTTGACCACTAAATCATTAATATAACACTCTACATTTTGTGCAACATGTCATCAAAGATTTTTTGCATTGCCTGCTGGTATGTTGCATCTGCATTCTTTAAACCAAAGGGCATAACCTTGTAGCAGTATATCCTTTTCAAAGTATGAAATGTAGTTAATGCTTGATCTTCTTCTGCCATTGGGATTTGGTTGTACCTAGATGAACCATTAAAAAATGATTGGACTTTATAACCAGTTGTAGCATCAATCATGATCTCTGGAATTGGTAGTTGAATATCATATTTGGTGCAAGCATTGTTTAGATCTCTAGAGTCAACACAAACCCAAATTTGCCCATTCTTCTTTCTTATAGGCATGATATTAGAAATCCAAGTAAGGTACTGACCTTCCTTAATAAACTTTGCATTAATGAGTTTATTAACTTCATTCTCTATTTGTGGTATCAATTTAGGATGAAAATGTCGTTGAGCCTAGTTTATCACCTTAGCTCCTTTCCGTACAATCAAATGATCAACAAATATTTTAGGGTCAAGCCCTAGCATTTCTAAATATGTCCATGCAAAGACATCATGATACTCTGAATGAAGTTTAACATAATCCTACATTTCTTCAAGAATGTTAGATGAACATCTTTAGGAGTTCCAAGGTTGACCTCTTTTAAGTCATCAAGTATAACCTTATTTCCTTCTTTAAAGGTTAGGGGAGCATGTTCAATGTGTTCTTCAATGAGGACTTTATCATCTTGATCTAACTCTTCTATAGTGATATGGTTGATTGCTACATTCATCTTTTCATCATCTTTATCAATTGGGTATAGTTCTTGACCAATGAAAACTATTGTTTATTATCTACCCTTTAATTATTAGCCACTAGACACTATCCATTTAGTGCACCTTTTTATTCTGGAAGGAAACTTGTTGCGTTTGTCTTTTGAATCAATCTCAGTAATGTGTTCTTTTTTTACTTTAAACTTCTTCCTTTTCTAGATTGATGCTTGAATCCTTGCATGCACAGAGGCCCTAGGTACTTGTACATCCTTAAGTCTTTGACTACCAATTCTATCAAATACTGAGACATGATTGCCAGGGTTGCCAAGGCAATTAAACATTGAAGTCCTCTTATTAGGGGCTTCATACTCATGCTCCTCTTCCATTTCTTCAAAAGTTATATGTTGTGAAGTCTCCTTGTTAATCTTCAGGTGTAGTGGGTTAGTTGAATTATGCTCCAAACCATATTTAGATGACATAAGTTGATTCTTCTCTTTCCACACCAATCGAGACTTCTTAGCACTTTGTTTATTTAGCTCAAAACTTACCACTATCTCTCCTGCTAACTTGGATTTGTTTTTTTTAACCATAGCCAACTTTAGATAGTAGTTTGTAAGCATTTTGGTCAAAGCCATTATTTCTTCTTATTGGTAAATCACCATGTTCCACTACAGGGCTTTGAGATGGCTTTGTGAATCCTTACAATGGAGGTTTATGAACACTTGAAGATGCGAGAATCATAATTGGTAAGTTCAAATTCTATAAACTCTTAATAATCTCTTCCACATCTATGTATGAACTTGGTGGTGTCACTCCCTTTTTTAGTGTTTCATGAGATCTACTAATAAGTTGAGGGCCCTTACTTGTAGAAACATCATTTTTTATAGTCTCTTCTTGTATGGTGGCTTCCATTAAGTCATATGATTCCTTTCCACACACTATAAAATCATTATAAAACTTTACATCAGTGAAATATGACTCTGCCATGGTAAAGGGTTTAAAGTCAGCATCTACCCTTTTTACTTATCCGTTTTGGAAATATGTAAAGCATTGGTAAAGTGTAGATGAGATAACACCATACTTATGTATCCATGGCCTTTCAAGTAGCATTTTATTGGTGGTCCTAGCATTAATCACCTAAAATAAAGCATCTAACCTGAATTTGTCCATGAGCATTAACAATCGAATTTTGCCTAGAGTTCTTCACCCTCCTTAGTTAAACCCCTAAATTGTCAAACAACTCTTCATAAGCTCATCCATGGGTATACCTAAGTCCTTTAAGGTCTTAAGTGGTAAGATGTTCACAATAAATCCATTATCTATGAGAATCTTATTGATCTTTTGTTCATTGGCATAGCCTTGAACAAAAAGCGGGCGATTATGAAGCTTTGTCCTAAGCAACAAATCCTTATAAGTGAAACATACTTTTTCTATACATGGACTATAAGAAAACTTCTTGGACTTAAGTTTTTCTTCCTATACATCCTCATGGTCATTTGAATCTTCATTGAGGTAGTAGTAAGTAATGACATCATCATTATAGTCCAAGAATTCTTTTGGCAAAAACTCCTAGAGGGTCATATATGTTCTTGATTTGTGTATGATCTCATCCTCTATCTTGTATAAGGGAGCCTTTTTCTTTGTTACTTTTAGAGTAACTGGCTTTCTAATAAGCCCTTTTATGACATTAGTTCTATTAGGAGTGGACTTTAGTATGGGCTTGTTGCTTTTTCTTCCCCTCTTTTAAGTGATAAAATTCCATCCTTTATTAGAATAATCTCCCACATATTTAAATTTGATGCCCCAATCGAATGTGATAATTCTTGCACATTAACTTACATAGATTGAGGCAAAATCTGGCCATCAGCAAGGTGAGCTAAAACATTAATGGGCTTGAAACTTCTAAACTTCACAGTTATGTAATGGTGAAAAATAATCAAAGTTTTATTAGAGGTGCCAATTTCTTCATAAAAAATAACTTCTCCCTTTTCATATAACTGCATATTTTTATCTTACAAAATAAAACATTTTTTAATAGGATGACTAACCAACCGATAATACTTACAGTAATTTGGATTATTCACCTAATTAGCTTCTTCAGGGCACTTCATCTCAGGTAGTTGAATGAAATTGGTTTCATGTAAGTCATTTAGCATTTAAGGAACACTAGCATCTAAAGAAGGGTACACTTTTCCTTGCCTCCCTTTTAAGGTACTCTTCTTTGTACCTTGGCCTTAAGTAGTAGCAATCTTTACCTCTTGCTTCTTTTCATACTTGCTAGAAATTTTAAAAGGCATGGTACTCACAACCATGGCTTGTTTAGTTTTTACTTTTGCAAATGGTTTACCCCCTTTGTGACCATCTTGCCTTTCTTTTCCTTTTTTTAGGTCTTCCATAGGTAACTTTTGACCTCCAATAGTAGCAATGCTCAACTCCATGTCATGTGCTCTAGTGGCTAGCTCTTCAAAGGTTTTAGGCTTGATACTTTGAAGAATGTAGCGTAACCCCCAATGCATGCCTTGAATGCATATGTCTAGAATAAAGTTTCAAATAGACGATCCTTGTAATTGAGACTTAGATTCCTCCATCTATAAATGCAGTTAATGACAAGTTCTTCATACCACTGGCATGAATTTGTAAGCTCTATCATGTTAATAATTCGACGGGTGGAGTAAAAGTGATTGAGGAACTCACATTCTTATTATTCCTATCCATAAATAGTGCTTAGTTCTAAGTTCGTATACCAGTCAAAAGCATTTCCATTTAAGGATCAAACAAACAACTTAACCATTAAATCACCAAAGGTACTAGCATTGTTGCAAGTTTCCATGAAGTTAGCCATATGCTGCCTTGGGTTACCTTTACCATCAAACTGCTGAAACTTTGGAGGTTGATAATTGGCAAGCATTTTCATCATTTCAATCCTCTAAGAATATGGTTTGTCATACATGTATGAAGGTTGATTAATACTTTCTACTTAACCTTTAACAGCTTCCTTGATAAAGTCCTTTACTTAATCTGCAATTATAGATCCATTGATAAGCACTTAGGTAGACTTTGATGCTAAACTAGAAGAGGAACCAATAGTAGTATTAGGAACTTGCATGACTTCTATATTCTTTTATTATGAATCATCAATGACCACAACTCCCTTTTCAGTTAAGCCATCAACTTTCTTTATTAAAAAGGCAATTTGTCATATTTTTCTTTGATTGAGTCAGTGAGGGCTTCTAAGATCTTGCTTATCTTAGCAACTTGCTCCTTTTAAAGAGGTAGTGTTTGTCATAATGACACTTATGACATCAAAAGAGTCATGTGGAGAGGTTAATGCTTTGTCATAAAAAATGCATCCTTAATCATGGATGAATCAAGACTCTCTTTATTTTTTTTATGGAAATTGAGTAGTCACCATTTCTTCGATTGGTGGTGAAGATATGAACACACTTTGAAGCAGAGGAAGAGTGTGTGCATAAATGTCCTTGATCAACCTCCCTTTGATAATGGCTCTTAGGCCAGCATCAGTAGTGCCTCACATAGTGAAGCGGGTAAGTGCCTTGAATTGATGATCACCATTGTAATTGTTTGAAGCCATGTATCTTGAATGTTAAAATTTGTGAAACTTTGAAGGAAAGAGATAAAAGGTAGAGAAGTCCCATTGGGTATGCCATAACTTTTTTAACACAAATTCCTTGTCCTAAAATTAAGAAGTAGAAAAAATAGTAATAAATATCTCTTTTAAATTTTATTAGAATAAAGAATTAGGGTACAATCTCTAATAAAAATCTCTACAAGCGTAGAGATTGGAGCCTTTGATGCTTTCCTTTGTCGATAACATATCAAGGGAATGAAAAACTTGTTCTTGAATCTGTAAGAGATTTCTCCTTTGATTTTGGTGAAGAATATGGGTTGAATCCATAAAGAGTGATGAACACCATTTGAAGACTTATGCTTGGAGATTTGAAGACTTGAATACCTTTTAATTTGTAAATGAAGAAGCCTTGATGATTTGATTGGAGTTGTCTTGACACTTGGAGAGAATTTTGTAGAGCTTTACTTGTAAAATTCTGGCGGTTTGAGACTTGATATTCTATCTTCGTGTTCCCTTCAAATAAACCACATGCACTCCTATTTATAGAGAATTTGAGGAGGTGCATTTATGGTATATTTCTTTGTAGGGAAATAATATATATTTTCTACTTAATTAAAAAATAATATATTCTCTTTGTATTTTAGGTAAGAATATATTTTCTTTGACTCTTACCTTTTTTACAAAAAATAGATATACATATTCTCCATATATATTTTGCCTTATATAGATAATAATATATTCTTTGTATCTTTTTATTTAGCAATTGACATATTAAATAATATTAAACTTCATTTGATTAATTATCAAATAATTTTGCTAGCCCAATTGGGATAAACCCAAAATTTTTTAATGGGTTTCAAAAATTTATGTCTACAATATGAATCTTAACTAACTTCTAAGCACGACCTCTTGATTCAAAAAGTTCATTAATTTATTATTTAATTTTTTGTCTTTTGCAATCATGAGATATTACAATATTATATTGGATATGAAATTAACTTTCATTCTCATTTCATGGTTGATGTTTTGATTTTTTTTTTAGTGTTTGTTAAAACTCATAATTTTTTATCTAATAACTTGAATTCAAAAAAACCTAGCCACCTCTTTTCTCTCAATTCTTGGTTTTTATATAACTTTCATCTTGGCTATGGCCGATCATTTTTTCGATTGGTGGTCCCTTTTATTTCTATTTTATTTGCTTTATTTTGTTTTTTTTTACATTGAATAAATATAGATTCTTTATCTGTTTGTTTTTTAATTGAAATTTTGAATCTTTTTTCATGGAGTTCTTGCCCTTAATGAGATTTCTATGGTTTTCCTTTATGGAATTATTGCCCTTAGTTGAATTTTTATGATTTTCCTTTATGGAATTTGGAAATCTCCTTATTGTGAATTTTCTATTGGTATTTCTACAATCGAACTCATTTAAAGATTAATGAGTCAATTTACAACTAAATAAAGCCACTGAGTGGAGTATATGGATTGCCGAGATGCAAATCAGAAGAGGTTTGTCAACGCAATTGAGGAATAACAACTAGAAAATTTATAATTTTAGTGAAATTTCTTTTTTGGTATTTCTTGATTGTAATGTTATTATTATTATTATTATTATTATTATTATTATTATTATTATTATTATTATTATTATTATTATTATTATTATTATTATTATTATTATTATTTCTTCAATACGTACTCTTAATCTTTAATGAATGAAAGGTTTATCTTTTTCTCTCAAAAAAAATAGTTTATCTAATGCGTTGGATCAATCCCATTCAAATATGTGACTTAATTTTATCAGTTAGTTTCACAACTAATAATAGGTTTTTTTTTCTTATAAAAAATAATGAAAATATAAAAATGATATATGTTAGAAATCCCACATCAAAAATATACTAAACAATCAAAATTCATATAAAGAATAAAAGATCAACCACCCAAGTGATTAGTTCTAATCTTTTTGGTTATGGTTCGAACCAAATCTACTTAAAGTTCAAACACATTTTTTTTTCATTCAATATATAGGATTGTTATACCATGGAGCTCTATCCATATGCAATATAGATCAAGGGTCTATTATACATGTAAATAAAAAAAACACACACCTCTTCTTTTTTTTCATGTCAAACATTTTTTTACATCAAATGTTCTCTTTTTTTTTTCATTATGTTAAACTTTGTTTTAATTAGTTAACTTCTCTTTATACTTGTTAAAAATTAATAGGTTAATTGATCAAAACTATGAGTTTTTGTAATTTTCACTTGGATGTTCTTGAGAATCAATGAATTTACAGGTTAAAATCAATGAGTCTGCTGCAAATTCATTGACCTTTACTTGTAGATTTAATGAACATACAGGTGAAAATCAATGAATTTGCATTAAGTATATTAACCTTTGCCTACATTTTCATTAAACTTCACCTGCAAACTCATTGACTTTTACCTACAGGTTCACGTTCAATTTAATTTTTATTTAATAACACATGGGCTTCCAATCAATAACACATGAATCTCTACATTATAACTAATGAATTTATATGCACAAACTAAACAAATACAAAAAAATTAGTGAAAATCCAATCAAAAAAATTACAAAAAGAAGATGAAGAAGAAAAAGAAGGAGCAACTGTTGAACATATATGTATTTTTCACAAATCCACCATCTTTGACTCAAGTTATGATTTAATGTTTTGAAACACTTGAGAGAAACCTCGAAGAAGAAGAAGAAGCAGCCATTGATAAAAAAAAAAAGTGCAAAAAAGAGGGGAAGGATCGTGACCGGAGAAAAGGAAAAGAAAAAGAAAAAGGAAGAGGAAAAGGTGAGGGATCGTGATCGAAGAAAGGGAAAAGGAAGAGGAGGAGAGCAAAAAAAGAAGAAGAAGAAGTGTGTTAAAAAAAGAGAGAATGAAGCGTTAAATAAACAGACTCATACGTGTAATAGAACTTTGATCCACTTTGATCCATATATATATATATATATATATATATATATATATGCAAATGCATTTTTTTCTAGTTATAATAAATTTTGTATTAATTTTTGTAAATATAATATTTATAATTATATTTTAAATTAATTATTGAAATTTTTCACTGTTTATATAGCCTTACTTGAATTAAATTACATAAATAAAAGTTTAATAAATTTCAGATAATAATAATAAAAAAATTATGGATTTTAAGAAAATAATTCTCAGCCCTTTCTTATTTTAACTAAATCAATAAGGCTTAATCCACAAGAAAAAACAAAATTAAAATTCCAACGAGGATTCTATATACTAATTATATCTTGAGGTCCTTACCGTAAATAATTATCCATGTTTGTATGTAGAATTTTATATTACCGTATGATGTATTAACATAAATATTTTGGATTGATATGCCTGAATAGAATAATTTATTAACAAGAGAATGTCCCTATATATATACATGAGCAGCTATAAGAGACTTCCTATATGTTCCTAATATGTTCCTACAAATTAGGAACTGATTAGTTTCCAAAATATACAAAAGGAAAGTTACAAATATACAAATCAATCTATTTACAACTATAGAAAATATGACATATTTATTTTCCTAACGCTCTCCCTCAAGTTGGAAAGTGGATATCTTGCACTCCTAACTTGTGAATTATTGGAACAAAAAAATCTTTCCCCAACGGCTTGGTAAACACATCAGCTAGTTGATGAGCTGAGCTAACATATCTTGTGACCATAGATCCATTCAGAATTTTATCTCTAATGTAATGACAATCCATCTCAATATGTCTAATTCTTTCATGGAATACAGAGTTAGCAGCAATGTGTAGGGCTACCTTATTATCACAAAATAATGAGGTTGGTTCAGAAAGTACTAGATTTAGATCTTTAAACAAACACCACAACCAAGTTAACTCACAACATGTCCCTGTCATAGCACGATATTCTGCTTCTGCTGAGGATAAAGAAACTATTTTCTGGCGCTTCGATTTCTAGGAAATTAATGATGATCCAAGAAAAACACAATATCTAGTTGTGGATCTTCTAGTTATAGGACATCCTGCCCAATTAGAATCACAATATGCCCTTAATTTTAAATCGTTAACTGAAGAAAAAAATAAACCTTTTCCAGGAGCTCCTTTGAGATAGCGCACAATTCTTAATGCTGCATCCCAATGAAGTTTCCTAGGTTGATTCATAAATCTACTCAAAACATGAACTGCATAAGTAATGTCAGGGCGAGAAACAGTTAAGTAGATAAGTCTGCCAATCAATCTCTTAAACTTTCCTGGATCTTTGAGTAAATCACTTTGGTCAGATAACTTTAGACCATTTTCCATGGGAGTATCAACTGGTGCAGCTCCTAATAACCCTGCATCTTCAATAATTTCCAAAGCATACTTACGTTGACAAATATAAATCCCATGTTTAGAAGCAGAAACCTCAATACCAAGAAAGTACTTTAGATTTCCAAGATCTTTAAGTTGAAATTAACTATGCAAAAAATGCTTAAGAGAGTCAATAGCCTTTAGATCATTTCCCATAATCAAAATATCATTAACATATATCAAAAGCGCAGTAAATGAATTTTCATATTTTCTAGTGAACAGAGAGTAATCAACTTTAGACTGAACATACCCTGTAGATCGAATAACATTAGAGAACTTTGCAAACCACTATCGCAATGCTTGTTTCAAACCGTATAAAGACTTATGGAGACGGTAGAAGAGATGTTCCTCCCCCTGTCACTGAAGACCCGATGAAGGAGACATATAGATTTCTTCAGATAAATCTCCATGAAGAAAAGTGTTGTTGACATCTAATTGATGCAGAGTCCAACCTTTAGCTGCAGCTAAAGCTAATAAACACCGGACAGTGATAATTTTAGCAATAGGAGAAAAAGTTTCATGATAATCAACTCCTTCAAGTTGTGTGAAGCCCTTAGCAACTAAGCGGGCTTTATATCTCTCGATGGAACCGTCGGTTTTATACTTCACCTTATAAACCCAGCGACAATCAATAAGAATTTTACCAGCAGGAAGGGAGGTCAATGTCCAAGTGCCATTCTCTGTAAGAGCCTGTAACTCAGAGTCCATGGCGGCCTTCCATTCAGGATGTAAAATAGCCTCAGAGTAAGAGCGAGGTTCAGAGACCTGGGCAAGCTGAGCCAAAAAAGCCCGATGGTGAGAGGAGTACCGATGGTAGGAGAGATAATTCGCCAGAGGATACCGAGTGCCTTTAACCGGACTGAGCAGCAAGAAAGACGATGGATCAGAGTAAACTTGATGACAATGATAATCATTGTAACGAACTGGGCGAATGGACTGACGGCTTGTGCGACGGAGAATAGGTGGAGCAAGGTTTGTAGAAGAAGGAATGTGAGGGATGACGGAATCGATAGGAGAAGGAGAGGACAGAGGAGTGGGTGGAAAAGGAGAAGGGGGTAAATCAGGCGGTGAATTGGATAGAGAAGGGACAGTCGGAGGAGATGGAGTGGTAGGAGAAGGACGACGAGAATAGGTGCGAAGGATGGGTGGGGGAGGCTGTGAAGGAAGAGAAGAAGAGGGGTGGTCACCTGATTGAGAAAAAGAAGGAGAAGATATGGGAGACTCCAAAGAGAAATCAGTAGGGGAGAGACATGGAATTGGGCCTGATGGTGGTTTAATGGGTCCAGAAGGTGGGCTTAATAAGGGACTAGAAGACTTGGAGGCATAAGGAAAAGAATCCTCATGAAACTTGACATCTCGGCTGGTAAAAATTTTGTGTGTGGATAAGTCATATAATTTGTAAGCTTTTTGGCCAATTGGGTAACCAACAAAAATTGATGGAATAGCTCGAGAGTCAAATTTATGAGTGGGATGAACTTTGTTAGCATAAGCTAAACACCCAAAAACACGAAGGTGGGAAAAAGATGGAGGTTTGTAATAGAGAAATTCAAATGGGGATTTGTAGGAAAGAGTTGGAGAAGTAAGCGATTGATGAGATGAACGGCTGTAAGAACATATTCCCCCCAAAAGTGAGGAGGAAGATGGGCTTGGAATTTGAGAGCACGGGCTACTTGAAGAATATGGCGATGCTTACTTTCCACAACCCCATTTTGTTGGGGCGTGTAAACACAAGAATGCTGAAAAATGACACTATTATCAAAAAAAAAAATGAGCGGAGGGATACAAACTCACTACCATTGTCACTCTGAAAAGTTTTAATGCGAGAGTCAAATTGAGTGAGAGCATAGTTAAAAAAATGTTTTAAGATTGATTGTGCTTCATTCTTTTAGCACATCAAAAAAATCCAAGTGAAACGACTATAATCATCAACAATGGTCAGAAAATAATGAGCTCCAAAAATAGAAGAGTGACAATATCGTCCCCATATATCACAATGAATAAGTTCAAAAGGTCTAATAGAAGAAATTGTACTAGAGCTGAAAGGTAATCTACTTTGCTTTGCCAATGGACATATATGACAAGCATTATTAGACTGAATGGAAAATTTAAGAAATGTTTTGCTATAAAATTTAAACAAGATGATGACACATGACCAAGACGATTGTGCCAAAGGTTGGAAGTGCAATGAATGTGGTTAAAAGTAGATGGTGTGATGGACGAATAATGGTTGTTAAATGGTTTGTTTATCGCCAATGCCGTTAAATAGTACAGTCCATTACGTTGTTTACCCAAACCAATCATCTTCGTCGTTGTACGATCCTGCAAGGTACACCAATAAGGAAAAAAAGTTATTAAACAACTCAAGCCTCTTGTCAATCGGCTTACTGACAGTAGGTCCACTTTGAATTTTGGCACAGATAACGCATTATGCAAATAAAATATGTGATTGAGAGGGTAAGACCCTTTAGCAGCAATGGTAACCTTATCCTCACTAGGCAATAAAACAGATGGTGAAAAGAAATTTTTAGTGGGATTCAACAAGGCAGATGAAGTAATGTGATCGGTTGCTCCACTGTCAATGATCCAATTACTAGAAATAACTTTGGACATACCTGGTTTTGTTGCTACATGTGCATGAGGACCGGTACTTTGATTGGACTTCTGAATTTTATCATTGAGGAGAGCCATGAACTGGTTGAATTGAGTTTCAGACAAAGTGATGTTGGGCATACCTGCTTCATTCATTATCTCAGAGGCTTGATTGGCAGAAGGAAACCTTGCTCTGTTTTGTTGGTTTCCTATATTCAAACTGAAATTTCATTTTGCTTTTGGATGACCAGGCGGATAGCCAATAATTTTAAAATAAGTCTGAACCCAGTGTCCTAACTCTCCACAATGTGTACACTGTGGCCTTCCTCGACTTGTGCTTCGGCATCGGTCCAGATCAAAAGGTCAGTTTGTTTGAGAAGAATGGTATGGATGGGAGGTCTGCTGATCAAAGACTTTCATTTTTCCTCCTCTTTTTGAATGTAAATTAGGCCTGGTGTTGTGTCGCACCGCCATTGCTGCACTCGAATCCAAGTCAATTGGAGAATGAGAAACATTGAGGAATCGTTGCTTTTCTTCTTAAGAAATTGCAAAATAGGCTTGTCAAACTGTTGGTAGAGGATTCATCAGAAGAATTTGTCCACGAATTGCACTGTAAGTCTCATTTAATCCCATCAGGAACTGCATGAGTTTTTGTTGTTCTGATTGCGCAATTTCCGAATAGGATGCCAACTCATCCCAAAAACTCTTAAGTTTAGTGTAATAAGTTGAGATGGATTGCTGCTCTTGTTTAAGGCAGGCTATTTCTCGCTGGATCTCAAAAATACATGGGGCATTGCCTTGAGAGAATCGCTCACGCAGGTCTTCCCATACCTCGCGAGCCGTAAGGTAGTAGATGATGCTGTCTGCAATTTCTAGGCTGACAGTATTAACAATCCAAGAGTGCACCATGTCGTTGCATCGTGACCAAGTTGCATAACCTTCTGGATCTGTTTCCTTTGATGGAGGTTTGATGGAGCCGTCAACAAAACCAAGCTTATTTTTAGAGTTCAGTGCCAAAGTCATTGCCCTTTTCCATCCGAAATAATTATCCCCATTTAAGGGTTTAGAAACAAGAATCAGACCTGGGTGATCTGAATGATGAGTGAAATAAGGATTGGAGACATCTGATAGAGATTTGGATTATTTGAGACTGGCATTTGATTTGTCGGATTGTTTTATCAATGATGGGACACCGTCTTCATCCATGATGATAATCAACAAGTGATGTACGAGACTTATGAATATAATGCAGAGTCAAGGTCTAGACCAAGCTCTGATACCATGTAAACATAGGGAATTGATATGCCTGAATAGAATAATTTATTAACAAGGGAATGTCCCTATATATATACATGAGCAGCTATAAGAGACTTCCTATATGTTCCTAATATGTTCCTACAAATTAGGAACTGATTAGTTTCCAAAATATACAAAAGGAAAGTTACAAATATACAAATCAATCTATTTACAAATATAGAAGATATGACAAATTTATTTTCCTAACACATAGTTTCACCATTAAACTTTACTTAATTATTCTCTTGTACTCCTCAATTGTTATTATTTTTTATTCAACATTTAAACTTTTATATATATATATATATATATATATATATATATATAATATATATATATATATATATATATATATATATATATATAGAGTTAAAGTATTTTATAAATCAATATTACTATGGATACATGAGAAATTTATATAAACTAAAATAATATTCAATGAAAAAAAATAATTAAAAATAAAATTTTTCTAACTTTTTTATATTAATTTCTATTTATATATTTTGAAATTGAATTTAGTATTTTATATTTAAATTTATTTAAAATTAAATTTATATCTGTTTTAATATTATATGAGTTAAATATGATAAAAAAGAACAAATTAAAAGTGAAAAATTTTAAAATAAAAATTTAAAAGTTAAATATAAAATAATAAAAATTAAAGAGCGTAAAAGATTTATCGAATTCACGGGTAAAACTATTCATTCAGCCATAAAAATAATGATTCTGAATCATACAATCAATCTGATAAAACTACAGATTGTCCTTGGTAAGTTTCACAAGAAAACAAAAATAAGACTAGATGTATCATAAAATTTCTTTCATGCCATTTAACAAAATTAAATATTGGCATATTGAAAAGCAAAAAAATAAAAAAAGAATTTGAGAGAAAGATTTGATGATCTTCGACTTGGCTTCTATAATTCATCTTTTATTAAATAAATGTCCATTTATAAATTAATTTTGCCGACTGAAGATCGAGTAGCCACTTAACAACCCTCGAAAAATACAAACAATTGAGGCGCTTTAACATGAGGAAATTTACGTTATAGAGATAAAAGCTTTTCTCAAAGACAATCCCCAGAGTAACTCAAAGATCGAAAACAAATTATTAATTAAAGCAAAGCCATGTCTTAAGGTGTTAAATCTGAGTACGATTTTGCATGATTTGGTTTGGCCGGAGAAGGTTAAGACTTGTGTTGTGTGGACTAAGGTTGAGAATTATTCTTAAATCTCCATCTATAAAACCGTTTGCCAGTTTCATCATTTGCATCAAAATCTTGAAACCAATAAAAGTGTTTGAAAAATGGCTTCAAAAGCTGTAGCCTCCACTGCCCTTCTCCTCTCCCTCAACCTCATCTTTTTCAATTTGGTTAGCTCCACCTATTACCCACCGTCACCGCCATCACAACCAGAGCTAAAAGGTTATGAACCTGATCACCCCAACTACCCACCAACAGTTCCTGCGCATCCAGAACCTGCTAAATGCGATACCCTAAAGTTGGGTGTATGCGCGGACTTATTCAAAGATTTGTTGAGTGTAAGAGCCGGTATCCCACCACACAGTCCTTGTTGCAGCCTAATTGATGGTCTTGTTGATCTTCAAGCAGCTGTTTGCCTTTGCACTACCATCAAAGCTAGTCCCCTAGGCATTAACTTAAGTGTTCCAATTGACCTCAGCTTGTTGCTCAACCACTGTGGTAAACAGATGCCTGAAGGATTCGTGTGTGCATGAGTTTGGCATTCGATTTAAACTCTGCTTCTACTAATATTGTTAAGTTTGAGACTTCAGGATGTTTCTATATTTTTTTTTTCTGGCCTGTGCCACGGACATTCAATCAATAAGGTGTCACCTTTATTTATTTATTTATTTTGTGGATCCATGGAAGGCTTCTATTGTCTTCTCGCATCCGCTGGAATTCGGGTGGTTGTACCCTTAGATTAAAATTTATCTATTGTTTTATCAAGTCTTGGTCCATGTACTGAGAAAATTGAATTTGAGTTCAAGTTTTCTTCATGACAAAATAAATGATAAGAAAGTTTAGCCCTTTGTGAAGTTCAAAAATTTAATAGGAAAATTCTCATTATGTATTACCAGTACTGGGTCTACTACAAAACGGATATATGAGAAAAGAACATCTATACATAATGAGATTATAAATAAAAAATGGAAAATGTTAGGTCTCTAATGTCAACACCAACATCGAGAGTCTTGACTTTTATGAGAATTTCTTTAGATATCTTTTGTCATTACATTATTAAAATAATAATAATAATAATATAAAATTTTTTACAAGATTCAAATATTTAAATCCTTATATAATGGGTTTATTCATAAACAACTTACATTTTATATTTTAAAAATATTTAAATCTACAAAAATATTAAAATTAAAAAAAATATATTATTAACATTACAAAAAATTGTTCCAAAATAATTTTTTATCGTATGCTTGCAATATCGCGAGTTGCAATAGATATCATTCACCATAAATAAAATTTATTGTACAATTTCTAATTAATTAACTCTAAAAAATTATCCTAAAATATTTTTTTATTGTATATCTGCAGTATCACGGACCATAATACGTATTGGTAACTATAAATAAAATTCATTGTACAATTTTCAATTAATTAATTTTTAAAAATATTCAATTATAAACAAAAAACACTTGCAGAAATAAAGAAACCATATATAATTAAGAGAATATTAACAAATAATGCATTAATACAAGATTATTGTCATTATTAGCTTGTGAAGAGAACACTTTGCCAACTAACTAAAATAGAAAACTCCAATGAACAGAAACTGTAACATAACCAATAATATTAATATAACCCATGCATGCTTCACATTTTGAGAATTTTAAAAAGACTATATATATGTTATTGTTCTTAATCTCCAAGAGAGCGCTTGACAGTGTTCATATAATCATACATCTCGGAGTCAAAAACTGTCCAACAGCTGTAGCCCTTACAGTCCTTCCCCTATTCCTCTCTCTTCTCTTCTTCCAGTTGGCGAGCTCCATGTCTTGCCCAATGGACCCTTGACAGCTAGGCACATGAGTTGATGTGTTGAATATTTTGACGGGTGTTGCATTTGGCGATCCATCAGACTCCTCTTGCTGCAGCCTCATTCGCGGTCTTGATGAAGTCAAGGCTGCTGTTTGCGTTTGCACTGCCACTCAAGCTGGCATTTTGGGCCTGTCCGCTACAATAAACATTTCTCTTAGCGTCAACCTGTTGCTCAACGAATGTGGCAGGGACGTTCCGCAAGGGATCTGCTGATAAATTTGTTCCTTGTTTGCAATAAGCTCTCTGTTTATTTCATTTTAATCTTATCGTATTTTCGTTTGGGATTTTTTGGCCTGTGCCATTAAAAATTATATTTCTAAATTATCCAAATTTATTAATTAATTTTACTATATTTTTTAATTAAGTGCTATAAATATCTAGAGACAAAACTAGTTCTCATACATACACATCGAAAGATTTTTTTAAAGCAAATTAATAAAAAATATTTTGATACATTAATAAAAAATATCTAGCGATATCACTATTCATGATAAATTATCAAAATGTTTCCTATTGATTTGTTCATTCATAAAAACACACAAAACGTTTTTTTTAAGAAAAAATAAATATTGATATTACTATTCATAATAAATTATAAAAATATTTTTATTATTTTGCCTATGGGAAAAAAAAGACATAATTGTGAATTTAAAAAAAAATCGTCATAGAACATCCCGTAATAATTTTAAACTGCTACATATATTATCGTGCTTTTTAATTACCTTTGGAATTGAGACTCGGGAAACAACTATGACAATAATAAGCATAAGTTTATACCAAGAAAACTAGTAAAATTCTCAAATCAAGATTACATACATCTACTGTATAGAAGGTTATTTTTTAAAGAAAACAATCCTTCCTCGCCAAATGATAATATAAAAATACATTTTCACCCCTCATTATATAGGAGTAAATGTAATAGGAAACAGTTTTGTAATTTGTCATGAGTAGCAACATATTATTTATGTCGATAGTTGCAGTATTATATGTCACTAACTGCAATATTAATAATTATTTATTTTTTAATGGGAAAAAATATTTATATTAGTGCACCAAATAGTAATTATAAAATTTTACATACAAATATGAATAATTATCTACGATAACGACCTCGAGATATAATTACTATACAGAATCCGTGTTGGACTTCTAATTTCTTTTTCTAGTGAACTAAGCCTTGTCAATAAACAAGAAAGGGTTGAGAATTACTTTTCTTGAAATTTACAATTTTTTAATTTTTAATATTCAAAATTTATTAAACTCTTATTAATATAATTTGATTTATGTAATACCACAAAGATTTTCAATAATTAATTTGAAATGTGATTATATACATTATAATTTAAAAAAATTAATTCAAAATTTAATATAAGAAGAAAAAATTTTCATTTGCATTTTGTTTCTTTGTTATATTTTTATTAGTTTTGATAAGAAAAAAAAATCCTATTATTAGCGATGAAACAAACCGATATCTGAATAGAATTAAGTCATATATTTGAATGGGATTAATCCAACTTGTTAGACAAACAATTTTGAATTTTAATAAACATTCAGAAAAATTCAAAACATCAGCCATGAAATGAGAATGAAAGTTAATTTCATAACCAAAATAATATTGTAATATCTCATGATTGCAAAAGAACAAAAATTAAATAATAAATTAATGAACATTTTGAATCAAGAGCTTGTGCCTAGAAGTTGGTGCCAGTTGATGATTGATTTTATGCCTTACGAACTGTATCCGCATGGTTAAATGTTTGGGACATTGAAAAGTCAACTTGTGCATAATTGGAATGGCCGCCCTTCAGTACCTAATTCTATATACTGTTTTCAGTGCACTTTATAATTTCAACTTATCTTTGGGATAACGGGCCTGATATGGACAAGAGCATCAGGTGGAAATAAAATTCCTTTTTTATCCCGTATTTATTTTCAAAAAGTGGACAAGCCTAAAAATAAAAAAAAATTTAAATTTAAATTTTTTATGTTTTATTTTTTCTACCGCTCTATGTCATGTGATGTAACATACATTATTACCCTTTATTATGTATGATTTTAAGTCTAAAGAAAAACATTGAGATACATAGATGTGAGGAGAAAAGTGCATATTTTTTTTAAAAAATTAAGAAAGAAATAATTTAGTTTTGAAATAAGAGGTAGGTGAAATTTTTGTCAAAAATCAAGAGAGATTTAGTAATTTTGCTTAAGTGCAAATATGCTTGCATATGGAGAATTCAATTTGTCCATGATAAAGTCTAAATTTTCTGCAGCAACAAAATACAAATGTGCCTAATCAAAATTTAAAAATGCATTAGTTAATTAACAAACTTTGAAGTTAATTTCATTCATAAACCTCAAGAATAACTTAATGATATTTAGAATAACACAATGATGTCCTAAATTAATAATTAATTACTTCATCCGTTTCATTTCAATTGTTATTTAAGATGGTTTTATAAAGATTAAAAATTATATTTAATAGATATAATTATAGATATAAATAACTATATAACCATCTTAAAAAAATTAATATAAATTATAATTATTTTAATAGTAAAAAATTTACTCTAAAATTAAAATATGGGTAAAATTTGAAAGAAAAAAATTATTTTTTATTAATAATTTAAAAATATTAATTGAAATAAAATAAATTTAATTTTCTTAAAACAGGATAAAGTACAACTTATAAGTAGCTATTAGACTTTTTTCTTTTGTGTCTTCTATCCATCTATAAATAACTTAACCCGCTTCACCAATTTCCATCACACTCCAATTCAAACCGTTGGCATCTCTAATCAAGAATTGTAGCTCCATCCATGGCTTCTAGAGCTTTAGCTTCAGCTGCCCTTCTCCTCTCCCTCAATCTCCTCTTCTTCACCTTGGTGAGCTCTACCTATTGCCCACCATCACTATCCCTGAAGCCAAAAGTCCCCACACCTCACCCTAGCTATCCATTACCAGTGCCATCACCAAAACCGCTAAATGCCCTAAGGATACGCTAAAGCTGGGTGTATGTGTTGATTTGTTGAAAGACCTATTGAATGTTAAGATTGGTAAACCACCAAAGACCCCTTGCTGTAGCCTCATTAAAGATCTTGTCTATCTTGAAGCTGCTGTTTGCCTTTGCACCACCCTCAAAGCTAGTCTCTTGGGCATTAACTTGAATGTTCCAGTTAATTTGAGCCTGGTGCTCAACTACTGCGACAAGAAGGTGCCAGAAGGATTTAAGTGCGTATAATGCATTCTTTCTAGTTAATTTTTAAGCTCTTAATTATCTTCTGTTCTTCAAGAGCTTTTAGAATGTTAAATGTTGGCTTCTGCCATAACATTCAATCAACAATTCTTTAAAGGTACCTTTTTTTTTAAATTGCTTTATGGATGTATTGAAGACTTCTTGTCTTCTTGTTCTACGTCTAGTCATTATCTATAAGTTGTATTGAATTGTAGTAACAATAAATTTAGCATTCATTAATTAGTAATAAAAGAATTGTTATAAACAGCTTGTAAATATTATCCGCTTTGATACTTTAGGACCTCACGACTTTAAAACGTGTCTACAAGTAAAGGTTTCAGGTCCTGCTTATAAGCACGCACATAATCCCGTGTGCGAGCGATGTGGGAACTTCAGGTTCACAACACACCCTCCCATCGCGAGCATCGTGCTGATAACGTGTTATAAACAGCTTGTAGATATTATCCGCTTTGGTATTTCAGGACCTCACGGCTTTAAAACGCATCTACAAGTAAAAGCTTCAGGCCCTGCTTATAAGCACGCACACAATCCCGTGTACGAGCGATGTGGGAATTTCAGATTCACAACAAGAATTATATTTTCTTGTTAAGGCATTTATTTTCTGTCAACTACTTAAATCACTCCAACTCAGAAATAAATTATTAATCTAAATGAAAAATTGTATTATGAACTTTTATACCAACTGTTCGCATGGGATGAGGTGAAAATTTATATCCTCAGTTTATTACACATTAATCATTGAATTTTTATTCACGGTAGAGATTATCTAAACATGATAGATCATGTTTTCACTAACATGAGAGGCTATTAATGCTTACCATATATATCTATATATATACATATATATATATATATATATATATATATATATATATATACTTAAATTTAATCGATTGAGTTTATTAAATAATTAAAAAATAAATAATTAGTTTTATCTCATAAATAGTAACGACGCATATATATGTAATTTACTTCATTAGTTAATTTGAGTGTTTGTTCTATAATGCAACAGATCATATCAAAATTCAACTCAGGTTAGCGTGTAAAAAATTAATTATAAAAAAAAAAAAAGACTTCAGGCTTAAAAGAGAGGACAGCTTGGAACATCTTGGAATGAAATTCTTATAAATTGATAACGTTAACACCAGACCATAATTAATGAAAATTGCAGAAATAAGAAATGTAAACGCCAACATAAAAGAAATTGCCACAGCCCACAAGCACCTTTTAATTGAATATTAATTGAATATTGGTTAATCAAATGACTTTTAAAATTTAATGATTCAATTCTCAGAAAAATCCTAACGATCTTTTTTTTATTACCTTTTTTTCTGCTTAAAATTTTCAATTTAGCCACTATTGAGTTCTTTTTCCTTCCACAATAATTCTTTCTATTTTTATTTTATTTCCTTTACTTTATTTTTACATTGAATAAATATAAATTTTTTATTTGTTTTTTTATTTATGGAAATTTTTTAATCTTCTTTCATGAAGTTTTTACTCTTATTAGAATTTTTATGATTTTGCTTAATGTAGTTTACATATATCTTTATTCTGAAATTTTTGTTGGCATTTCTGAAATTGGAACCATTCAAAGACCTAAGTGTTAATATATGACTAAGTAAAGCGTCCGAAAGATTGTCAAGTTGTAACTTAAAAAACTCTATCAATGTGATTGAAAAATGGTAATAAGAAATTTTATAATTTAAGTGATATTTTATTTTATACTTCTTGTTTGTACCAATATTTTTATTTTTTTCTTTAATTAAGATGTACTTATAATTTTCAATGAATCAACGATTTATCTTTTTTCCTTTTTAAATAATATTAATTGAATTGATGAAGACTATCTATATTTTTATTGTACATTATTTTTAATGAGCTTCTGAAGTTGAAATTTTATAATTTAAGTGGTATTTTATTTTATACTTCTTGTTTGTACCAATATTTTTATTTTTTTTCTTTAATTAAGATGTACTTATAATTTTCAATGAATCAAAGATTTATCTTTTTTCTTTTTTAAATAATATTAATTGAATTGATGAAGACTATGTATATTTTTTTTGTACATTATTTTTAATGAGCTTTTGAAGTTGAAATTTTACCTATGCAGTTTTGACTTTTTGTTTATATTTATTGTTGGGACCCAATAAATTGTTTAATTTGTAACTTTAAAATCTTGAGGTACCTCTGAAACAAAGCTAGTTCTTGATCATAGCTTCAGCGCCCAATAAACAAAGTAACAATGAATTATCTATAAAACATTACAAGAAAAGTTTGTACAGTCAGGGTGAAAAGAAAAATAATTAAAATTAAGAGAAAATGAAGATGATTACTTCAATTTCACATGTTTATTTCTTAGAATGAGTTGGAAAACAGTACATATCAAGCATTACAACCTATAAGCCCTTAACTCTATATGATAAAGTCAGAGTATCTTCCATAATTTCTTGCATTATGTTGTATATTTAACAGAAGTACTGAAAATTTTTTTATTAAAAAATGTTGAATATAAATTGAATTTAGCATGTCAGGTTCAATATTACAATAAATAGTTTATAAAAAAAATTATGCCAATCAATAATTCAACACACACGAAGAAAATATTAGGCTCCCAAGATTATGTGATTTGAATTGACAAAAAGTGTCCTTTAACAGTATCTGAATAAAATAATAGTCTCATTAACTTAAGAAATTGATATCTATTTTTTTTACTTTTCTAGTTGGTTTTCAAGGTAGTTCGAATTCTTAAGTTAAATCAGATGGCAGCCCAGGTAAGGAAGAGGATATAGGTTGTTTGGTAATGGGAGTAGATGTTGGTGTTTGTGATTTGGATGACGTTGTTGATAGGGTGGGAGTGGATGTGACAAGGGTTGGGTTGGTCAATAGATAAAGATGGGTTGGTGGATGGAGAAAGAGAAGGAGTTGGAATATAAGTGGTATTCCGTAAGTAATTAGGGATAAGAATTTTACATGGAGTGGTGTCTTGAGCAACAGGTGCCAACTCGGTATTAGATGCATAAGAAAACACCTGATCATGAAAAACATGTTGTGAGATACAGGTTTTGAGAGATGACAAATCCAAAAAAAAGTATCCTTTATGAAATTTACTATATCCTAAGAAAATACACTTGGTAGAGTGAGGGGATAGTTTGTTAGGATTGTATGGTTGGAGCTATGGGTAACAGAGGCAACCAAAAGTGTGCATGTCAAAGTAATTGGGAGGTTGTTTAAATAATTTTTCAAAAGGTGATATGTTACCCAATGTTGATGTTGGCAATCAGTCTATTGTGTATATGGATATGTCAAAAGCATGAGTCCAATAAGTTTTTGGAACATTTGAATCATGAAGTAAAGAAAGTGTTGTTTCAACAATGTGTCTATACTTGTGCTATGCCAAGTTGTTTGGCTCTATTGTGTGAGGATAGGACACATGATGTGATATACCATTCTCAATTAAATATTTTGAAAGAACGTGATATTCACCACCCCAATTGGATTGGAAAGATTTAATTAAACATTCAAAAAAAATTTCAACTAAGTGGCAAAATTTAATGAATATGCTCAAAACTTCATATTTGAATTTCATAAAATAAAGCTAACAATATTTATTTTAATGATCCTAAAAAGGATATAATATCAAAAACCATTAATTGATTGTACTGGGGCAGGACCTCATACATTAGATGAAATAATTTCTAAAGGCTTAAAAGCCAATGAAAAAGACAAAGAAAAGGGTAACTTGTGAGTCATGATAACATTGCATGCATGACATGCATTATTGTCACTACTAAAAGGACTATTAAAATGATGAAGAACATTTTTACTATTAAAAAATTGGCATGTCCAACAACGGAGTGCCATTGAGACAATGGGGTGGCTATAAAAGCAATAGGGCGAGAAGGGTTCTGACATAGGTTTTCCAATAGCGTGGAATACAAGTCATTGTTATTCCAGGTTGTATGTGAAGGTTCCTTTGCACAGATATCCTTAATGATAAAAGAATCATGAAATAATTCAATAAAAATTACATTAGCATTAGTAAAAGCATAAATAGAAAACATATTAGAACATTATTGAGGAGTGCATAAAATATCATTAAATTTAAACACATGATCATGAGAACGATAATGAGAAGAACCAGAATGAGTAATTGGAGTAGAGTTACCATTTCCTATGTTGACGACATCATTGCCTTGGTAATTAGAATGAATAGTGAGATTTACAATGTCAGGGGTCATATGATTAGTGTCACCTGAGTCAGGTATCCATGATTGGTGCGTTGGGGCGGCTGAAAAGTTTGATGTAGGCCAAATGGTAGAAGATGGAGGGCATTGTTTGGTCCTTAGTAAGGGGCACTGTGGAGTGATATGACTATAGCTTGAACAATTGTGACACTGAAGGTGAGAATAGTCTGGAGTACTGGATGAATGGGAAGTGTAAGGGTGTATGGAAGTAAAGCCATGTCCATGGCCTCTGTAAAAGTGCCCACCATGAGCACAAAGTGAATGAATGAATGGCAACCTCATCTTGTTGTGTCATTCAAAACCAAAGGGGAGAAAAAGGCAGATGGAGGAACTTGATTTGTGGACATATTGGTAGTAGTAATGTCATCCTCTTCACAAAGTAAAAGGCCATAAAGCTCATCATAAGCATCCTATCATTTTTTAATAGAATGAACAAAGGGTCGGTATGATGAATCCAAGCCATTGAGAAGGACTTAAATTAAGTCAGATTTAGAAATAGGATTACCCAAAGCAGAAAAGTTAATCAAACATTGATTTGGCCTTTTGAGCATATTGCGTAATGGTGTCTGTAGCATCTTTAGTTAATTTAAAAAAGTGAGCTTTAATGGTGCAAACTTGAGACTTAGAACCTAATGCGTTTGTGGTGGCCAATTTTGACCATGTTGCGAGGGCACTTATTGCACCTACAATTTATGGGACAAAGGCTTCTAAAACATAACTGATGATCTAGCTAAGGACCAACTGGCCTTGCCAATACCACACTAAGAATTCTGGATTTGGTTGATTATTGAGAGTTAAAGAAGGTGCTTCCAAAGTGCCATCGATATGCCTAGTAAGGTCGTAGCTTCACAAAAGTGGAAGTAATTGAACCTTCCACAATAGGTAGTTGGTGGTGTTTAATTTAATTGGCAATTGGTGAGCAATGTTGGGTAGCGAAGTAATGGTTGTTGTCGAGGGAGGTGTAGCAAGTACAATTGCTGATGAAGTTGCAGAATTGGTGGCCATGGCTAAAAAGAATAAAAAGAATCAAAGATGGTTATTAGACTTTAAAAAAGCTCTGATACCATGAGCAAACATAGAATATAAGTGTGTTTCATATTCATTGAACAAAATAATACATATATACACAAGAGACAATAAGTGGTTGAGTACAAGAAGAATTATAATATGATACAAGTTCAGTGCAATCCCTTATCATTTATCACCTTAATTAAATACTTAATTTTTATTAGTTTAACTTTCTAACTCACTAAACACTATAACCATTGTATAATGTCTCTTTCAGGCATGGGATGATCTAAACATTATAGATCATTTTTTCACTAAGAGGATCGTAATATATATATATATATATACACATACACACACACACAAAATAAGTGTTTGTTCTATAATTCAATAAATCATATGAAAATTAAAACAAGGTCATCATGTGAAAAAATTTCAAATGGCAAAAGATTAATTTAAAAAAAAAAGACTTCAAGCTTAAAAGAGAGGGCAGCTTGGACCATCTTCGAATGAAATTCCTATAAATTGATAACGTTAACCATTAGCAATAAAAATTGCAGAAGTAAGAAATGTAAATGACAACATAAAAGAAATTGCCACAACCTACAAGAACCTTTTACTTGAATATTGGTTAATTGAATGACGTTAAAATTTAATGATTCAATTCTCATGAAAACCCTAGCGGTCTTTTTTCAGTACCTTTACTTATAATTTTTTTTCTCCTCAAAACTTTCAATTTGGCCACCATCAATTATCTTTTCCATAGAAAATTATTTTTTCTTTTTTCATTTTATTTCTTTATTTTATTTTTACATTGAATAACATAGATATCTTATATGTTTGTTTATTTTTTGCTCTTACTAGGATTTTTGTAGTTTTCCTTAATGTAGTTTATTGTGAAATTTCTATTGGTATTTCTATAATTGGAATCATTTAAAGATCTAAAAGTCAATAAATGGTTAAGTAAAGCATCCAGAATATTGTCGAGATGTAAATCAGAAGAACTTTATTAATACTTTGGAAGAATAGTGAAAAAAATTATAATTTAAGTAAGGTTTTATTTTATACTTCTTGATTGTACTAATTTTATTTATTTTTCTTTAATTAAAATGTACTTTTAATTTTTTTAAAATAAAAAATTTATCTTTTTCTCTTGAAAAAAAAAAAGAATGATATTCATTGAATTGATGAAGACTATGTATTTTACTATACATTATTTTGAATGAGCTTGAGCTTCTGAAGTTGAAATTTTACCTATTCGGTTTTGAATTTTTATTTATATTTTCTACTAGGACCTAATAATTTTTTTAATTTATAACCTAAAATTCCTGAGGTATTGCTGAAACAAAGCTAGTTCTTGCTTATAGCTTTAGTGCCCGGTAAACAAAGTAACAATGAATTGTCTATAAAACATTATAAGAAAAGCTTGTACAGTTAAGGTGAAAAGAAAAATAACTAAAATTAAGAGAAAATGAAGATGATTACTTCAATTTCACATGTTTGTTTCTTAGAATGAGCTGGAAAACAATACATGTCAAGCATTACAACCTATAAGCCCTCAGCTTTATGTTATAAAGTCAGAGTATCTTCCATAATTTCTTGCATTATGTTGTATATTTAACAGAAGTACTATAATTTTTTTTCTTAAAAAATGTTGAATATAAATTGAATTTAGCACATCAAGATCAATATTACAATAAATAGTTTATAAAAAATTTACGGCAATCAATAATTCAAACACACTAAGAAAATAATAGGCTCCCAAGATTACATGATCTGAATTGACAAAAAGTGTCCCTTAACAAAATCTAAATAAAATAACAGGCTCCTTAACTTAAGAAATTGATATTTTTTTTAAGTTTTCTAGTTGGTCTTCGAGGTAGTTCGGATTCTTGAAAACGATATGACGTAAAGCCAAAAACTCATTGGACTTCATCTACAAAGAATAATTAATATTGAGGAGGATATGTTAGAATTGTTAATAGCAGTTAAAGCCTTCACTTTCATAAAGAACACTTTAAAGACTTCCATCTACATTAAGTGTTCAATTAATTTAAGTTAAAACTAACAACTTCAATTTTTATACATGGGACGTTTGCATAGAACTAGCACAATTTTAATACTTTGTAATTTTTTTTTCTATCTAAAGAAAATATTTGGAAGAAATATAATTGTAGTCATATAATTATAATGCACCTCCTCTTCCATTTCACAATGCTAGGTTATGCCCAATAATATAACCCATGTAGGGCTATAACCGAGTTGACCTTTTAAATATTCAGACTCGGCTTATTTAAAAATTAACACACTCAAGCTGAGCTTGAATTTATTAAATTTTCAAAAGTTTAGCTCAAACTCAACTCAGATTTATATTTGTTGAACTCGAACTGAGCTTGCAAGTCAGGCGAGTCCAACAAATAACATGTATGATTTATTATTATACTTAGTAATTTAGATTTTATTTACTTACTACTAAATTAATAGTGTACAATATTTACTTGATATTATATTTACTTTATAATTAAAATTTGATTTACATAATACAAATACTAATTTACTTCAAAACTACAAAATTTATCATCAAATTAAAATTATATTTAATTAATATTAATACTTAATAATTTAAATTATATTTACTTAATGCAAATATTAATAATAATATTAATTTATACAAAAATTGTATAATTTTATTATTAATATCTAATTTTTATTATGAAATTTAATAATTTTATTACAAATATAAATTTTTTACTAGAATTAAAAACTTTTTATTATATTATAATTTTTTTTCATTCAGAGTGTATCATATTATACTTACTTAATGTTGTACTTTATATTAATATTACTTCACATCAAAAACTATATAATTATTATTATGAATATATAATTCCTATATATATATAGTATATGATTTTTATTTAATAATACCACATAATACTAATATTTAAAATAACAAGTTATGTTATGAGCTTTTTCGTGAGCCCTTTCACGAGCCTGTTTGTGAGCTTGTTTGTGAGCTGGCTCACGAACCTACGAATAAGTGTATTAGCCAACTTAAACAAGCCAAACTTAAGAAAGCTTGAGTTCAACTCGTTTAGTTTATGAGCTTCAAAATGAAGTTTGGGCTTGACTCATTTAGCTTAACAAATGAACTCGAATCTAGTTTATGAGTTTTTCCTATTATGAGTTCTAAACAAATCACAAACTGTTAGGCTCGGTTACACCTTTACCCACATGACACCCATTTTAAGATTTTTAAAAGCACAAGTTGTAGCTAATCTCCTCCTATAAAACCCTTAACCCACTACACCATTTTCATCAAATCCTTGAACTGAAATCTTTACATTTTCAAAAGGCACTTAAGAATCCTAAGAAATGACTTTAAGAGCTTTAGCTTCCAATGCTCTTCTCCTCTCCTTTAATATTCTATTCTTCACTTTGGTGAGCTCTTCTTATTGCCCACCACCATCCAAAGCCAAAAGTCCCTTCACTGAAGCCCACTTACCCATCACCTACAATGCCATCATCAAAGCCTACTAAATGCCCAAAAGATGCACTAAAGCTTGGTGCATATGTAAATCTGTTGAAGCTTAAAATTGGTAAACCACCAACCACCCCTTGTTGCAACCTCATTGATGGTCTTGTTGATATTGAAGCAGTTATTTGCCTTTGCACCACCATCAAAACTAATGTCTTAGGCATCAATATAAACATTCATGTTAGCTTGAGCTTGTTGTTGAACGCTTGTGACAAAAACTTTCTTGTATTCTTGTTTAGGATGTTTACGGCCTCTACCATTAACATCATTATTAGATCAATAAATTATCTAAATAACTAATTAATTTTACTTATTTTAGCAGTAATTTTCTTATTTGAATAAATTATCTAAATAATTTTCACTTATACTAACTCATATACACCAAAAAAAGTTATCACTAAATTGGTAGGTGTAATGTCATTAGGAGGACTCTTTAATTAGAAATCAACAATTGAATTTATTTTAAGATTTTGTTACATTTTTTTTAAAATTACAAAATGTTATATCACTATTTAAACTCGAATTGATATATATTTGAAATGAAATTCAAAGTGAGAGAGCTCTTCAATTAGAAATTAGCAATTGAATTTATTATAGGAATTTCGTATCTTTTTAAAAATTACTTGCTAAGGGTGAACAACATAAACAGATCAAAAAATTGATTTGCTAATAAAAAAATTAGAAAATTAATCTAGAAAAAGTTAGTCAAACCAGTAGATTTAATTTTGGATTGGTTAACCAAATCATTTTAATAAATAATAGTTTGGTTTAAGTTTTAAATTTTATAAAATCACGATTAACTAACTAAGTTATGTTAATAATGCTTCTCATTCAGTTATTATTATTTTGTAATTGTGTTTCACTATAACTCTATTTACTATAATCCATTATAATTTCTATTTATATATAGACTTGTATTGCTCTTTATGGAATATACGAGAGATTCACAAGTTTTATCATCTTGTTATTTTTTTATAGTTGCTTAGCCTTTACATAGTATCAAAGCAAATGGCTCAATCATTGCAAATTGTCTCATCTTCTTCTTCTTCCACTGCTCAAATATCTATTAACTCTACTGCTCAATACACCTTTGCTATTAAACTCACCCTTAAGAAATACCTATCATAGAAAACACAATTTATCCCCCTTCTTAACTATAACAAATTTCATTCTTTTATCACTCCCAATGCTACACCTCTACCAAGAACCATTCCTTCCTCATATGATCTAACCCAATAAGTCAAAAATCCTCAATATGATATTTCGTTCTAGAAAGACCAAATGCTGCTATCATGGATATTGTCATCCCTCAATGAAGATGTTTTCCCATATGTCATTGGACATTCTTCTTCCAAATCAGCTTGGCAAGCCCTCTCTACCGCCTTCAGATTCATATCACAAAATTGATAATTACATATCCATATTAAACTTTAAAAGCTTAAGAAAAATGATTTAATTGGTTACCGAATACCTTAAGAGTGCTAAAGCATTAGCTGATGAACTTGAAGTAGTTAGTGTTGAATATTATTCCATCATCAATAGTTTAAATGTTTATCCCATAATAGTCTCCTTTTTAGAGCTTCATAGTGAATTAGTTGCCCAATAAATCATACTTCATAGCCAATTTCCTTCTCTCGTTGTTAATACCACCTTAATTCTCACCTCATTTTCCTAATTCCATGAATTATTCTTATCATTGTCGTCTTAAAACACCTTACCAAATTGGTGGATATAAGAACCATACTACCGATATCTGCCGATGCCGTTACTATACTCGCCCACTACCTACCTACAATCTTCAAGCTCATCTTACTCACTATCGCACCTTACTCTCTCATCTCTAATGACCCTAGTGTCTTCTTTCCCATCCTCACAGAATGTTTGGCATCCTGAAATTAGTGCAAATTTCTATGCCACACTACTATCCTTTATCTTCTCTAACTTCCTCATCTCATTTTATCTCTACCTCTCCTTCATCTTTAACTTAAACTCAACAATCATAATCCTCATCTACTACCAATTCTACCCAATCTCTAACACTTCCCACATAATCACCACCTCCTAATCGAACTTAAACACTTCCATTATAATCCCAAAATCCATCAAACCTTAGTCTTGTAGTTAATCTCACTAACTACTCACCACTTACACAACCATCTCCTTTCTATGCTCACACTATGAAATTATGCCCATCCACTATGTCAAAATGACAAAATAATTTTGCCCTCACTTCTCTCACTCTTCCCTCTCCTTCCACACCCTTTACCTTCAACCATGCTAATAAACATCCAAAATGGAGGCAAGCTATGCATTATGAATTCAATGCTCCAATGCAAAACCAAATATGGACATTAGTTCCTGACCCACCTGACAAGAACATTGTATCTGATAAATGATTATTTCACATTATGGTTCTATTTAACACTTCAAAGCAAGGTTAGTGGCCAAAGGATTTACTTAGGAAAATGGCATTGATTATCATGAAACTTTTAGCCCTGTAGTTAAACCAACTACCATTTAGACAGTGCTAGCTATTGCTACCTCTCTTTAATGGTCGATTCATTAACTTAATGTGTCCAATGATTTTTTCATAGGTTTTTTTGATATGGAGTTTTACATGGACCAATCAAATGGGTTCATTAAATCTACTTATCCTGACTATGTTTGAAAGCTACATCACTTACTTTATGGCCTTAAACATGCCCCTCGGGCATGGTTTTAATGTCTTCATAATTTTCTCCTTTAACTTTTATTTCAAGCTTGTAAATCATATTATTATTTATTTATTCATAAAGTTGATAATTCTACTTTATTTATTCTTATCTGTGTGGATGATATTTTGGTTACAAGCTCTTCATCCTCTATTGTTCAATGGTTCCTAGACAATACACGCCAAACATTCCTAATTTAGGACTTTGTTACTCTTCACTAATTTTTAGGGATTGAAGTAATCTATTGTCCTAATGGTGTAATTTTGTCTCTACACAAGTACATCTTAGATCTCTTACAATAAGCCAAAATGGTAGAATGCAAACCCACATAAACTCCTATGGCAACTTCTCCACCACTTACCAAAAATGGTAGCACATCCTTTGAAGATGGCATTCTTTACAGACAATTAATGGGCAGCCTTTAGTATGTAACTCTCACAAGCCTAGACATAGCCTTCTTCATTAACAAGCTATGTCAATTTATGCACAGTCCTTGACTTGATCATTCAAATACTATTAAGTAGGTTCTGAGATATTTGCAACACACTAAACATCATGGACTCTTTCTTTCTTCATAATCATCCATGCATCTTTAATGTTTCTCTAACAGTGATTAGGGAGGCTGCCCTGACAATTAATGCTTCGCTAATGGCTATATAGTCTATTTAGGCTATAATCTTATGTCCTGGATGGTAAAGAAATAACCCAATATCTCTTGCTAATCCATCGTGAGTGAGTATAAATCTCTTACAAATACCACTGCTTAAGTATTGTGGATTCATTCCTTACTCTTAGAACTTAGCTTTCTTTTATCCAAATTGATAACTATATGGTGTGATAATATCAGAGTAATTTATCTTACATCCAACCCCGTGTTTCATACTCGTACCAAGCACATCGAACTTGACTACCACTTCATTCGAGTAAAGGTTCTTCAAGGCATTACTCATGTTAACTTTATCTCAAGTGTCGATAATATTACTAACATACTTATTATGTCGCTTGGTCATCCTCTCATTGAGAAACATAGAGACAAGCTTTGCCTTCACACTACTACATGCTCAGCTTAAGGCGAGCTGTTAATAATACTTCTCATTCAGTTATTATTATATTATAGTTCTATATCACTATGACTCTATTTACTATAATCAGTTTTAACTTATATCTATATACAAACTTATACTGCAATTTATGGAATATACAAAAGATTCATAGGTTTCATTATCTTGTTATTTTTAATAGTTCTTTAGCCTTTACAAATCAATGTTTGTGCTAATATACATATAGTTTTAGAATTCATTTTCACATGTATTTATAGGTTTTAGATGCATCTAGGTTAGTTTAGTTAGTAGGAATGCATACTTTTATGTTTTTATTTTATTTTTCATGAAAAAGTAAACTTAACAGTGAATGGTGCATAAATTGAGCAAAAATGTGTTAAGATAGAGCCTAAGAGCAGAGAAAGTGTGTTATTGCAATCATAGGTTGCTCGAAGTAAAGCCAAACAATCAGAAGCTGAGTTATTATGGTGATCATAAAAGCCTTGTGATCATGGAGTCCTAAGTTCTAGACCTCTATGGCATGCACAATGTCAATATGAGTACTAGTTCTTTAAAGCATGCCTTTTTATTGCGATTGTAGATGCATTGGTGATCATATATAGCTCAACTCCATCAAAGAGAATGTTGGAATGTGTCTAATAAAAAAACAAATCAAGGAGAATATGAAAGGATATTATAAAAGGGAGTATTTAAGGACAATAGCCTTAAAATTTAACATCCAATTTTGAACCAAGATCTCAACAACCAATCAACACAAGAAATACACCTAAGTAAAGAAAGAGAAAGAGGAGAAAAAGACACTTAGAGAAGAAAAATCCACTGGAGACCTTTGAAGCTTCTTGATAACATTTCTTTAATCCTTTGTCTTCTTTTAATACAATTTTGGATATTCATTTGGGTTGTATTTATTGAATGAAGAATATTAAAGCCATGAGTAGCTAGTTTTACTTTTGTTGTTAGGATTTAAAACCCATATGATTTAAGTTTAATGTTATAGATCTTATTTATATCTTCTTACATATTGTGTTTATTATTTTTTGATAAATGTTATGGATGTCCAACTACAACTATATTTCTAAAATTGTGCATTGAGAAATAATGATCTTAGTAAACCCTTAAACACAAGTCGAATGGGTTAATGACTAGATATAGCTTAGCTTAACTCAATTCTCATGTGTGTGCTAAATATTTTGCTTGATTGAAATTAATTCATTTCCATGGAAATAATGAGAGTTAAGCCTTAGGTGTGTATTAATTGATTCAAACAAACTAATCAGTAGTAATAATAAAAATGAGTTTGTCCCATTAACTATCAATGTTTGAATGGATGTTGTCTCCTATTTTCTAGTGCATTGTTGCTTAATTTGATAATTGAGTAATGTCTTTTATATTAATGAGCCATCTTAATTACGAATCATGTTTGTGCATATATAACTATCATTTGAAAAAAAAAACAAAAATTTGATCGGGAGCTATTGAAAGTTTAAACATAAAGATATTTGAAAATTGTTATAATAAATTAAGATGTCTATCAAGATTTAAAGATGGTAAAAAAAGATGTATATGTTTTCATTTATTTATTTTCAGTTTGTTAACTCCATTTTTGCTTTATTAGAAATGATTTCATCTAAATTTTGTTAGATTTTCCGACAAATTTTATAGGTTTAAATTATTAAGTAATAAGGTCAATGTATAGAATTATTAAAATTCATAATTTTTTTTAAAAAAATTATAAAAACCCTTATTTGAGACTTTTTAAAATTTGAAAATATATATAAATTTCCACTAATAGGATAATTATAGTTTACCACTATTAGTTATATTATTCTCCTATTTGTTAGGTTAAGTATATCGTGTATAAAAAATTCTTTTATTACTACATATATATATATTGTATTGTAACACTTATTGATAATATACATACAATTACCTTCACAAGGTATCAAAGCCAAAATAATGGCTGGGCAAATAATTCAATCTTTTTCTTCCCTCCTCTTTTTGTTTCTTCTACCACCAATCATAGCCTTTCAATTACATTAACTATACAAAATTATCTCACTTGGAATTTTATTTTTCTTATAAGAAAAGGAGGATAAAATATTTAATAAGTATCAAATTTATTTTATGGGAATTTAAAAGTAATTATTAAAAATACAATTAGATTTTTTGAATAAAGTTGGATAGAATCAACACAATTCATAAAGTTAACGGAGTAAAATGAACTTTTAAAATAGAATTCAATTGACAATCGGTTCAAAGTTAACTAAGAAGCTTGCATCATATTTTGAACTAGTTAAAATTTATGCACACAAAATGCATACGTCCCAAAAAAAAAAAAGAATTATTTAATTTATATTTCAAATATTTTATATTTAAAGATGAATAATTGGATTTTTTTTTTTATAATAGACTAATATACAATTTAATTATTTGATAAGAATAGTTATACCAAAATCATTATCAATCAAATATATACATGATCATGACTCATTTGATGTAAAGATCTAGTATTTTAAATAAAATAATATATTTTGAGATATATAATGTTAATAATTTTAGATTTTATTTATTATTGATATTCATTAATATTTTTATGTATTTTATTTTAAAGAGAATTATCCACGTAAAAATAATTTATTTTACGTGGGAATTTTATTATTTAAATGTATTAAAGTTAATAGTATTATTATTATTATTATTATTATTATTATCGTTGTTAATAATATTATTATTAGTGTTATTATTGTTAACATTGTTATTATTATTGTTATTATTATTAAAATTGAGTGAAGGGCATTTTAGTAATTTCATAAAAATAGAAAAGTCAAAAAAAATTTTAGGTCAACATCTTTCTTCTTCTTCTTCTTCTCTCTCAGTCTGACACCTTCCAGCCACCACTGGAGCTGCCCTAGTTAGTACCACCAACCGCCACCACTTCCCTCTTCCTCCAGTTACCATCTGCCGCCTTCAGCTTGCTGGGAAGTCGCCTGGAACTGCCAGAATCAGAGGAGGCCGATTGTGAGCTCCATCAATGCCGGTAGCTCAAATGTTTGATTCCTGGAAACTTGCTTCACAAATGTTGATTGTGGTAGCTCAAGCTTCTCAAATATATTTTTTTGAATTAATTTGAATTTTGGGTAATTTTTATTATTTTAATATTAAATATTGAATTTTTGATAATTATGTTAATTAATTATTTTTAATGGAAATTTTGTTGAATTTGTGTTTTTAATGTGAGTTAATAATTTTAGAATATTTAAAATAATTTTTGGTGAATTTATATAATTTTTTAGAATATTATTTATATTATGTAAATTTTGTATTATTGAGTTAATTGTGTAATTTTATGAAAATTATAGTTAAATAATATGTTTTAGATGATTTTAGAATTATATAGGGTATTAATATGATTTTTGTAAATTATTTACTATTTTTAACTAATTAATACTAATTTTTGAAAATTATATTCAAATAATATATTATTTACTATTTTGCTGATTAAATGGATTTTTAATTACTTTTAATATATATATATATATATATATATATATATATATATATATATATATATATATATATAATATATATATATAAGCTATTTGAATATATAATGAATTTTTACTATTTTAAGTTGAATTGTTGAAAAATTGGATTTTTACTAATATTATATTATTATTTGAGAATTTTATTTAATTATTGAGAAAATAATTGTATTTAGTGTTTTAAGGTTTAAATATATTATATTTTGGTATTTTAAGGATATTTATGGAATTTAATGATTTTTATATATATTTATTAGTGATTGGCCCCAAGACACTTGGTCAACCGAGCTCCAACAATCACACTATCTATCACCTCACATCTCAAGCAAACTAATAGATCCTTCATTCCACTAAGGATAGTAGACTGGCTCCAAGACACCAAGTCAACCGAGCTCCAGTAGTCTGACTGTCAGTGTGATTGACCCCGCAATCACACTATCAAACATACCATTAATCTTAGTCAAATCAATCAAATCAATTATAATCCCTAAAATTAATTCTCACTTAACCCTTATCTATCGCACTGGTACGTACACGGTCCTAGTGTTGCCCACTAGGAAGCACGTTCTATTGATATCCTTCATTTACATAAATCATTCATTCTGAAAATAATTAATGTAAAATAATATTCAGAATAGTAAAATCAACCGTATATATATATACCAAAAATATACCTAAAATATACCCAGTATATTTTGGGTATATATATATATATATATATATATATATGCCAAATAAAGTATGAAATATACTAAAGGTGAACCATTAATATAGTTAAAAACAATTAAGTGTGTATCAATAATATAACATGCATGTACTTAAAAATATACCTAAATATACAAAAGATATACCCTAAGTATACAAATCACTTAATAAAACAATTATGTATAAATATCATTTAAATATGTGTTTAGGTTTAACATAGATTCACAATATACCAAAATAACCTAATTTTCTAGCATGCATATATCACAATTAAACTCTAAGTATACCACTAATGTGTTAGGTTTGAATTAATAATAAAAAATGCATTTATTTGGGAAATATATAAAAAATATACCAAAAATAAACTTAAAAACAATTTAAGTGTAGATTCATAATATAGCATACAATTATTTAAGAATAAACCTAAAATATACTGAAATTATACCTAAAGTATACTAATCATTCAATAAAATAATTATGACTAAATGTACATTTTAAAACATGTATATATATTAAAATGTATTAAACATAAACCTAATTGTTTAACGTGCATATATCAAAATAACATGCATATATATATATATATATATATATATATATATATATACAACCCTAGATATACCAAATATATTATAATTTAAATCACTTTAGAAACATATAATGAAAAAGGAAAACCCTATGTGATGCATCCTAGATGCAATGTATATATATACAGTATAATAACTCACATGTTAGCGCTCCACGAGACAAACTCAGCAGGCCTGATCCGTTAGGCCTCGGTCTCAGTGCAACTAGAAAAATAAAATAATAATAATCGTCAGAATAAACTTCTAATTCTATACTTCTAGGATTACTATAGACAGATTCAATTAAGAATTCAGAATTAGACTCAGACCGGTTGTCACGTTTTATGAGAAATCTACCGAAATTTCGGTAGAGTCTCCAATGTAAAACGGACATCCCCCTACAAAAGTAGGGCCGATCCTGCACAAAAAATACACTTCTAAAATCTCAAAGCACAATACCTAGGGTTGGGACCCCAAACTTCACAAATCCCCAACCGAGGTTCACAATACTCAAACAACAATATTAAATAGTAAAATAATGAAAACCATCAAAAACCCGTAAAAATATTTAAAAACATTTATTTCCTAATTAAAACATAAAAGTTTAATTTAAAAAATATTTGATAATAAAAATTCATAAATGGAACAAAATTCTCATTTTACAATTAAATTGACATAATTCAATTATCCAATATTTACATAAACTAAAAATATTCATTAAAATTATGTAAAATTTCCAAAAATTAATTTCTCAACATCAAAATTAATAACAATATATAATAATACCATAAATCACAAATTTGATATTTTAACAATTAATTTATGAAAAATTAATAAAATAATAATAATATATTAAAAATTTCACAAAAATTAAAATAAACTCAAAAAATTCAAAAAAAAAAAATATTTTCATGGAGATCAAGCTCCTAGAATCAACATTAGTGAAGGGATTTTGTGTGATTCAAACATTCAGAACCTAAAAAAAAATTCAAAACCTTAAAGCCTAAAAACTAAAAATCAAACAACACTCAAACAAATCGAGATTTAAGCTCATTCAGAACTCAGAATAAGACTCATCGGCATCAGAGGGTTCGAATGGCTCCAGCAGTGAGTGAAATGGTGGCTAGAAACGTGATCGACGGCCAAAAACTTCCACATGCTGCCGCTGCATTTTTTGACATTTTGGCAAGCTTCACATGGTCAGAGCACGTCAGGAAGGAAGAGGGAAGAAGGGGGAGGAGCTTGGCAGCGACTGGTGGCAATGAAGGTGGTCCGACGAGGTACTCCGAGAGGCACAGTAAGGGTAGGGTCGTAGGAGGAAGAAGAAGGAGAGGAAGTTTTTTTTTCTCTTTATTTTTGTATGTATATAATATACATAATACTATATATTATAATTTAATAACCTTATATTAAATAATGTTACACTAAATTCACACACCACACATATATATTATTCACACACATATATACACACACACACATATATGTTTATACTACACACAATAATAATTAGTATACACATATAATATTAATAATAAACCTATATATATATATATATATATATATATATATATATATATATATATATATATATATATATATATATATATATATATATATATATATATATATATATATATATATATATATATATATATATATAAACTAATAAAATACAATTAAATAATGTAATTTATTAAAATGATAATATTAAAATATTAATGACCCAAATTAAGTATTATCAAAATAATATTGTCCAAAATAATAAACTGCAATATAAACAATTACGTAGAAAATTATATTTAAACATAAATTATTGAGAATTATTCACAAAATAGTAAAATAATCAAATAGGATTTTAAAATTTATTAACATTGCATATCCTATTTTAAAATAAAATAAATTTAAAAATCTAGGGTTATTACATCTTCAGCTCCGACTAGTCTATGTAAATTGCTTATCTGACTTTTATTGTATTCTAGAAAACTGCAGTAGTAGTAGTGTTTGTATCTATAGAACAGTTTTTATGTTAGAGACCTTTCTCTGAATATTGTATGCAAATATTTTATTTCATGATATAACATTAAGTATTTTTTTTATTTTTAATTATAGTGCATTTTTATTTATTTATTGCATGCTTTTTATTTCTAAGGCTTGCTAAGGGTTCCGAATTCGAAAGAATTCCCGTTTTCTAGTGTCGGTCATGACTCCTGGTTTGGGTCATGACAAAGTTAGTATTAGAGCCTGGTTTGTCATGGAACTAGGTTTTCAAAGTTGTGTTTTCTTTAAAACTACTATAGTATTTAGGTTCGAGTATGTCTTCGATAATTTTTCCTTAATTTAGTATTCCGCATAATCCTTAGATTTTTTGTTTTATCTTAATCTTTCTAGTGTGTGTCACTGCACTAGTCATTGAGGTTGAGGATGATGAGTCCTTTTAGGATGAGTTTTTACCTCCTGAGCCGCCAGTGAGGTGCAGAGGTCGAGGTAGAGGTAGACCTCGAGGAGTGGTAGGTCATCGTAGATAGCGTGAGCTATAGAATGAGGAACCTATAGAGCGTGAGTACGTGGAAGCTACGAGACCTCCAGTTGCACTGTCGATATAGCTTGCCTATTAGCAAGGTATGTTTGACCCTAAGGCAACACTGTTCTATGCCAGAGTCGACATGATAGCTTTTGATAGGATGTTATATCTGTTAGATTTCCTGCATACGATTAAGATAAGGACTCAGACTGCTCACACCGAGTACTAGCGGATCATAATCATCAAGTTGTTTGTAAATCGACTAGCCCTAGATTAGTTCATTCAGATGATTTAGCTGTATATGACGACAATGACATGGGCTCAGTTCAGAGAGATATTAATGAGGAGATTCTGCCCAGAGCCACTCTGTATGAGTTACAGACTTCGGTTGACGAGCATCACCAAAGGAGATAAATATGTCGAGGATTACACTAGAGAGTTTCTCTGACTTGGCAGATATACAGAGGATCTCATGAGAGATCAGTACTTTATGGTTACTACCTACATTACTAAATTGGGTTTCGCTTTTGCTAGGATGCCTACTGTGGGCCTTACTCTGGATTAGATGATAGAGTTGGCTAAAGAGATTGAGTTGATGTTAGTCAGGTAAGGAGCTATGCTTGATTACTATTAGTTGGATATTTAGTTAGGAGAATTTCAGACAACTACGTATTTGACCTTTCAGATTGGTTTGAGTAGTTAGCAAAGAGGCACATTATAGTTGAGCCAAAGGCAGCGACAAAGAGTGCATAGGAGTAGTAGATATGGCCATGGGGGACAGCATAGACCAATCAAATTTAGGTCAGGTGCTTCTAGCAGCAGTAGTTGTTGGAGTTCAGGGTCAGTAACCAGCGCTTGTCAAACATGTGGTAGAGTCCATTAGGGACCCTGTTATATAGTGCCACTGACATGTTTTCGATGCAGATAGACGAGACACTTTACCAGATCATGTCCCTATTCTAGTTTTCAATATATTCTACATTTTTTGAAGTAGTCGATTGCTAGTGCAGCACCAGTTCCTTTTCAATTGCCTCTAGCTCAACACCCTAGTTCGACTCAGATTGTTGCTCAGCAGGGACATGGTAGAGGTACCAGAGGAGGTGCTAGAGGTTTTGGCCAAGCTTCTATCAGTTAGTAGGGAGGTTGAGGTCAGGCTAGGGTTTTACACCTCACTTAATAGGATGCACAGGCATCTAATGCCATTGTGCCAAGTATTATTCTTGTTTATTACTTGGATGCTTGGGTTTTGTTTGATCCAGGTGCGACACATTCCTTTGTATCTCCTATTTTTTCTTTGAAGTCATGTTGGCAAGCTTCGAGGATGGCTTTTCCTTTGTCTGTCGCCACTCCTCTAAGCGATTCGTTAGACACCGACATTGTTCTTTCTAGTTGTCCAGTGTTTATCAGAGGTAGAGTACTGCAAGCAGATTTGGTGTTGTTGCATGTGATGGAGTTTGATGTGATTTTGGGTATGGATTGGTTGTCTCAATACTATGCTGTTGTGGATTGTCGAAGTAAAGAGGTGATTTTCAGAATTCCTGATGAAGAAGTGTAAACAGTAGGGTTTAGCGCGCATCCAAAATTTTAGCAACTACGACACTGTTTGAGCTCAGGGCTCTAGAGAACACACTAACCACTACCACAAAGATATGGCATGGAGATGAGGAGTCGCCACCTAGGGTAATAACTGGGACAAATTGAAAAGGTGGTACTCGATTCCCTAAAAGAAAGCTAGCACCACAACCAGGAGATTTTGGATACGGAATACCAACTTTTTTCAGTCTCATGTTCATTTAGAATTACTTTATGAATTACCATATTATCCTCTATTTACATGCAATTTCATATAAACCCTTATTCTAGCAATTAACTCCAAGGCAAACCAGTCATGAAAATACAAGTAAATAATGCATTCAATCAAACATATAATCCATAAGCTAGTCTAATATACATTTATTTCAATTAAATGAGCTAAATCTACATGTTTTAATTTATAAGCTAAAGACTAATTCCTTTTAATTTTAATTAAATGAACCTAAGTTTATTTATTTTAATTCTAAAAATGAGTCTAAATCTACAATTTATGGAGGTATTTAAGTTAATGGGCCTAATTCTGCATGTTTTAATGCTAAGGTAATCTTAAATCTACAAATTATAAAAAAAGCTTTAATTTAATGGGCTAAGTCTAATTAATTAAATTAAATTAGGTGGGCATATGTCTAATTTACTAAATTAGCTTAAATTATCTCTAAGCTACAAATCTAATTACTTATGGGACTAATTAATTAAATTAAATTAGGTGGGCATATGTCTAATTTACTAAATTAGCTTAAATTATCTCTAACCTACAAATCTAATTACTTATGGGACTAAAATGCATTTTAATTAATTAAACTTAAAAACCTTAAATTTATCCAAGTGGATTAGAATCTAATATGGGCTTAAGGCCCAAAACACATAAAAATAAATAAACAAGCAAAAAAAAAAACAAATAAAATAAACAAGCTCAAAAACAAATAAAACATATTAAAATAATTAAATTAAAGATCAAACAACTAATTAAATTATTTCCTTCTAAACCCTAATTTTCATTAACAAGCAACCTAAATTAATCTACTTCCTCAATTAATTTTAATTAATTACCCAATTAAAACCCTAATTTTACTAACCAATTAATCAAAATAAACATGCAATCACACATAATTCCACTATTCCCACTATTGGGGCTATTACAATAATCTATTGAAAATAATAATAAAAATAATTAATACAACCCCAAAAATAAATAAATAAAATAAAGCAATAAAATAAAAGAATAATAAAAAACCCTTGAAACTATATCTCTACAGGGTCTTATCCATGACATTCTATGAACCTCTTATGGATTTGATTCTCCAAGTATGATCATCATGTGTTTTCCTCTATAATTACCATAAAAAAATAATAAAAATTATGATTAGTGGATAAATTATGACAATAATAAAAAAATTAAAAATAAAAAAAATAAAAAAAAAGAAATCAAATCAAATCAAATAAGAAGATGATGCTTATGAATGATTTTAATAGAATGCTCCTCAAATTTTGTAGAATCACCGTTCTTGATAGATCTTCAAATATTTTTCTTCAAAAATCCTTCAAAGATCTTTATTTAAGAAAAAGAATTTATAAAGAGCAAGATGTTTTTCTCTTTTTTCTCCCCCTCTTTCTTTTTCTTTCTTTTTTCTTTCCTTTGTTCCTTCCTCCTCTCTTTTCTTGTTTTGCCTTTCTTTTTTTCTCTTTTTTTTTGCCTCCTTTTTTTAGGGCCAAAATCCTCCTCATATAGGGATACATCTTGAAATACTAGTTATAAATTGATTCCTAAAAGACTTCTATTTCCTTAAAACATTCAACATAATTTTTAAGAGAATTTCATACCAATTAGGACTCAAATTATCTAGAAAATTCAAAATTAGCATAATTATGTAATTACGATTGGAATTAGTGTAATTTCGATCAGAATTAGTATAACTCCGACCACTTTTTTTTTTACTTTTAATTACAAAAAAGTCCTTGAAAGAATTTAAGTTTTACAAATAGATCCCTAAAAAGCATTATAATTTAGTCCATGAAAACATTAAATCCTATTTTTTAAAAAATGCAATTAGACCCTTGAAGTTTTAAAGTTCAAATATTAAAGACCTATTAATGAAATTTTCATTATTGGAGTCTTTTGTTGCATCCATAACTCAATATCCCAAAATTGGGTGTCTACAGTTGCCCCCCTTTGTCGCTGTTTGCTTGACAAATTGCAGCAAAGTGAACTAGCACTTAATTTCTTAATTAAAAGTTAGGATACTTACCTGTGCTTCATGAAGCTTTTACTTATGACCTTGCTATACTCGGACGTACAATATTGATTTGAAATGACATATCATACTTGGTCGTATGATATTGACTATACTCAGTCATATAGTCTTGAGTGAAAGGAACTTATTATACTCTATCGTACAATGCTAACTATACTCGGACGTATAGTTTGAATTGAAAAGAAACACCACACTCAGTCGTATAATGCTGATTATACTCGATTGTATAATCTTGGTTCAATATATAATGTACTCAATCATACAATGATGACTACACTCGGTCGTCTAGTTTGAATTAAAAAGAAACATCACACTTGATCGTATGATGTTGATTATACTCAATTATATAACTTAGTTGAAAATACATTGCACTCAGTGGTACAATGCCGACTACACTCGGTCATATAGTCTATTTTGAAAACAAACATCACACTCGATTGTATGATGCCAATTATACTCGGTCATATAATCTTAGTTGAAAATATAGTGTACTCGATCATACAATGCTGACTACACTCGATCGTCTAGTATGAATTAAAAAGAAACACCACACTTAGTAGTATGATGCCGATAATAATCGGTCGTATAATCTTGGTTATAAATACATTGCACTCGATCGTATAATGCTGACTACACTCGGTCGTATAATCTGAATTAAAAAGAAACACCACACTCGATCGTATGATGTTGATTATAATCGATCATATAATCTTAGTTGAAAATACATTGCATTCAGTTGTACAATGCTGACTACACTCGGTCGTATAGTATGTTTTGAAAAGAAACATCACACTCGGTCGTATGATGCCGATTATACTCGATCATATAATCTTAGTTGAAAATACATTGCACTCGATCGTACAATGTTGACTGCACTCGGTCGTAGTCTGTTTTGAAAAGAAACATCACATTCGATCATATGATGCCGATTATACTCAGTCATATAATCTTAGTTGAAAATACATTGCACTTGGTCGTACAATGCCGACTACTCTCGGTCGTATAGTCTATTTTGAAAAGAAACATCACACTCAGTCATATAATGTCGATTATACTCGGTTGTATAATCTTAGTTGAAAATACATTGCACTCGGTCATACAATGCTGACTACACTCGATCGTATAGTCTGAATTGTTTTATATGATTATGCTGCAATCCATAATTTCTTGTTAACTGATTGCAACCCTTTCATTGCTTGCCTTTGATAATGCTAACTAACAAATTTAATAATTCATTGAATTATTAAATTAGGAGACACTGCAATTTAGGATTAAATTGTAAGGAAAAGAACTGACTTAAATGCAAACCAAAAGCTAAAGGACCAATGTGGATATTTGCCCCTTTAATACACACTTTCCCCTTTTGTTGATTCATTCTCTCTTCTTCCTATCCTTCTTCATTTTTCTTTTTTCCTTTTCCTTTTCATTTTCTCTTGATTTTCAAATTTTTTCCTTTCAATTATTCTTTCATATGAAGTCCAATTTTGAATCCGTGTGATCCTATGGTTCACCCACAACGTAAACTACGTGGTAGTAGTTCTAAACAGTCAAATCCCATCACTTCACATTTGCATTTTCCTTAAAATGTTTTGGGACTCCGTGAAGGTGAAGATGTGCTTCCTTTGACTCATTTACACCTTCATGGATGCCCTCAAGTTGGAGATGAGGTAAATTTCATGTCTGTTTCTTTAATTCTGCAATAAAAACATTTCTTTTAGTATGTAAAATTAATATGTTCATGCATGCAATTATAGAATATTTGCTAGACTAATTAGATACAATTTTTGAAAAATTGACAATTTAGAATCAAAATTTCAAAAAATATGTTCAAAGTTATTGAATTTCTCATAGAGATTTCTGAATTCCATATTAGAATTCTTAGATTTCCAATCTGATTTTTTAAATTTTTGTTAAAAAATCTAGGAATCTTATCAGAATCCTGGATTTTTTATTGGAAATCCAAGAATGTGATCAGAAATCTGGATTTCCAATTGGAAATCCAATTTTCTGATTAATTTTTTAAACTTTTAATTAAATAAAAATGACAAAAATAAAATTTGGAAAAGGAAAAAGTAATCCTATAATTTTTTTAATTTTTTAGAAACCACTGAGATTCTCAAGTTGCTTTCACTTGGCTCAAGGACTGTTCCATGACTTGTCTGGAGAGGTAGTACAACATATATGGGCATCTAGCTTTCGATGTTTCATTACTGCTTTACTGACTGCTTGAGGTAAGTCAAACCACTACTTACTTTTTGCTCTTATCGAGAGGTGGATGGACAATGCTCATACTTTTCACACACGAGTGGGTGAGCTGACTATTTCCCTGATGAGCTTATCTGCTATTACTGGGATTGCATTTAGAGGTGCCCTAGTCCTTTTTGATATCCATTAGTGCACTCTTTTGGAGGACTTTAGGAGTCACTATTTTTGCGACTTGCTTAGGTTTGTCCTGGCATGGAAGAATCGAAAGAACGTGCTTCTTTCTTCCCTCATTTACGATTTTAGGAGACTACCTACCACTATACCTCGCCAGATTCTTTAGAAGGCAAGATGCTTCTTGTTGATATTACTTAGCGCTACTCTCTTTTACAAGACTAGTCATAAGGTTAGCATCACACTTCTTAGTCCCCTTCAGGATCTTGCTATGGCCACTACTTTAGATTAGGGATCTATGGTGCTTGCTTATCTCTACTAAAAATTGGATACTGTTTGTAGAGGAGTCGTGACAATGTGTGGTTTTTGGCATGTCTTGCATGTATGTCTCCAATCCTTTTCAACTTTGCTTATTTTCACATTTTTTTCCTTATTTCTTTTATTTCCTCTCTTTTAAATCTGGGGCATTGAGATAGGAGTGATTTGATGCTTTAGTGCCATTAGCTTTGATAGGAATCTTCCTATGATGTAGAGGTGGGCTTCCTCTCACCTTGCTAGCATTAAGCATGACTTACAGACTTATCGAGATCAGTTGAAATCTTTAGAGTGGGACCTAGTAATAAAATTTTGATCTTTAGTATTTCATTAATTGTAAAACTTCAATAAACTTAAATAAATAAGTTTACAGGTCAGATTAGATTGGCTGGCTAGTGCTGAAGACATTCAACGATATGATTTTTTGACAGCAGTTGTGAGGCTTGAGACTATGAGAGTTCTGCTCCCTGGTTATGGCTGCCAGATGTGGTATCTTGGTGAGCGTGTTTATCATTAGCATATGGGACCTTCCAGGAGGCATGTTCCTTCTTATATTCCCTCCTTGATGTTACGGAGTAGTAGCATGACTAGTCTCGAGCTTAGAGCAACTCTTGAGGGATATGAGGCTTCGACTCTACTCAAGCGTTCATGTCATTATCGAGAGTACATTTGAGAGAATCTCCTAGAGCAGGTTCCTATAGACCCAGCTAAGGTATGCTTTATGTCATTGTTTTATTTCATCTTTTTCATCCTTTTATATGACATTCATTTCTTGCATAGATTGAAGGAGTCCCTGATATTACTATGGAGGAGACTAAGGATGATACTAAGGAGACTGAGTAGGAGGTTAAGCTTGGTCATTATAGTGAGGCTACTCATTGGTGATACTTCCTCAAGTACTATTTTAGGCGATGTTCCCCCCTTTGATAGGTCTATGTATTATTGGGCTCCCATGGTGTAGACTCATATTAAGCGATATATGTACTTTGATGCAGCTCAGATTCCTAGTTTCTTTCCTCCTGATGCTTCACATGTGAGCTTGATTTGCATTTCCAACCCTGCACAAACTAGCAATTGTTGCTGAGTTAGTAATCTTCAATTTACAGGTCCCTAGGACACAAGCAAAGTATCTGTACGGTCTTGCCTCTTCCCAGAGATTATTTACTATGCAGATTACAAATGCTTGGAGGGTTAATATTATACATAACATGCAGATGTATGCATGCTATATATGATATGCATGATTTTGACTATTCTAAATGCAATATAATTATGCAGGGGATCTTAAGTGTGAGAATGAGAGGCTTTGACGATAACTCGTTGGTCTTGGCTTTGATAATCATGATGTTGGGACTTCTATGGCCCCATATCAAAGTGACAATCTAGCTTAAGGATGGAGCCCTTTGCCAGATACTGGAGCTCAGGATGACTGATTTTCTTTAGGAATTGTGTTAACATGACTGTACTTTGGATGCTTCAGAATTATTTCCTTTTATGAGTGAATTTTGGACCTTTATTTTAGACCAAGCCCTCTTTTTTTTTGCCAAAAATGCTGGAAATCCGACTGACAACCTAGATTTTCTATAAAAAATATAGAATTTCGATTGAAATTTTCTATTTTTAATCTAATTGCTAGAATTCTGATCGGATTTCTAGAATTCCAATTGGGAATTCCTCCTTATCCTGGGTATTTTCCTTTTTCGACGCGAATTTGGTCAAAAAATGACTAAAATAAATCCTAATCTTGTCTGTCTTCAGAAAACACAACCAGGAAAATCCTAATTCTATAAGCATCTTCTTTTTGAGGCTATTTAAGAGTCGCAAATGAGTCTCTTATGCATCGCTCACTTTATTTCTCTTATCATGACATAAGCTATTTTTAGTTTGATGAAGAAATTTCTTAAGACCATCAACAAAGATGATTGGAACTGAGTGCTACCTTTCCATGCCAAATCCCTGAAGTCCCTTTAACACTTGAAAATAGACAACAATTTCTTACAAGCTACTGCTACATTTTAGGATGCTAAGGATCATGTATTTAGATTCAATGGACAAGACTTATGTCCATTAATATAGGAATTTTCTACTATTCTTAGATGCTCATTAGATTTGACCGTTGCAATTGCTCTCCCTAATCTTGTAATGGAATTTCCTAATAGACTAGTAGCATTTTTTGATATGCCCTTAAATGTTATCTATATGCATGCACACAATACCGGTACAATTAGTCTTCCTTTTTTTATTACCTTTTGCGAAGCTAGGGATAAGGACAATGCCGCTTGGATCAAAATTTTCACTTTCTGCTTGTATGCTCAGTTTCTACTAGTGTCTTCCTATGGAGATGCCGATGCAAGAGTTATTAGTATTTTGGAATAAGTAGAAATGGGAGATAATCCTATCATCCTTATTGAAACTATCATTGGGTTAGATAATTTCAAGGTTCAGAACTGGCTCTCAGGCAATTTGCTTCTCTTTCAGGTATGTAACCTTTTTTTTTCTAAGTTTCCTTTTCAAATTTTCAACTTAGCACTTTTTTTTAATTTGGTTACAAGAGAAGTTGAGTCTGCTTAATGCTCCCCCTAAGGCTTTAGTTTATCAACCTCATCATTTACAGTATTGTCCTTTGAAGATAAGGGACAAGCACTCTATAAATCAATGGATTAATTGGATGAAAGGCCTTATTGATACTGAGATTACTTGGATTTGTCCTTGGTGGAGATTGAAATCCATGACCATTAACCTATATGACTATTTTATTCCTATTCCTAGGTTGCACTTTTTGACCTTTGTTTCTCCCTCACGCCTTTGCCGCTAGTATGGTCACCCCTAATTCATTATGGCTTTTACAACTAATTTTAAAAGCTTCCCTTTGAGACAAGACTTTCTAAACAAAGTGAAGAACTTGTGGCCTCATAGAGCTTTAAAGAGGCATATGCACCTAAATGTTGACATGACTACTAATGATGACTACCAGAATTTACTAGCTATAAAAGGACTCAAGTGTTATTAGATTAGTCACAAAAGAAAAAATAGAAACAACAATAGTGGTCTCATAAGTTTGATTTCTTATGTTTTATTTTTCCTTCAAGCATTTATGCTTTGTAATAAAGATAGAATATGCAATATTTGATAGAAATATCATTTCAATTTATTTCATTAATTAGGGCAAAACTGATTACATTTAATACATCATATGACATAACTCCTGTTATCAGCTAATCCTTTTGGATTTTCTAACTGAACATTTTTCCTCAATTTTGTTTCCTTAATTTCTACCTGATAAACCCTTTATGGGTTTTCTAAACAACGAGAATGTCCTAACTTTTGCCTTAGTAGCCTTTTTAGGGTTTCTAACCATTAGACTCTTTTTTTTAAAGGTAGTATTTCTTGAGATGATCCAAATGATTGGCTTAATGAACTCATTCCCTTCTAGATCAATTATCTTTGTAGCTCCTTTAGGCAGGATCATCTTGACTAAATATGGTCCTTCCCAATTTGGTCTGTCCTCTTAAATCAAACACCATTGCCCTTGTCTACTTTAATACCATATCTCTAACTTTTATCTTTCCTAGCTTAACCCTTTTGTTGAAAGCTCTCGCTATTCTCTTATGATATATCTGAGTGTGAAATAGAGCATCCATCCTTTTCTCATCTAGAGAAAGGAGGTGATTGAATCTCTTTTATATTCATTCACTCTCAAGAATTTTTGCTTCTATAATGACTCTCAAGGATTTAATTTCCATCTCTATAGGCAAAATTGCTTTATAACCATATACTAACGAGAATGGAGTTTGTCTTATAGCAATACATGTTATAGTTTTGTATCCCCATTAAGCAAAAGGGAGATATTCAGACCAATCTTTATGCGTTTTCACCATCTTAGAGAGAATCTTCTTTATATTCTCATTAGCTGCTTCAACTGCACCATTAGCCTGAGGTCGATAAGGTGAGGACTTATAATGCTCAATCTTATATCTCTGTAATTATTCAACCATTTCTACCTGGAACTAAACACCATTGTCTGTCATAACATGATGTGGGACCCCGTATGCAAATGTTGTGGGACCCTACAACATGAGCTATTTCTTCTTAATAAAATTTTCCATCTATCTAGCCTTCAAGGTACTAAAGGACTCTGCTTCTATCCATTTAGAGAAGTAGTCAATAGCAACTACTATATACTTATGCCCATTCGAAGCAGTTGGTTTTACTTCCCCTATTATATCTATTCCCCATGCTATAAAAGGCCATGGAGATGTTAAACTGTTTAGCACTATAGGGGAAAAGATGATTGAGGTTCTTGTGTACTTGACACTTATGACATTCTCTCACTACCTAGATACAGTCCCTTTCTATGCTTATCCAGTAATACCCTTGCCGAACCATTTTCTTTGCCAGAATCATCCCGTTCATATGAGATCTACAAACTCCTACATGAATCTCTCTCATTGCATGTTCTACTTCATCCTTCTAGAGACATCTCAGCTGTATTCCATTCAGCATCCTTCTATATAATATCCCATCATGACTTGCATAATGGCATGCAAAAACACAAAGAGCATATCTTTCTTTGGAAGTTGCTTCATCGGGGTATTTCCTTTCCTCCATAAATCTTTGGATGTCGTAAAACCATGGCTTTTCTTCTAGCCCTATCTGGATACTCTTGACTTGTTCCTCACCATAAAATGGAGCTTTCGTTTTCATTATTACCAAAGGCTTTATCATTGTTCCTAGCGGTTTATCCCACATTAAAGAAAGTGTTGTCAGGGCATCCACCATTTGATTCTCATCTTTTGGTAAATGCATGAAGAGACATTTAGTGAAATTCCTCATTACCTTTTCAAATAGCAGCTGTAAGGTTTCAACCTCTCTTATTTCACTTCCCACTTTTCATTAGCCTAACTAATGACTAATAGGGAATCTCCATACACTAGTAGGTCTTTAGCTTCAACTGCTAGTGCTAATTCCATGTTGTAAATGCATGCCTCATACTCAACCATGTTATTTGTGGCCCTAAAGTCTAATTTCTTGGCCATTGGGATGGTTTCTCCTCTTAGTGTAACAAGAATTACTCCTAGCCTGACTCCTCTATTATTCACAGCTCCATTAAAATAAAGCTTCCATTCATATTATTCTATTACTGCTAAGTTCTTATCTAGAAACTTTAGATTCCACTACTCATTTCCTTCAACTACATTCTAGGCCAGCTGCTATTGCTCTTCCTTTAAGGACTTTAGTAGTGATGTACTCTATATCAAAATTAATTAAAAGTACCAGCCATCGAGACATCTTTCCAGTTAAAATTGGTGCTTGAAATAAGTACCTTAAAGGATCTATTTTTGAGATAGCTTGTACTTTGTAAGACTAGAAATAATGCCTTAGCTTCTTTGTAGCCCAGATAATTATCAAACATGTTTTCTCTACCATATTGTATTTTTCTTCATATGGCAAGAACTTTTTATTGAGACAATACATTGTGTACTGGTCCTTCTTGTGCCAGCATTGCCTTTATTGCGTTTTCTTCTAAAGCCAAATACAAAATTTAAAGGTTTACCTTACCTTGATGGTCTTAACATAAGTGGGTTAGTAAGGTATTCCTTAATCTTATCAAAGGCATTTTGACATTCTTCATTCCATTCCACTGGCTGATTCTTCCTCAAGAGCTTGAAGATCGAATCATATACCATGCTAAGTCTCACACTAAACCTGTTAATGTACTGTAGCTTTCTAATGAACCCTCATGCTTCCTTCTTTGTTCTTGGTGTTGGCATCTCCTGAATGGATTTGATCTTTTCTAGATCAACTTCTATTCCTCTGTTATAACTATGTGCCCCAATAACTTTCCAGAAGTTACCCCAAAGATGCATTTATTCAGATTAAGCCTTAGGTTATATCTTTCCATTCTTACTAGGAACTTATCCAAAGCCTCAAAGTTTCCCTCTCTTGTTTCTAACTTAACCATCATATCGTTGACGTACACTTCCTCTTCTTTGTGCATCAAATCATGGAATAAGGTAATGGCTGCTCTTTAATAAGTTACTCGTATGTTCTTCAAACCGAAGGGCATTACCTTGTAGCAATACATCTCCCACTCCATGATAAAAGCAGTTTTGATCTTGTCCATAACTGCCATCATTATCTGATTATAACCTAAGAACCCATCCATGAAGGAGAACATTGCACTATATGCTACACTATCGATAATCACATCAATATAGGGTAAAGGAAATTCATATTTTGGACATGCCTTATTCAGATCTCTGAAGTCTACACACATTCAGAATTTTCCATCTTTCTTAGGAATTGGTACTATGTTTGCCAACCATTGAGGGTATTCCACTACTTCTAAAAAGTTATCTTGGATCTGCTTAACGATTTTGTCCCTTATCTTTTCTGTCCACTCCAACCTCACCTACAAAGTTTTTTCTTAATAGGTTTAGCTTCTGGATATATTACAATGTGATGCTCCATAACTTGTTTATCTAACCCTAGCATATCCTTGTAGGACCAAGCAAATACTACCTTTCTTTTTATTAATATTCTCTTAAATTTTTCTCTCTCTTCTTAAGTTAAATCATGTGATATAGAAATGTGTTTTGGTTTTTCATTTGTTCCCATGTTTAATGAATCTAATTGAATAGAATTAATGTCAAACATGCATGAATGATCATTATTAAAATGCATAAGACCATCAGAACCGACATCACATAAGTAAGCCAAACCAGAATTCATATCATTGACCATAGGAAAAATAAAGTTTTCATCCTCAAAAATATTAGACGTTATTACATCAGTTTCTTCATAAAAAACATCACTAAAACTATTATTAATTATGCTAGCTAAATCTCGTGGTGGTTATTCATTAGGTGGCAGACAAAGCAATTCTTCAATGTCTTTAACTTTCATTTTTTCAACAACTATCTTCATCAACTTATCTTTGTTATCTTGTACCAACCTCTTAACTATATACTTTTTAAAGATCTCAAACCTAGGGATATCCACACTAGCTACTTGAATAGGCTCCTTTTCACCCAGATAGAACTTCTCCTTCTTTGTTTGACAAAGTTGTCCTTCAGAGGTCCCACGTTCCTTAGGAGGTTACTCTTATTGAAAAACCTTCTCCTTGCCATTTTACTACTAAATCCAATTCTAGTATAGCCCAATCCTCTTGTATCATCTTAGGTTTTGAAGTTTGGTAATTCTAGGATACCTTGCTCGTCTTCTTTTCCCAGTCCTTGTCCAGGTTAATAATTCATCTTCTCAATCATGCTCATAACCCTTGGATCCCTCGCAATTCCCTCTGAGACCATGGCTATTTGGAAACCAGGAGGAATAACTACCTGCTTTTGACTATCTATAACTACGGATATAGTCTTACCCATACTCGTATCCAAAATTATGACTTCCCCTTCATGTAGGAATTTCCCCTTTTGATGCATAGTGGAAGGCACTCCTCCCAAAAAATGATACCAAGGCCTACCCAACAACAAGGCATAGGTGACAGGAATGTTTAGCATAGCGAATTCCACCATTGCTTTTATAGGCCCAATCTTCACAGGAGCCACAAATGTTCCCTTTACATTCCTCGTGCTATCATTATAAGCCCTAATTACAAGGTCTAACTTTGCTAAATCCTCCACCTTCATTCCTAGATTGGGTAAAATCCATAGTGGGCAAACATTAATTACAAACCCATCATCCACCATTACATAATTGGTCCTTTTCCCTCTCACTTTTGTTGGAATGAACACAACTTTATTATAATTCCTTCCTTCTATAGGTAGATCCTCATCAGAGAAAGTAATAACCCCATGCTTTTTCTCTGTAACCTTAGCCACCATTGCTTCAAGGGTAGAGTAGTTTCAATGCTTATCTTAGCTAAAGCCTTAACCAGAGCTTTCTTGTGGCTACTTTAGTGCATCAAGAGCTCCCAAATGCTTACATTTGCTTTTGCTTTCTTGAGTTATTCAAGAATTAGGTCATTGCCATGTTCATCTGAGTCTTCTCCTTCAACAGCTTCTTCTCTCTTTATAGTTTTCTTTGCTGGTTTATAACCCTTCCCACTTTTGGTAATATGACTAACTTTAGGATTATCAAGCCATACATTATGTCTTTCAATGCCTTCCTCATCAGAATTATACCAAATATCAATAGCCCCGACAGTCCGATCCTTCTTTCCATCTTTTTATACTTCAACCATGCATTTCTCCTTTTTTACTAGTAGCTTTTCATCATTGAACTCATCACCCCATCCTCTAGGTTCGATTATATCAATGGATATGTCAAAAGAAGGTGGTTTAAAATAAAACACCTTATAATCAAACTTGCTTGAGGGCTGACCCAGCAAGTCTTCTACTCTTTCCACATCTTTAGGGGCACTAAGAGATTTCTCATTGGCTTTAAGGTTTAGATCCTCAAAAGAGTTTAGCACTTCTTCCTTACTTACTCCTGAGTTGATCATCATAGTTGTTGGAGGTGGCATGTTTCTATAATTTGGGAAAGGATTATTTCGGGTGTTTGGGTTTTGATTTGATTTCTCAAGGTCTATGATTTTTCTAAAATCTATGAGGTTTTGGATTTTATGTTTAAGGTGCATACAAGAATCAGTTGGATGACCAGTAACTTAGTAAAACTTGTAATAACTATTTGGGTCAAAGCCAGGGAGATTTCGGTTTGGTGGTCTAATGGGGGTTAAAGGTCTAAAGAGGCCATTTTGGGTGAGATGGTCTAGGACTTTGGATAAGGGTTGGTTGAATTTTGAGAATCTCCAGGGTTGTTGGATAGCATGAACTCCTACAACCCGATTAGTATTTCCTTACTGTGTGCCCCCAGTTGGGTAATTTCTCACTCCAATGCTCTTAGTGACCTTCTTTTTCTCATTTTTTATCTCTTCAACTTGCAACCCATCATCTTTAAGATCTATAAATTTCTTGGGATTCAGAATTTGTAGCCTCTCAACTAGATTAGGTAGCACATTTTGAACTATCATCCTAACTTGATCCTTCTCAGCCAGCTTGTTCTTCATTAGTCCCACCTTATTCATGAACCTAGTTAGAAAATTCAAAAATGACTCATTAGGCTTCTATTTGGCCAGTTCTAGATCCCTGATAGACACTTTGAGGCTAGTGTTGTAGTTATATTGCTTTAGAAAAGTAGTGCACAACTCTCTCCAGTCTGCACGGATAGACTTCTCCAACCCATGATACCAATTGACAGTCATGCCCTCCAATGACAATACAAATAGCTTGGTAACCACAGACAAAGGAGCCTTAGTGGTGCTCATGATAGTTGTGTGTTGACTAAGGTGAATCCTCGGGTCCTCAATACTATCAAACTTCTATAGATGTGGCATCTTGAATTTATCAGGCAATTTGTCCTCCCCGAATTGCATAATATCATCAAAATCAAATGAGCATCCAATGCGCTATCCTCTAATCAATTCCTCTATCTTGGACATTTTCTGAGTCAGTGCTTTCATCTACTTGGATTCCAACTCTTGAACTTGCTTAAGTGATTCCCTTTTCACCTTTTCAACCATTTGACTCTCAACATCGTCGAGTTTCATTTCCCTAACATTATCATTGTTAATAGGTGGTGTACCCACAGCAGGTGGATTGGTCGCAACATATGGATTGGCTGCAACAGGAGGTGCAATAGTAGCAAGTGGTTACATCAGTCTGGCGAAAGCATGTCTTAACTCATCTTGCATCATCGCTCTCATGTCATCCATCAGTGCTCCTTTGACATCCTCTAGGGTCTAGTTTCCTCCTTCTTGTTGTTCCATTTCTTCGGCTTGTTTTAATTGTGCAGATTCTAAGTAGAGTGGATTGATGGGACTCTTTTCTAGTTTGCTAAGGATCTCTTGCACAATCGATTGTGGACTCAAATAAGTTCTCATTAGTCTACAACCGTTTCGCCTCCAAACATAGGAAGACCTAGATGAATCTATGATGGTTGAAAGATAAATGTTAGTATGATGCATGAGATGCATGTATGCATGATGCACGTGCTATGCAATAAGTAGTAAATCAAGTTAGGTGTACATACATCCTTCCAACCTTATTCCTCCCACACACGTATTCACTGGCGAGTCTTTTTCCTAGGATTTTTTTTCTTGGTCTTAATATCAATAGGGAATATCAGGGGTCAATGCACATGCCAAATCTCTCTTAAAGCAATAAAATATAGAAATAGTATTTATAGGTATAAAAGCATAGCCCAATCTTTATTAGTCCTGAAGGGCTTCTAAAGTATGGGCTTGGGCCTTTATAGATAGAAATACCTCATGGCAACATTCACAAGAAATTTAGGTAGATCCTAGGTGAAGTAACTAAGCCATTATATGTGGTTAGGGTCTGGTAACAAGGTCAAGGTTCCCTTAGCAAGATGCCCTCCTTTAAAACTTGAGTCACAAGCCAAGGTTAGAAGGGCCTAACATCCTTTGCAAACTCGAGAGAAGACTGCCCCCCTTAAGGTCTTGGTTCACAGACTCTAGTCAGATGAACTCGGCAATCTCTCTTGAGCCGAGTTAAGGCTAAGAGTGATAGTTAGCTGACTTATAATCCCATGAAGCTAGTGGAATCATGGAACCATAAACCAACGCCATCAATTAATAGGGACACGCAGAATGAATGCAAGAATAAAATAATAATTAATAAAATAATTTTAAAAAACACAAGTAGAATCAGTATCTCTTATCCCTAGTGCAGTTGCCACTATAAATGGTGGGGTTTAGCATGCATCCAAGATTTTAGCAACCGCAACACTATTTGAGCTCAGGGCTCTAAAGAACACTCTAACCACTGTCATAAAGACATGGCATGGAGATGAGGAGTCACCACCTAGGGTAATAACTGGGACAAATAAAAAAGGTGGTACTTGATTCCTTAAAAGAAAGCTAACACCACAATCAGGAGATTCTGGATATGGAATACCAACTTCTTTCAGTCTTGTGTTCATTTAGAATTACTTTATGAACTAATATATTATCCTCTATTTATATGCAATTTCATATAAACCCTTATTCTAACAATTAACTTCAAGGCAAACCAGTCATGAAAATAAAAGTAAATAATGCATTCAATCAAACATATAATCCCTAAGTTAGTCTAATATACATTGATTTTAATTAAATGAGCTAAATCTACATGTTTTAATTTACAAGTGAGCTAAAGACTAATTCCTTTTAATTTTAATTAAATGAACCTAAGTCTATTTATTTTAATTCTAAAAATCAGCCTAAATCTATAATTTATGGAGGTATTTAAATTACTGCGCCTAATTCTACATGTTTTAATGCTAAGGTGATCTTAAGTCTACAAATTATGGAAAAAAAAACTTTAATTTGATGGGCTAAATCTAATTAATTAAATTAAATTAGGTCGGCTTATGTCTAATTTATTAAATGGGCTTAAATTATCTCTAACCTACAAATCTAATTACTTATGGGCCTAAAATGCATTTTAATTAATTAAACTTTAAAACCCTAAATTTATCCAAGTGGATTAGTTACTAATATGGGCTTAAGGCCAAAAACACATAAAAATAAATAAACATGCCCAAAAAGACAAATAAAATAAACAAGCCTAAAAACAAATAAAACATATTAAAACAAGTAAATTAAAGATCAAACAACTAATTAAATTATTTCCTTCTAAACCCTAATTTTACTAACCAATTAATCAAAATAAACATGCAATCACACATAATTCTATTATTCCCACTATTGGGCTATTACAATAATCTATTGAAAATAATAATAAAAATAATTAATACAACCCCAAAAATAAATAAATAAAATAAAGTAATAAAATAAAATAATAATAAAAAACCCTAGAAACTATATCTCTACAAGGTCTTATCCATGGTATTCCATGGACCTCTTATGGATTTGATTCTCCAAGTATGATCATCATGTGTTTTCCTCCATAATCACCATAAAAAAAGAATAAAAATTATGATTAGTGGATAAATTATAACAATAATAAAAAATTAAAAAACAATAAAATCAAAAAAAGAAATAAAATAAAATAAAATAAGAAGAAGATGATGTTTATGGATGATTTTAATGGAATGCTCCTCGGATTTTGTAGAATCACTGTTCTTGATAGGTCTTAAAATATTTTTCTTCAAAAATCCTTCATGAATCTTTATTTAATCAAAAGAATTTGTAGAGAATAAGATGTTTTTCTCTTTTTTTTTTTTGCATCATTTTTTAAGAGCCAAAAACCTCATTATATAGGGATACATCTTGAAACCTTAGTTATAAATTAATTCCTAAAAGACTTCTATTTCCTTAAAACATTATCAAAATAATTTTTAGGAGAAATTTAGACTAATTAGGACTCAATTTATCTAGAAAATTAAAGAATTAGAAGAAGAAGTCTAATTTCGATCGGAATTGTGTAATTCTGATTGGAATTAGTATAATTTTGACCAATTTTTTGTTTACTTTTAAATACAAAAATTTCCTTAAAAGAATTTAAGTTTTGCAATTAGATCCCTAAAAAGCATTGCAATTTAGTCCATGAAAACATTTAATCCTTTTTTTTGAAAAATACAATTAGATCCTTAAAGTTTCAAAGTTCAAATATTGAAGACCTATTCATGACATTTTCATCATTGGAGTCTTTTATTGCATTCATAACTCAATATCCCAAAATTAGGTGTCTACAAGAAGAGTTTAAATTTATGGGTGATAAGATTTCTGCACCTCAAAATCTCATCTCCATCATCACAGCTAGGAAGATGCTGAAGAGGGTTGTCAGGGATATTTGGCATTAGTTAGGGATACTACAGTGGAGAAGTTGTCACTCACAGATGTTCCTATTGCTTGTGAGTTTCTTGATGTTTTTCCTTAGGAGTTATTAGGTTTACCACTTCACAGAGAGATTGAGTTCTGTATAGATGTGTTCTAGGCATTACTCCTATTTTGATGCTACCCTATAGAATGGCTCCTGCAGAGTTGAAAGAGTTGAAGAAGCAGTTGTAGGAATTACTGGATAAGGGTTTTATCAAACCCACTGTTTCTCCTTAGGGTGCACCAGTTTTTTTTGTGAGGAAGAAGATGGTACCCTGAGACTGTGCATAGACTATAGAGAGCTGAATAAGGTAACAGTGAAGAACAAGTATCCTCTCTCGAGGATAGATGATTTTTTTGATCAGCTTCAAGGTGCACAATTCTTTTCAAAGATTGATTTGAGGTCAGTTATCATCAGTTGTGGATTAGTGAAGCCGATGTTCTTAAAACGACATTCCGCACTCGATATAGCCACTATGAGTTTTTGGTGATGTCATTTGGGTTGACTAATGCACCAACTGCTTTAATGGATCTTATGAACATGTTATTCAGACCATTTATGGAGCAGTTTATGGCAGTCTTCATTGATGATATACTAGTGTATTCGAAGAGTATAGAGGAGTATATATATCATTTGAGGATTGTACTGTAGACACTAAGAGAACATCAGCTTCATGCTAAATTCTTGAAGTGTGATTTCTGGTTGGAGAGTGTTGCATTCCTTGGACAAAGTATTGTCTAAAGATGGTATCCAGGTTGATCCATAGAAGATTAAGGCATTGTCTGAGTGGCTTAGACCGACTATAGTCATAAAGATTTGAAAGTTTTCTAGGTTTAGCTAGGTATTATAGGAGATTTGTATAGGATTTTTCCAAAATTGTAGCCTCTTTTACTCGCTTGACTCATTAGAATGTGAAGTTTGAGTGATAAGATGCTTGTGAGAAAAGTTTCCAATTACTAAAGGAGAAGTTGACCACAACTCTAGTTTTGGCTTTGCCTAATGGAGTAGATAAGTTCACTATGTATTGTGATGCCTCTAGAGTTGGCCTAGGTTGTATGTTAATGCAGAATGGTAGGGTGATAGCTTATGCTTTGAGGTAGTTGAAGAAGCATGAACAGAATTATCCTACCCATGACATAGAGATGGTTGCAATGATCTTTGCTCTTAAGATTTAGAGACATTATCTGTACGGGGTGACTTGTTAGATTTTTACTAATTATAAGAGCCTAAAGTACATTTTTTAGTAGAAGAATTGCATCCTCTTTTACTTGCTTGACTCGTTAGAATGTGAAGTTTCAGTGATAAGATGCTTGTGAGAAAAGTTTCCAATTGCTAAAGGAGCAGTTGACCACAGCTCCAGTTTTGGATTTGCCTAATAGAGTAGATAAGTTCACTGTGTATTGTGATGCCTCTAGAGTTGGCCTAGGTTGTATATTAATGCAAAATGGCAGGGTGATAGCTTATGCTTTAAGGTACTTGAAGAAGCATGAACAAAATTATCCTACCCATGATATAGAGATGGCTGCAGTGATCTTTGCTCTAAAGATTTGGAGATATTATTTGTACGGGGTGACTTGTGAGATTTTTACTAATTATAAAAGCTTAAAGTATAGTTTTTAGCAGAAGAATTGCAACCTCTTTTACTCACTTGACTCGTTAGAATGTGAAGTTTGAGTGATAAGATGCTTGTGAGAAAAGTTTTCAATTGCTAAAGGAGAAGTTAACCACAACTTTAGTTTTGGCTTTGCCTAATGGAGTAGATAAGTTCACTGTGTATTGTGATGCCTCTAGAGTTGGCCTAGGTTGTATGTTAATGTAGAATGGTAGGGTGATAGCTTATGCTTTGAGGTAGTTGAAGAAGCATGAACAAAATTATCCTACCCATGACATAGAGATGGCTGTAGTGATCTTTGCTCTAAAGATTTGGAGACATTATCTGTACGGGGTGACTTATGAGATTTTTACTAATTATAAAAGCTTAAAGCACATTTTTTAGCAGAAGAATTGCAGCCTCTTTTACTCACTTGACTCGTTAGAATGTGAAGTTTGAGTGATAAGATGCTTGTGAGAAAAGTTTCCAATTACTAAAGGAGAAGTTGACCACAACTCCAGTTTTGGCTTTGCCTAATGGAGTAGATAAGTTCACTGTGTATTGTGATGCCTCTAGAGTTGGCCTAGGTTGTATGTTAATGCAGAATGGTAGGGTGATAGCTTATGCTTTGAGGTAGTTGAAGAAGCATGAACAGAATTATCCTACCCATGACATAGAGATGGTTGCAGTGATCTTTGCTCTCAAGATTTGGAGACATTATCTGTACGGGGTGAGTTATGAGATTTTTACTAATTATAAGAGGTTAAAGTACATTTTTTAGCAGAGAGATCTAAATATGAGGAAGAGGAGATGGTTAGAGCTCTTGAAGGATTATGATTGCGAGATTCTTTATCATCCAGGCAAGGCTAATATGGTAGCAGATGCCTTTAGTAGGAAGTCCTCAAGCAATCTTACTCACATCAGTATGGCGAGGAGACCATTGATCCAAGAGTTGTACTAGTGGGTGGATCAAGGTCTGATGATGAAGATGAGTAGATCTGGTGGACTGTTAGCTCAGTTCAAAGTTCAATCTGTGCTGAGAGATAGGATTAAGGTAGCTCAGGGCTGAGATCCTATTCTTGCAGAGAATATTCGAGTAGGGAAGTTCACTAATTTCACACTTGATGATGAAGGTGTTTTGTGGATCAGTGGTAGGTTGTGTGTTCTTGATATGGATAATTTGAGAGAAGTGATCATTGAGGAAGCACATTCTACAACCTACAACGTACATCTAGGTGTCACTAAGATGTACCATAGTATCAAATATTTATACTGGTGGGATGGACTGAGGAAGGATGTAGCTGATTTTGTTGCTAAATGTTTAACGTGTCAATAGGTGAAAGCTAAACATTAAAAGCCTTCTGGGAAGCTTCAACCACTTTTTATTCCTGAGTGGAAATGGGAGAGAATTGCTATGGATTTTATGGTTGGTTGACCTTGTTCTAAGGATGGATATGATCCATCTGGGTGATTATGGACAGGTTGACTAAGTCTGCTCATTTCTTGCCTATGAAAGCCACTTATTCTGTAGCTAAATTGGCAACGTTGTATGTTAAACATATTGTGTGCCTTCATGGAGTACGTGTGTCTATTGTATATGATAGAGGTTTAATGTTTACCTCTCATTTTTAGCAAAAGTTGTAGGAAGCGATGGGCACCAGTCTTGATTTTAGAACTAATTTTCACCCTTAGACAGATGGTTAATTTAAGAGGATGATCTAGACACTTGAAGATATGTTAAGGATGTGTGTATTGGATATGGAAGGTAGATAGGATAATCATTTGCTGCTTGTGGAGTTGGCATATAATAACAACTACCATAGCAATATTAGGATGGCACCATATGAGACTTTGTATGGAAGGAAGTGTAGATCCCCTCTGAGTTTAGAGACTGCAGTTAGCAAACATAAAAGCTATGCGGATGCAAGACGTAGAGATGTGGAATTTTAGGTTAGAGACTATATATTTATGAAGGTGTCTCCGATGAAAGGTATGATGAGATTTGGCAAGAAGGGTAAGCCAGCATTGATATATATTGGACCGTTTGAGATTCTGGAGAGAATGGTTGCATATCAGTTGGTTTTGCCTTTGAATTTGTCTCAAGTGCATTTAGTGTTCCATATCTCGATACTGAGGAAGTATATTTTAGACCCTTGACACGTGTTGCAACTTGATAGTGTGGAAGTGAATGAAGACCTGACATTCGAGGAGGAACCTATTGCGATTGTAGACTATCAAGTTCGTCAATTGCGTTCGAAGCAGATTCTGATAGTCAAAGTGATGTGGCGAAACAATAACGTAGAAGAGCACACTTAGGAGACTGAAGCAGAGATGTGAGCTTCTTATCCTTATCTCTTTCCTCGATGATTCTTGTTTTTGTTCATTTCTTGGAATTCAAGAACGAATTCTTATAAGGAGGGGAGATTATAAAGACTTAGTATTTTAAATAAAATAATATTATTTTGAGTTATGTAGTGTTAATAATTTTAGATTTTATTTGTATATTATTATTGATATTCGTTAATATTATTTATGTATTTTATTTTAAAGAGAATTATTTATGTAAAGATAATTTATTTTATGTGGGAATTTTATTATTTAAATGTATTAAAGTTAATAATAATATTATTATTAGTGTTATTATTGTTAACATTGTTATTATTTTTGTTAATAATAATAATAATAATAATAATAATAATAATAATAATAATAATAATAATATTATTATTATTATTATTATTATTATTATTAAAAAATTTGAGTGAAGGGCATTTTAGTAATTTTATAAAAAATTGAAAAGTCAAAAATTTTTTTTCAGGTCAACATCTTTCTTCTTCTTCTCTCTCTCTCTCTATCCGACACCTTCCAGCCAGCCTAGCTGCCACCGTCGATCGCCACCACTTCCCTCATTTCTAGCTACCATCCGCTGCCTTCAGCTTGCCAGGAAGCTGCTTGGAACTACCAGAATCAGAGGAGGCCGATTGTGAGCTCCATCAATGCTAATGAGGATTTCAGCTACCTCAACTCCTCCAACCATACTCTTTTGAAAGCTTTTCCTCTAATGAGTTGATTTCTGAGCTCCATTTGAGCTCAAATCCTCTAGATTTTTTCAATATCTTCAATTTTTAGTTTATGTGATTTAGGGGTTTTTTCTTTTAAATATTTTTGAGCTGATAATGTTTGATTCATGGAAACTTACTTCACAAATGTTGATTGTGGTAGCTTAAGCTTCTCAAATATATTTTTTTATGAATTTTTTGAATTAATTTGAATTTTGGGTAATTTTTAATTATCTTAATATTAAAATATTGAATTTTTGATAATTATGTTAATTAGTTATTTTTTAATGGAAATTTTTTGAATTTGTGTTGTAATGTGAGTTAATAGTTTTAGAATATTTAAAATAATTTTTGGTGAATTTATATAATTTTTTAGAATATTATTATATTATGTAAATTTTGTATTATTGAGTTAATTGTGTAATTTTGTGAAAGTTATAGTTAAATAATATGTTTTAGATGATTTAGAATTATATAGGGTATTAAAATGATTTTTATAAATTATTTACTATTTTTAACTAATTAATACTAGTTTTCGAAAATTATATTCAAATAATATATTATTTACTATTTTGGTGATTAAATGAATTTTTAATTACTTTTTAATATATATTTAATCTATTTAAGCTATTTGAATATATAAAAATGAATTTTTACTATTTTAAGTTGAATTATTGAAAAAATTGGATTTTTATTAATATTATATTATTATTTGAGAATTTTATTTAATTATTGAGAAAATAATTGTATTTAGTGTTTTAAGGTTTAAATATATTATATTTTGAGGATATTTGTGCAATTTAATGATTTATAAATATATTTATTATTTTATTTGTTTTTTTGATGAATTGTGAACCTCGGTTGGGAAATTATGCAGTTCGGGGTCCCAACCTAAAGTGTTAAGCCTTACGTGTTAGATGTATATTTTCCTTGCATGATCGACTCTACTTTTTAGTAGAGAGATGTCCATTTTACAGAAGAGGTTTTGCAGAATATTTGATAGAATTCTCGTAAAATGTGACATCGGGTCAATTCTAAATTTCTGTATTTGTTTGAGTTTTGTATTCCTAGGATCAAGTCTCTTTTAAAAATATAAGTTAGAAATTTATTTTGATTGTTATTAATATTTATTTTCTAGTTGCATCAGGACCAAGGCCTATCAATTCGGGCTCGTTAAGCCAATCTCGAGGAGTGCAAACTTGTGATTTATTATCTTATATATGCATTGCATGTAAAATGCATGAAAAATTAGCATCCATGAATTTTATAATGAAATTGAATTTGAATATTTATTTAAATGAATAAGTATATTTTTGATATATTTTTAGTATATTTGATATATATATATGGCACATATGCATAACTGTTTTTAGTATATATTGGTATATGTGCGTTATATATATTCGGTATATTTTATGTATATTATGGGTATATTTTGCTATGAATGGATGCTATTACATTTAAATTATGTTTTTTTATTATTTTAATAATTTTTTAAGTTTATTTAAAGGATATCAATAGAATGTGCTACCTAGTGGGGTTGCATTAGGACTGTGTACGTACCAGTGCGATAGATTTAGGGTTGAGTTATTAAATCACTTAAGGTAATTTTTATTTGATTGATTATTTGAGATTGATATGATGAAGTAGTGTGGTTGTTAGAGCTCAGTTGACCTAGTATCTCGGGGCCAATCACACTGACAATGAGACTGCTGGAGCTCAGTTAACTTAGTGTCTCGGGGCCAATCTACTATCCAAAATGGAATAAGAGAATTTATTTGGAATTAAGTGAGCCTATATGGCTAGAGAGATATTTTTTATTAAGGTTGCAAATAATTAGGGTTCTATTTTATCCTTCAATCGAATAAACATTTTTCAACATTATTATATATAAAAGTGATTTCAGCATCTTTGTGAAATGCTTATATATATTTATATATTACTGATGCTTGATTGCATATGACATTAGAATGTGCATGTATATATAATATAATATTCACTTAGTGAGGTTTAACTACCCTCAGTTGTTTATTTTTCAGGAGATTTTTCATTTTTAGACCTTAGTAGTAGGCCTATATGTCGAACTTCCTCAGCCCCGACTAGTTTATGTAAATTGCTTATCTAACTTTTATTGTATTGTAGAAAACTACAATAGTAGTAGTATTTGTATTTGTAGAACGGTTTTTATGTTAAAGACCTTTATCTAAATATTGTATGCAAATATTTTAATTTATGATATGACATTAAGTATTTATTTTTATATTGATTTAAGTTTTTAATTATGGTGCATTTTTATTTATTTATTGCATGCTTTTTATTTCTAAGGCTTGTTATGAATTTTAGATTCGAAAGAATTCTTGTTCCCTAGCGCCGGTCATGACTCCCGGTTTGGGTCGTGACATTTGATACAAGGTAATAAGCAAGTATTTCTTTAAAAGACCATTTATCATATTAATCACAAAACTCGGCCCAAATGCTTATAACTATGTAACACCTAAATCAAAGAATATATTAGATTTCTTTCATACATCAAAAATGGAGAAATTGGGATATGATTATACATGAATTTAGATTTAGTCAATTGTATTTTAATTTTGCAAAATCTCAAGTGGTTAATTTGGCCTATCGATACGAAAAGTTACAATCTTCTTGAATTTTGTAAATTATATTTACTTTAAATTTAGTAAAACTATCTAATTAATTTAACTTTTCATTTAGAATTTTATATTACATTTGCAATTTGATTAAACTATTTTTGTGGAGGTTATGCAATAATTTTATTCCTTTTAGAGAACAATTATTTACTGAAGGGATTGCAATACCTGATGAATGTGTTTTTTATGGAAATATTGGTGAGCATAGTCTTTATGTCTTTGTTGATTACCCTTTTGCATGTGGATGTTGGGGATTTGCAAATATCCCTCTTATTAAATGTGCTGGGGATGGATTTTGTGTCTTGGTTTGAAAAATCTTTATGCACCTTCAATAAGGATATTCAGTTGTGATTTTGCATCATCTTTTAGTCCATTTGGAATTGGTGAAATGCTTGTTTATGGAAATAGCAAACTACGTCTTCTTCCTTATGTGTTCAGGGTGCTCTTGCCTTTGCTAAATTATTTTCAAGTTGCGAATGCTATAAATGGTTCTGTTATTCATCATTCAAGGTGTTCTTAAGTTCATTGGACTAGTCCTCTATCTGGATCATTGAAGTTAAACATTGATGCTTCATTGAATTCAAAATCAATGAGTGTTGGATGTGGATTTGGGTTTTATGGGACTGTCGGGGTTTGCTTCTTTAATGTCAAACCTGCACTTTTGTTGGCTCTTTTAATGCCAAGATTGTCGAGGCTTTATGTTTGAAAGAAGCTTTGTCCTGGGTTCATGAGCAGGGTGGGTTACTCCAAGATTATTATTAAATTAGATGCTAAGTTAGTGGTTGATGCTTATTCCATGGCTAAAGCAACTTATAGTCTAGCTAGTCCTTTTTTTTTGGTGTTAATGTCAATTATTGCATAGTTTTCTATATGATTTTATTAGTATTTCTTTATATTTTATTATTATAATTAGTGTTTTATTAGGATTTTAATTTATTAGCTTAGTTTTATTTCCCTATTAGTTTCCTATTTAATTTATACGTTTTTAGTATGATTTTGTAAGAATTTTACTTTCCTAAAGAGTCAGGGATTCAAGCCAATAATTAATGAGCTATTTTATGGAGTTATTTTCCTCATTAGAGGAGGTTTTGAAGGTGGAAAATTGTTGTTTTGGTCCTTGGACGAATTTAGGGTATTTTTCTCTATAAATAAAACATTTTAGCTCTAGGTTAAGAGGGTCGTATTGAGCCATATTGAGCCATCATTGGAGATTAGACACCAAGGTTACAAACAAGAACCCTACAAGATTGAAGGAGTAAGAAATTGAAGAATTAAAGAATTGAAGATTAATTATAATTATTTCTTTCTTCTTCTCTTTCTTATATTTTTATTATGGGTTTTTCTTGTGATTTCTTGGAGTTTATTGATAATATGTTAGGCTAGGAATTGATGATCCAAATATGATTTAAGCATCAAATTTAATAAATTCATTAGTTTTTGCATATTGTGTTTATTAATCTTAATGCTACTTGTTGTTTGGCCATTAATAACATGATTTTAATTAGGATTATACATTGAAAGATGGTAATTCTAATAGACATATAAACACAAGTTTAACTAAGCTCAAAATTAGAGATAAATTGAGTTGATTAAATTCCCATTGAATTGTGCTTCATAATTCATTATTTTGATATATATGTGTTTGTATTACAATGAAAATTAGGTCTTTATTGCCTTGATTGATAGTTATGAATTTAAATTAATTAATACTTGAGAGAGATTGATTGATGCTTTCAAAAAACTTAGGATATACATGGCTAATTGAGTAATAAATTTGGGCAGCTTAGTGATTGTGAGTTGATTTAATTTCTAGCAAGTTTTGATTATTGATTGTTTATTCTTTATATTTAAAAATAATTTTTATTCTATAGGTTCATTTATTTGTTATTTAAATTTCATTCAAAATTCCTTATTTGAAAGCCTTAGACAATAAAGAATTAGGTTCATAGGTGATTAGAGCGAATTCTCGTGGGATTGATATTTTTTATACTACTTGGTGATACCATGCACTTGCGTTTGTATACCAACAGTTGGCGAGCTGCTCCTTTTCATGTTCAGGAACTCTTGCAAAATGATGTTGTATGACTTTAATTTTTGAATGAATTCTCTTTTGTCAAAAAAAAAAAGTAATATTTGAGGTGATATAGCTAATTTCTAATTTTTTTAATATTTTACATTCACATCATCTAAATATTAATTACATTGATTAATTACATTTTAACCTAAGAAAAATTGTGCAAAGGTGAGTGAATTGAAGAATAAAATTCAGAAAAAAAGAGAAAAAATTCAAAGGAAATATTTTTCCATAATATTCAAAGAAGGGTTACACCCCTTATATATACATACAAAAATCCTAATCACAACCTAATTAGGAATAGAATAATATCCTAAATCGAATAGAACTTTATTCCTAATTGTATACAAATATTTACTTCCTAATATATACGATAAAAATATTTACTTCTTGAACACTCCCCCTCAAGTTGTAGAAATATTTTTCCAGATATAGCCTTTGTGAGGATGTCATCTAGTTGAGTATGAGATGAAGCATATGGAAGATCAATTGTCCCGTGGTTCAGATGATATTTTATGAAATGTTTGTCAACTTCTACATGCTTAGTTCCATCATGTTGAATCAGATTATTTGCAATTGCTATAGCTGCCTTGTTATCACAATGTAACAACATAGGCTTCGGATGTTTTAATCCTAGATCTTGAACAATTTGCCTTACCCAGAGCAACTCACATACTACATGAGCCATTCCACTAAACTCAACTTCAGTGCTTGACCTTGCTATAACTTTTTGCTTCTTGCTTCTCCAAGTGACTAAATTATTTCCAATAAATGTAAAGTACCCGGATGTTGATTTTCGATCAGTCCGATCTCCAGCCCAATTAGCATCAATATAGCCAGTAATTTCATAATTCTTATTCCTCCCAAAGAATAACCCTTTACATGGAGAAGACTTTAGATATCTTAATATTCGGTATATTGCATTCATATATTCTTTACTCGAAGAATGCATGAACTGACTCACAACACTTATTGCATAAGCAATGTCTGGTCGAGTATGAGATAGGTAAATCAACCTTCTCACCAACCTTTGATACTGATCTCTATCAGTTGGAACTTAATCTTCTAGGACTGAAAGTCCATGGTTGACTTCAATGGGAGTCTCAGCTGGCTTACAATCAAGCATTCCTGTCTTTGTCAATAGGTCCATTATGTACCTTCATTGGCAAAGAGAAATTCCTTGAGCCAATCTTACAACTTTAATTCCTAAAAAATACTTCAAGTTACCCAAATCCTTAAGTTCAAACTCAGATGCTAACTGTCTTTGCAAGATTATTGTCTCACTCAGATCATTTCCAATGACCACCATATCATCAATATATACAATTAGTATGGTGACTTTACCTAACTTCTGTTTGATGAATAGTGTGTGATCAGCATCACTTTGCTTATATCCAAGCTTCCTCATGAAGGTTGAGAGTCGTCCAAACCATGCGTGAGGTGATTGCTTGAGTCCATACAATGCTCTCTTTAGTTTGCATACTCGGTCAGTACATTTAGTTCCGGGTGGTGGATCTATATATACTTCTTCATCTATGGTTCCATTCAAGAATGCATTCTTTACATTAAATTGTCACATCGGCTAGTCCAGATTGGCAGCTAAGGAAATAAGGACTTGGATGGTGTTCATTTTTGCTATTGGGGCAAATGTATCTTCAAAGTCAATTCCATACTTCTAAGTATACCCCTTTGCTACCAACTGAGTTTTATATTGATTTATACTTCCATCTAGATTGAGTTTGACAGTGAATATTCACTTGCACCTCACCGTTTTCTTTCCTTTCAAAAGAGGAACAAGATCCCACGTTTGGTTCTTCTGTAATGCCTCTATTTCATCATTCATAGCTTTCTTCCAATCCGGATCATCTAAGGCTTCCTGCACATTACTTGGAATAGATACAGTAAATAATTGATTTATAGTAAGTGCATGTGTGTTAGACAAATAATTAGTTGATATGAAGTTTTTGATAGGGTATTTAGCTTTGGTATGAAGGTCCAGATCATATTATTTTTTTAGAACCCCTCTATTTATCTTAGAAGGACAATGAGGCTCAGTATTTTGAATTAAAGGAGATAAATTTACCTTATTATGCACCGCATCTGGAGTTTCTTCAGCTTCTGGTTTGGGTTAGGAAGATGTACTATCTTAATTACTCGAATTTTCTTCGATAACCTGTCCGGGTGAGATGCTCGTACTCGTATCATCAGATGTCTGTCCGGGTGAGATGCTCATACTTGGAACACCAGATGTCTGTCCAGGTGAGATGCTTGGAAACACTCAGAATATTTAAAAGACTTGGGTGACTCAGATTCGAAACACTCAGAATGCTATCTTCAAGCTAAAAAAAGTTCAAAATTTTCTCCCCCTGAAGAGACCACTTGGAGTGTGAGAAGAACAAACAATTATCATAAAATCGGACATCTGGAGTGACATACATCTTTTTTATATTCGGATCATAACACCGATATCCTTTTTGTAAATCTGCATAGCCAACAAAGATACACCAAATAGCTCGAGGGTCTAATTTGCCGAGTGTCTGATGAACATATGTCGAGCATCCAAAAACTCGGGGTTCGAGATTATTAAAGGGTGGAGATATGACAAGTTCTTGAAGTTTTTGAAGAGGATTTTTAAAATTGAGTACTCGTGATAGTGTCTGATTTATGAGGTACGTAGCGGATTGAACAGCTTCTCCCTAGTATTCTCGAGGAACATTCATGTCAAACAGTGATGCTCGGACAACTTCCAATAACTGTCGATTCTTTCGTTTGGCTATACCATTCTGTTGAGGAGTGCCGACACAAGATGTTTGGTGGTAAATGCCCTTCTTATGTAAAAAATCATTGAGAATTGAGTTAACATACTCCTCACCATTGCTAGACTACAAAACTCAGATTTTACTATGGTATTGTGTAGCCATCATGTTGTATAGGTCCTGAAACTTGGAGCACACATCTCCTTTATTAGAAAGTAGTGATACCCAGGTCATCCGGGTATATTGATCAATAAACGTTACAAAATATCGAGCGCCAGATAGAGTAGGAATCCAAGTAGGTCCCCATACATTATAATGAAATGGTCATAAATGGAATTGAATTTTTATTATAACTTGGTACATAAGAATTTGGTGGCCTTTTGCCAATTCATAAGCATCACACTTAAATTATGAGTCTGTGGTATGTAAAAATAAATTTGGTTTTATTTGTCTAAAATAATGAAAAGAGAGATGCCTAGGATGATGATGCCACAAGATCACTTGATCTTTACTTGAGCAACTTCTACCAACCTTATTGACTTGACTTGACTTCCATTTTGAATCATTATGCAACTCAAGATAGTACAATTTTCCACGTTTAACACCAGGGCCAAGAATTCGGTGCGTTACAATGTCCTAAAATTCATAATAATTAGGCCAAAATTTGACAGTGCAATTCAAGGTTTCAATGATTTGGCCAACAGATAGTATATTACAAGAAAGAGATGGAATAATAAGAACAGTATCTAAATTAAGAGAGTCAGAGTTAGATACTAATCCCTCATGAGTGACTGGTGCTATGCCTCCATTAGTAGTTAGAAATTTTATTGGGTTGATGGATAGATAGATGTAAAATGGTGGGTGGAGTTTGTCTTATGATCAGTAGCACCTGTATCAATAATCCATGTATTATTTTGAGTAAGATTTTTCATACCTGAAGTGGTATCAAGATTACCACTTGGTTTAGTAGAAGTACCAATTGCAGCCTTGCCGAGCTTCTTACGAGGATTTTTATTGAAATCCTATCATTTCGGATATCCCACAATTTCATAACACCATTCCTTGGAGTGTCCAACTTCGCCACAATGAGTACAAGTGTATGTGATGGGTTTACTCGGTATTTTTCCTTTGAACTGGTGACGAGTCTGAGCTGCTAGAAGTACAAAGTGGTCCAACAGTATCTTCGGCTCTTCCATTATATGTCGCTGGTTGTGATCTCGTCGGACATATGCATAACTAAACTTGAGATCAAGAGGTGGATCCTTTTGAAGTATTTCACTCTGAGCATTATTAAATTCAGAATCAAGTCCGGCTAGGAAAATATGTGTTCGAAGCTAGGTAATATGTTTATGGAGTGATACTACTCCATTAACATCCTCCCCTTGTGCACATGTCCGGGCATCAATTTCCTGAAATATTCCAATCAGTTCATTATAGTATGCAGGTAATGGCTTACCATTCTGACATGTGGTGAATGATTTCCGGTTCAATTCAAATAACTGAGTTTCGTCCGATCCATCATAGAAGGTTTTTGAGACAGCATCCATATCTCCTTTCCTATTGGAAGACGGATGAATCTCTACATTGATGTCGGACTCATGGAGTCAATCAACCAACTTGTCACTCGATTATTATCAAGGAGCCAAGTTTTCAATGCTTTATCTCTTGCTAGTGGCTTTGGTGTAGTGCCATTAAGAAAACCAGATTTATTTCTGACTCCAATTCGCATTTCCATGATCTATGACCATAAAGTATAATTCGTATCATCAAGAATAATTATTATGGGAAAGGGAGAATTATCTTGAAGGGTTTGAATAAAATTGGGCGTTCCATGAGATATGATGGATGTGCTTTCGGTGGTCATGATTTTGAAGATTCAAATGATTCAAAAGAAAAAATACGATTTGCAAGAATTTAATAAAAAATTCGATTTCAATGGGTATGTTCTTATACCATGAAGAATAAAATTTAGAGAAAAAGAGAGAAAATTCAAAGGAAATATTTTTTCATAACATTTAAAGAAGGGTTACACCCTTTATATATACACACAAGAATACTAATCACAACCTAATTAGGAATAGAATACAACCTAATTAGAAATAAAATAATATCCTAAATAGAATATAACTTTATTCTTAATTGTATATAAATATTTATTTCCTAATATATACAATAAATATATTTACTTCCTCAACATGAACAACGTCCCTCACTTGCCAGCAAGGGCATCAAGTTTTTTGTTTGGCATTCATTTTTGAGAATCTGTTCCCCTGCTATTATCATTGATGCTTTAACATCTGATTTATAATAAATTTTCTTGTGCTTAAAAAAAAACTACGAAAATTTAAAAAATATATTGTATAAAATGAGAACAAAAAATTATTAATTTATAAAAATATGTGTTTGTCTCCTTTTTTAAAGCTACTTAATGCTTTCATATAAATGTTATTGTACGGTTAGCTAATCTATTTCAGATGTTTCAAATTAAATTAATTTTATTAAAATTTTCAACTTTGGTATAAATCTGTTTAAAAGGTCGAATAAGTTATGACTTTCAATTTCCTATATATACACCTTAATTCTTAAATCTGTTAAAAAAGAAGTTGCTAGTTGCTAATTAATCCTTATTCTTTGAGGTCGAAAACCATATGCTGATGCATTTGGTATGCTTATCTAAGTGGGTAACTCAAATGATAAATTATATTATTCGACACAATTTCAATTCATAATCTCAATAATTTTGGAGACAACTCTTAAGTCTCAAATGCAACTCAATCAAAGCTTATGCACTGTTCTACAATTACGAACATTAATGCTTCGTCTGTATGTACAGTGAAGTATTTCTGCTCATTGTTTTTACGGCATTAATTAACTTGCAGATATCAGTGGATACATATATGAAGAAAACAAGAGATTACGAAGAAAAAGAACGAACTTGAATGAAATTATATAATCATTAGCATCACAGCATGTGAAGAAACAGAATTTGCCAACTAAAAAATGGAGAAAACTACAAACTCTATTATCAGAAGATGCCTAAATCTTGCAGGCTGCAACGCCAGCTAGTTGTGCTGACAAGTATATAGTACAATTTCAGGATCCCCATCAATCTAGCTATCATGTTATGGTGCCAGGACAATCATGAATGATTTTTTACACCAATGGAATGTACCCACTTGTGTCATGATTGCAAATTTTTTAAATCTCAATTACTGCTCAGTTCCCATCTATAAAAACCTTGCCGTAGTTCACCATTTCCCCAGGCAAGCTCATATCTCAAAAACAAGAAATATTTAGCTTCTTTGTATAATTTTCTTTGAGATATGGCTTCAAGAGCTCTAGCTTCTACTGCTTTTCTCCTCTGTTTCAACCTTGTTTTCTTCGCTTTGGTGAGCGCTACCTACTGCCCACCATCAGCACCAAAAGGCCATGCATCTTACCCCATTAAGCCATCACCTGCAGTGCCATCATTAAAACCTGCTAAATGCCCAAGAGATACGTTAAAGCTTGGTGTATGCGTTGATTTATTAAAAGATTTGTTGAGTGTTACAGTTGGTACCCCCACCAAAGACCCCTTGCTGCAGCCTCATTAGTTATCTCGTTGATCTTGAAGCGGCCGTTTGCCTTTGCACCACCGTCAAAGCTAGTCTTTTGGGCATAAACTTAAGTGTTCCAGTTGGCTTGAGCTTGTTGCTCAACTACTGTGGCAAGAAGGTGCCAAAAGGATTTAAGTGCGCGTAAATTACTTAATTGATGCCCTTCTCTTCCATTTGTAGTTATGTAATTTCTTATTTTATAATTGGCTTTTGGATGCTTTTATGTTATATTAAGCATAAAAAAAAAAAAAAAATTTGTTTCTCTTCCATTTGTTGTTACATAATTTCTTATTTTATAATTAGCTTTCGGATGCTTTTACGTTATATTAAGCATAATAATTTGTTCTTCTATTTTTTTTTTTTCCAAATTGATTAATGGAAGTAGACTTTTGTCTTCTTCTTGGTCTTTGTGCCATTGTACTGAATTAATTCTAGTGAAAATTGAATATTTATTTATCTTAATAAAAGTAATATTGTTTAATTGGCTATTTTGATAAAGGTATGTTGCGTCGCTCCTAGTGACACATAATAATTTTTTATATTTATTTTGTAATTTTTTCTTTGGTAAATTAAGTTCGGATCGAATGTATAAACTTACTCTGCTACTGTTAAGCTGAAACTTGAGGCAACTTCTTTTCTTTATTATTATTATTTTAATCCAATACACAAAAAATATCATATACTTGAGTCATATATAAAACATCTAGTTTAATTACTCTTGCTTTGAAATTAGGCGAAAGATATTACTCCAAATTTTTTATAAATAAATTAATATAAATAAAGAATATTTTATTACAAAATTTTGAAGTTCTTAAAATTGAAACTATTATGGTGAAATTGATTGACACACTACTCTTAGGAAGCAATGTTACAATATCTCAGTTCAAGTTCGAATAGCAATGTAACATTCTATAATTTTTAAAAAGAAATAAAAAAAATCCTATAATAAATTCAATTGTTGATTTTTAATTGAAAAGCCCTCCCATTTTGATTTTTTTTATAATTTTGTGTGAACTACCAATATCCATGTAGACATCCGATTCGGTTGGTCCGTGTTAGAGGACGAATTAGGGGCGCTCGGTTTGACCGCTCATTGTCAAGCCCGATGATGAGAACGTGGAATTTGGACATGAGAATGAAGCCTGAATCTCTAGTAGAAAGTGGACTTGAAAACCCAAAGCCTGAAAAACCCAAAACCAAGCCCAACTATCAAATTTTGGCCCAAGCCCACTCGGGCCAGTGCAGGCCCGGGCCGAAGGGGCGTTGCCTCAATGTAATGAGGCGATTGCCTCTTTGGCAGCTACCAATGAGACAATCACCTCATCGATGAGACGCCACCCCTATGGCAGCCCACTTGCAGCTGCATTTAATGCAATTGTAATCATGACAGCTTAGTGGTGTGGGCCCCACTCTCCATACCTCTTTCTTGTATGAGGAAAAGATTTTTAAGGAAAGAAAAAAGGCTAGGAGAGCTCATGATGGGCTAGGAGGCTTAGGGGCATGGGAAAGCTAAGGAATAAAAAAAAGAGAAGAAAAAGGGGAGAGGAGAGAGGAGCTCTGAAAAAGAAAAACACAAAAGGAAAAGAAAAAAATTATCCTCAAGAAAGGGAAGGAAGGTTGAAGCAAGGAGGTCCACTTTCTCCATAAGAGAAGAAGGAAGAAACTTGTGTCAAAGGTAGATACCATATCCTAGCAATGATCTTAATCAAGACAGCTCTGAGGGCCTCTCATTTTGGTATAAAATTTGCACTTAAACTTGATATGTTAATCATTTTGAGTTTTCATGGTTATATGTAACTGAGCCTTTAGTACATTTTAGGTTTATCTCTAGTGTGTCATGCTTGATATCTCAGGTTATTGATGGATCTTTGAATACTTTTACATGTAGTCATAGTATGATGAGTGTAGAGTGTGTATATGCATGTTTTGGTTACTTAGAGTAGAAGTCTGCACGTCTTGGGAGTCAGAGTCGGCCTGGTGATCAGGCGACGCTTCTTCACAGAGGCGTCGCCTTATCTCAATGAGATGATCTCCTCATCAATGAGGCAATCGCCCCATTGACAGGCCTTTAGGGAGTTAATCTTTTGTATGTACGCTACCTTTTTTGCCTCGAAATTGTAAGAGGCCCTGTTGATGAGGCATCGCCTCATCTCAATGAGGCGACCGCCTCATTGACAGGGTTAACCTGCTTCCTGCTTCATTTTTTATTAATGTTTGTCTTGATGTCCACTTTGGTATGTCCCTTTTTGACCTTAAATATGTCTGTATGATTGCATGATGGTGATTATCTTGATTAATTGATGGTTTCTTTATTCCATAATGTGAAAACCCCATTTTTTTTATATAGAGTCTCCTTGTAAATATTGTCACATGTGATTTCATTTTTTTATGAAAGGAGGGGCTAACCGTGTGTTATTTGCAGGAATTACTTAATGATTTTTGTCATCAAGTAATCACTTTTGCTAGTTATCCTTTATACATTGCTGCTTTCATGTTATTTTATTGGTTTATTTTTTGTATATTATTTTGTTTATTTAGCTAAAAGCATTGTAATCCTTAATCCCTTTCCCATTTAATTTTGAATGTATGGTTGTAAATTATTATTTATTTTATTTACTGCATTTTTTCTGAATGTCGAGACTTAAAGGCATAAAATTGGACTAATGTACAAACTCGGACTCAATTGTAAAATTTGGCAATTATCCTAAGGCTTTTTTTACATGTAGAAAATGAGGAAATGATTAAATAATTAATTGGTAATAAAATGCAAAACACAAATGGAGGCCAACCACAAGGTTGGGTGAGCATTTAAATGCTCATACCCAGTTTTTGAACCCGATCTCTGATGACGGCTTCTGGGAACCTCCGTGGGATCCAATTGCTGTACAATGTGTCCCGGCTCTTATCTGAGTGGCGACTCCATCTCCGAATAGGCCAATGACCTATATCATATTTCCTAGTGGGCCTCGAGCCTGCACAGTATCGTGATCACCAAACACTTGGGTGTGCGCTAAACCCCTCTGCCTTTAGTGGCGACTCCACTAGGGATAGAGAAACTGATTATAGTGTTTTGTGTTTTATCATCTTTAATTATTTTCTTATTTCTTCCTACATTTATGCATTCACTACACATTTTGCACACAATGAGCACTTCAGTCCCGAATAAACCCAATAATAGTCAGTACTTCGCTACCTACATTTCACTCAAACCTGGTGGTGGAATATTTGATTATTGTCACTCATGACACGTACTAATCTGCATTGTTTGACCCTTGAGTGGGGAGATGTATATGGATGTATATCATTGTAGGAGTCGAAGCCTTTTTACCCAAGACTCAAACCCATGTAATGACCTAGCAACTATCCTTAGGAATTTTCCCACATGCATATGTATTATGCCATATAATGGACCCTTAAAATAAATCTCAAGCCCATTAATAAGCAGTCCAAAATAAAATAGGCCCTTGTGTCCAACCAAAGCCCATTATAAATAAGCTAGTCAACAAAGGCCTCTCATGCCTACTCATAACCCATTTCAAATGGGCCTTGACAAGTAGGTTTATGGTGTTATGGATCTTGGCTCATAGAAAGTGGAATCAAGCTTTATTTAAAGGAACCATTACTTGTCTGAATCATTTTGAGAGTTTTCTTGCATAAATTGGTTTTGTTATCCCCCACTGATAATTAAAACCCAATCCAAAAATCCTAAGACAAGAAACTCGTCATTGAATATGTGTGTGGGAGAAATAAAGTCAGAAGTTTGCACGTTTAATTTCCATGTTTTGATCTTGTATATCTTTTTATGTGTGACCTTTTGTTTCTAAATAAAATAAACTTGCATATCATGCATACACATCATGCATCATTCTAACCAACTATTTTGCAACGCTATAGATCCTTCAAGCTCAGCAGGGTGGGTCCGAGCTAGTTCAAGTTATTTGGTGAGAAATTCAGAATTAGGAATGGCATGAGGGTTTGATCCAGAGGCATTTGGGGCACGGTGGAAAGAAGAAGTAATAACAGAAACCTGAGCTATTTATGAGAGAAATGATGAGGGAGATTACTAAGCTTATCAGAGAAAGTCAGCCAACACAACCACCCAATGCACCGCCAATCGATTCGGTCGATCTTGATGAGGAAATACTGATTAGAGGAAGGGAAGAAGATGATGTGATGGTATTGGCCAATCTGGTGAATCAAAGAAATGTCATCCCAGCCAAGGATGTGGGTTAGAACAAGTGGGCTAAGAATATGACCAAAGTGATGAACCAGATGCAAGTGATGATGAAGGAGAAGGGTATGGTCACCCCCCTGGATTACAATCTGAATTTGGAAAAGGGTGATGAACCGCTGCCTCGTAAGTTTAAATTCCCAGACATGAAGAAGGATACTGGTGTCGAGGATCCCCATTTGCATTTGAAGCAATATGTAACATACATGAAGGCTACTGAGCTAACTGAGAGCCAAATTGTTAAACAGTTCCCTATTTCATTAGAAGGAGCATTGATTCGTTGGTATTACACCTTGGAACTGCATGTTTAGTCGAATTGGAAAGAATTATGCATTGCTTTTGTCAAGCAATATGGTCTCAACATTCAACTAGAGGTGTCCTTGAGAGATGTGCAGAATACCAAACAGAACTTTAGCAAGCCTTTTGCTGATTACCTGACTCGTTGGAGGGGAAAATTGTCCTTGATGAGGCATAGGCCAGTTGAGTCCGACCAACTGGTCTTGGTAATAGAAGGGTGTGTTCCCACATTATCTAGGAAATTGAGGGATCTGAGGATTAGGAATTTTGAAGAATTATATAGATTTGGGGTCCAAAAAGAATTAGATTTGGCTCAAGAGAAGAAATTCTTCGGAAGAGGTTCTGGGGGCAAAGAGGGGGCCAGCTCGAGCAGTAACGTTCAGATTCATGCTATTTGACCATCAAGCGATAATGTATAAGTTAGTGCAGTTAGACAGCCCCAGAGATTTTCTAATCTGGGACGTCCTATGTCCAAAGTCCTCGATAAGCTCATTGAGAACAACCTGCTACAACCTTTGGCTTCGTAACAACCCTTGCCTGGAGCCAACCCAAAGCTTTTCTATAGATTTCATCAGACCATCGAGTATGTCACAAATAGTTATGCCTGGTTAAAGCATGAAATCCAAGATTTGAGAGACTCAGGCAAAATTACCAACCCAGAAAATAGAAAACCAAACACTCAAACTAACCCATTACCCAATTACTGAAATGTACCACCTCCTAACTCATCGATTCTAATGGTTAACTCTAGCCTAACAGAAGAATAAGTCCTAAACTCCTTCATTGATGTCTCTCCCAATTCCCAATAATCCAAGCCTAAAAACTTGAGAACAAGCAAACAACCCATGGAGTTACAGGTACAAGTCTTGGACATATGGAGTTCTGATGATCAAAGTGGAGAACGAGATGACTTATAGGACAACGAGGGGTGTGAGCCAAATCAATTTATGGGAAAGGTCGAAGAAAAGAAAAAAGAAACAAAGGTTACTAAGACTGGGCCCGAAAAGGCAGAATGTGCAGAGAAGGGAAAGGAGGTAGAACAAAGCAGAGAGACCATTGCCAGTGTTTGGGAGTTACTCATGCATTCTAGGGATCACAAGGAAGCTCTGGTCCTATCACTAGATTGAAGAAAGATTTTCACTAATTCCACTCTAGAACAGATGGTCCAGTCATTAACATAAACTCCTCAAGGAATGATAACATTTTCCAATGACGATCTGCCTCTAGAAAGGAGGGATCACCATAAAGCTCTATTTATCAAAGCCGAAGTAAAAGGGAAAATGACCTGCTGTGTGATGGTTGACAATGGTTCTGCCATCAATGTGTTTCCATTGCCAAAGCTAGGGTTGAAGGTAGCCGACTTAAAGCCTTCTGAAGTAGTTATTAAGGCTTATGATGACACTAAAAGATCTGTGGAGGGAACTTTTAGGGCGTTAGTCAGAACAGGGCCTATAAAAGTCTAGGTTGACCTGCATGTGATTGATATCCCAGTAACCTCTGCCATTTTATTGGGAAGGCCATGGTTTCACCCCCTGGGTGGCATTCCATCCACTATTCATTAGAAGGTTAAGTTTCCATATGAAGGAAGGGTTGTCACCATCTTAGTCAAAACTGAAGTCGCCATAGCCGCACTGAAGTTAATCCCTAAGGAGATTTCCCTTAACCCTAGTTTTGAAGTCTGTGTGATCTATAAAGATGAGATGGATGAAAGGGTTCTAAGAATGATGCGTAATATGAAATTTCTGCCCAATATAGGATTAGGGAAAAATCAGAGCGGACCTTTGGGGTTTGTAAGAAACAAAATACTTGTTTTAAAGCATGGGTTAGGGTTCAAAGAGGTTGATGAAGCTAAGAAAGAGATGGGTATGTTGGACCAGTCTGAAGAAAAGGAGAAGGAAACTATAGCTAGAAAGAAGACTTTGTGGGAAATATTTGTAAAGGAAGGCACCGGGCACCCATACAATGAGACTCTAGAACCTCTCCTAATGGCTGGGGAAGTTATCCTAGGATTCGAGATTCTTGCTGAATTTATGAACAAAATCGGGGAAGCTGCTATCAAAAAGGCCCCTACTGAGGAGTTGGTACTGGTTGAAAAGTAGTCTAAAGAGGATGAAGCTACTTCAGAGCAGAAGGTTGTTGATGATCATAACAAAGACCTAGACTTTAAGACCTACATCCTTAATTCCATCATAGATGCCTTTTATAATGACTTTTATGTTTCCCTGGCTTCTCTGTTTGAAACTGACGATCTTTTCTTTTCAAAAGTGAATGCAATAAAATATGAATTTGCTTATTTATGTGATGTGTTCCCTGATGGTTGTTCTGTTTATGATGATCATTTCATGCATATGTTTGACGTTAATTCCACGCAAACTGAATCATTTAATTTATGCACAAATGATAATCCTAAAAATATATTTTTTGCTTATGGTTTAACTCATGGTGAGAGAGGCAAAATGGAAGAAACCTTAAAAAAGAGACAAAAAGTATTTGCTTGGGGTTATGAAGACATGCCCAGAATCGACAGGGAGATCTCAGAACACAGAATCCCCACATACCCCCACATAGTGCCAATAAAACAAAAACAAAGGAGGTTAAGGCCAGAATGGGCTCTTTTGGTTAAAGAAGAAGTCGAAAAGCAGCTGAATGCAAAGTTTTTAGAAGTGGTAAAGGACACTCAGTGGTTAGCAAATATAGTTCCAGTTCCTAAGAAGGATGGAAGGGTCAAAGTGTGTGTGGACTATCGAGATTTGAATAAAGCCTGCCTTAAGGATGACTTTCCCTTACCGCATATTGATATATTGATTGATAATGCAACTTCTAATGCAATGTACTCTTTTATGGATGGATTTTTGGGATACAATTAGATCATGATGGTAGTAATGGATAGATTGAATACATCATTCATCACCGAATGGGGCGTATACTGTTACCAAGCGATGCCCTTCGGGTTGAAGAATGCAGGGGCCACTTATTAGAGGATGTCGACTGGCTTACTACATGACATGATCCATAAAGAGGTCAAAGTGTATGTGGATGATATGATGGTGAAATCTGCAACCAGGGAAGGGCATTTAGAAGCACTAGATATGTTTCTAACTAGAGCGAAAAAGTATAATCTCAGACTAAACCTGAAGAAGTGTGTTTTTAGGGTCACATCTAGGAAACTGTTGGGACACATTGTCAGCTAGAAAGGAATAGAGATGGATCCAGATAAGATCATAGCAATCAGGGATATGCCTGTACCAACGAACAAAAAAGAGGTCTGAGGGTTTCTAGGGCATTTACAGTATATCAACAGATTCATAGCCAAACTAACGGCCATCTACAACCTTATCTTTAAGCTTCTGAAGAAAGACCAACCTGCTGTGTAGAATGAGAGATGTCAATAGGATTTTGAAACTATCAAGGATTATCTGATGAATCCCCCTGTTTTACAACCGTCGAGACCAGGTAAAGTCTTAATCCTGTACCTAGCAATTGAAAAGGATGCAATAGGGGCGATGCTAGCACAGGAAGGTGAAAGGAAGACAGAGCATGCTGTATATTACCTGAGTAAAAAGCTCCTACCCTATGAAGCTACTTATAGTTTAGTAGGGAAAACTTGTTTAGCAATGATTTGGGCAACGAGGAAGCTCTGACACTACTTCCAGTCTTACAAAGTGCAAGTAGTTTCTAAATATGATCCCCTCAGGTACCTCCAACAGACCCCGTCTCTTATGGGAAAATTGGCTAGGTGGCTCATTTTGCCCATAGAATTTGATATAGAGTATATGGCCAAAAAGATAATAAAAGGAAGAGCAGTAGTAGACTTCTTGGCGCAAAGCCCGATGGGGGATGCCCATAAGTGGAAGCTGGAATTCCCTGACGAGCATTTAGGGGCGATATAGATATAAGATTGGGAAATGTACTTTTATGGAGCTGTTAATAACAAGGGGGCCGGGATAGGAGTAATTTTGGTTACACCAGAAGGAGAAATGATCCTGATGGCAAAAAGGCTCGAATTTGAAGCAACCAATAACCAAGTAGAATATGAAGCCTACATCTTTGGCTTAAAAGCATTACATAGCGCAAGGGCATAAAATGTCACTGTCTATGGGGATTCCATGCTAGTTATAAAATAAGCCACCAAAGAATGGGAGATAAAAGAAGATAGATTACGGCTGTACTGAGAATACTTGACCACCATCTTGTGCTCCTTCACACAGTGTAAACTCATCCATTTGCCAAGGGAAAGAAACCAGGTAGCTGACGCCTTAGCCACACTGGCCTCCATGTGGGAAAGTGGGAAACAACCAAAGGCCAGACCCTTAATTCTCACAAAGTCTTGAGCCCCCTATTATGAAGAGGTGAGAGTAACGCTCGTTGATGCCACTGAGAAACCTTGGTTCTATGATTTATAAAGGTATCTAGAAACTGGGCAATTTTCAAATGACGCTGATAAGAAAGAAAGGATATCCTTGCAAATGTTGTCTCGACAATTCATAAGCCACGATGGGATGTTATACAAAAGAATGCCAGTCGGGGTACACCTCAGGTGCATCAGCAAGGATGAAGGTCGGAAGCTTATGGAAGCAATTCATGAAGGGGTGTGTGGACCACACATGAATGGGACTGTCTTGGCAAAGAAAATAGCTCGCTAGGGGTACTTTTGGCTCACCATGGAAGCGGATTGTGTTGGATTTGTAAAGAAATGTCACAATTGCAAACATATGGTGATGTTAGCCACCTACCATCTATGGAACTTCAAGGAATGACATCTCCTTGGCCATTTGCTGTATGGGGAATTGACATCATAGGGGAGGTAAGGCCAAAAGCAACTAATGGCCATTGGTACATCATTATGGCCATTGACTACTTCTTCAAGTGGGTTGAGGCTAAATCTTATACTACCGTAGGGGTGAGGCAGATGTCGAGGTTCATTGAAAAGAACATAATCTGCAGATATGGTCTGCCACACCATGTAGTTACAAACAATGGTGTTCAATTTTAAACAGAGATGACCACACTACTAAAGGACTATAAAATTGAGCACCACAGATCATCTCCATATAGGCCACAGGGGAATGAGTTCAAGGAACCTATCAACCTAGACAAGCTCAAGACATACTTTTTGTAAAAAGTATCACTGGGGAGAAAACCTTGAAAAAAGGCTGTCTAGGCAAAAGTTAGAGACTAAAAAAAAGAAGAAAAAAAAAGAAAAAAAGGGGGGCCCTGCTGGACTGAAAACCTCGAAAGAGAAAGTCCAAGCAAAAGTTAAGGACATGTAAAAGGGGAATGAGTGGCGCAAAATGGTTAGTTGGAAAACTTGCAAGGGCAAGCCAACTAATAACATGAGATGTACCAGAAGAAAAATGTATATACGTTTTATGCTTAAATGAAATGAAATGGATTGCTTTAATTATCGTTAAACATTGCATAATGTGTCCATTACAAGCCGTTTAACTAGTACAAAAGGGAAATTACTTCTAACAAAAGGGAAATTACTTCTAACAAAAGGGAAAATAACGACTTTATTCCATGAGCTAGTTTTGTTTTCTCTTCTTTAGTTGCCTACCCTATGAACTTAACATTTTTAATTCTATTTTCCTTTTAAATTTAATAAATTCATCTCTTTCTGTCTGTTGCAAGCAAACCCACGCTTTGTAATGATCATTGGTGGTCTGATCACCGTCGTAGCTTAAATTTCTTTTGATGGCTCTTTGAGGCCAAGTTGCCACTAGGTGGTATAGAAAATTCTAAGAAAGCGGCCCTGGCTCAAACTCGTGATCAGGCTCCATAATCAATTGTTTATGACCGTCTTGGCGACAAAGGCGGGCTGGATTATGGAAAGTGGCAAAATGGAGACCGGTAGTCGGGTCACAATATGTATAAGACCGAAGGGTCATATGCTACTACCCCCACCAAGGGCATATCTGGCAAATTAGTGTATCAGGGAATGTTGATAGCTAGCCACGAATGTCTGTAGGGATGGATGTAGTTTCCTTGTTCGATAATGCTTGGCTTGGTAACACCTAATGTCTTGGGAAGGTTCGATCAAGCCCAACTTTTTATAAAACCACATCTGTAGGATTGCAAATGTTTATATACAGGAAATATTGGTAGTTGGAAGTAAAGGAGGGGCAATGGGAAACTTACCTCCAGCAGGAAGGGGCTTCCTGAGAATCGTCGCGTCCTTGTGAAGTCATCCAATCCAATGATGGTTTCTGTTAAGATGAGAGGGAAGGGGTTGAGCCCTGACTCCACTTGATCAAGGATGGAGAGGATCTTTGTATCACAGTGCCCTGAGGGAGAAACCAACAGAAATTGAGCATATAAATAGAGGGCTAACATGTAGGGCCAGTAAGTTTCCCCTTTGTCCACATTTATGATGACTTTGAAGAGGGGCTCTAATTTGATTTCTGAGACAGAGATATAGTAGAAGGAAGACCGAGGTGGAAGATTCAACATACATGTCATTTATTGCTAAATGGAGTGAGAATCTGGGTTTTCAAGAGCAGGAATCATAAGTTGGCAAACGGAATCTGCATGATGGCTGAGAATTGCCTCGAATTCCTCTGGTAGGGGACATATTTCTATTGTGTTGAGCCAAAAAACATGTTTATGGGGATCCCAAAATTGAACTATGGCGTGGAGAAAAGGGAAATTGATTCTCCTAATGTGGAGTGATTTGAAGAACGGAAGGTGAAATGACTCTAACCTGGCCTAAGATTCGTTGTCTAAACCTTTCAAAATTGATTATAAGGGCCTCAGACTTTATTCTGTCATGTTTACAGCTTTTCAGAGGCACTTAGAGAGAGAAATAGGAGGTTAGGGATGGAGGCAACTTGAGAATTAGGTCAAACTCAGGAATGGGGGTTTTATAGGGGCAGGACTTCCTGTTGTTGAGGCGATCGCCTCTTCACCAAGGACCAATGAGGTGATTACCTCATCAGCAATCTAAGCCATTCTTTGAATCACACAATCTAAACATATGGGACAGTTATGCATGCAAACAGTGAAATCAACTCACATATGAAGAAATGAGAAAAGCAAAACAAGTGGATTTAATCTAGGAAAATGTTAAATTATGCAAGCATTCTGTTCATAAAATCAAAAATCAAAATTTTGTGTTCACTATTCGAAGACTATACAAGTTTTAACCTTGGTACATCAAGCATTCAGTCCAGTATCCTTAGGGTCAGTCTCTCCTCCTGCACCACTGCCACTCCTGTCTTCGTCCTCGTCGTCCTCATCTAAAACACGTCAATCAGATGCTCGATGGTGGTGATCCTTGCCCTACTAGCCTTATCCCGATCCTATTTAGACAAATCATAGGTTAGTAAACCATACAAGCATGCATACATATAGAAAATAAAGAGGTTCTTACCCTCCACTACTGGGTGACCTCCAACATGTAGTCTTTTTGGGCCTCTATCATGCAATACATATATAGGCCCTGCTCCATCGGAATCTACATTATTAAAATAAATGTTAGAACTAACATTTGGTTTGAGAATTATAGTGCAAGCAGGTCAGGAAAAGAACATACAGGAGTAGCACCACCAGGGGTGCATGCAAGGGTCAGGTCCCCATCCAAGGTCAAGAACTGACGTGATAACTCCCCATGAGGAACCCAACATCAGACTAGGGGGTCAGGGAAGTGGATGAAGCTGCCTGGGACAAACTCAGAATCAAGGGCAATAGTCGGCCTGGCTTCCTCGCCAATTGTAGAAGTCTCCTCCCTACTCGGATCCAGTTGATGCCTTAAGGGCTCTCTCTCCCGCACTCGGGACCTAAGCAGGGCCACGGGCCTAGTAGGCATAACCTAAAGATGAAACAGGAGGAACATGTTAAGAATGCAGTGAATTTGTAAGAAAAGGGGAACCAGCAAGGATTTACTTGAGAGGTAGAAGTAGCCTGGAAGGGGACTATCAGTAGAAGGTGGGTACAGATGAACTCCGCATATCGGCTCTTCACATGAATTGTGTGATCCATAGCTGGTGAGCCCATAATGGCCTAAATGAGATCATCAGCCTCCAGCTCATGAACCCAAAGCATACTTTCAGGAGGAGACCTGGGGACCCACCTAGCTCTAACACCTGCCCTCCAATTTAGGACCCACTCTCCCAAGTACCAAGCTCAATACCCATGGCCACAAAGGAGTGCCCTCTTCTGGGCTAAAGGCCTAGCGTGAGTCATCTCAATGGTCCAAGTGTCCTCGGACCCCCACAAGTCATTCTGAATCTGCAAAAAGGAAAAAAAAGAGATGTCAATATGTAAGTAAATTGAATGTGAATAATTTACTAATAAGAAGGTTTGTGGTTTGTAGGTACCGCATCCTATGTCAAGGAGTTCAAGTGTTGTCTGTGGATTTGAACTCACACAAGGTGCCTCTTCACGATGCAGCTGGTGCCCCACCTACTGAGGGCCGAGAAATGGTCTCTCACTCGGGTAACGCCCACAAGAAACTCTAGCTTTAAAGCCCAGACCTAAAAAATGAAATAAGAAAAGTTGAGAAGACTGATGTAAATAATGGAGGTCTAAACAAGATAAAGGAAAAAAAGGGATTATGATGCACCAGAACAGCATGCCAAAAGCCGCAGAATCTCCTAGCCACTCGGACCACCTCATCCATGCTCTGGTATAAGTATGCCAAGGTACAACTACCCTAGTCAAATGTGGGAACCTGGTCAAGATCCCGAAGGGCCGGTAGGAACATCAAATCGATGGAGCTAGCAGTGTCAGCAAAGAGGGTGGTACCTAGTAAGTAGAGCAAAAAAGCCCTCACCACCTGGTCAATCTCAAGGGGAGAGACCATCGCTGTAGCCCGATCCCAGCTGTAGAAGCTCCTGATCGAGTCCAATTTAAGGGTATGAGTCCCCTTCATGTCGAGAGTCATCCCCAAAAGTCGCTCGATATATACGGCCTTGTCTGGAGATAGCTGATGTAGACTCGTATCAAAGGGAATAGGATCCTTGGCACAAGCAATCCCTGTGATGGCAGCAAATGATACCGAGTCTAGAGTAAGCTCACCGAATGGGAGGTGGAAGGTGTGGGTCATATCAAACCACCTCTCCATCAGGGTATGCAGTGGTTGGTAAGCTGTGTGCCCCTGCTCGGATGGAAGTGAGAGTACGAAGTCCTCGAACCCCATCTCTTGAATCCGATCCCTCTGCTCGTCAGTCAAGTCATTGAAGAAGACTCGAGCTCCATGAAAATTCCTGGCACCCTTGAACGTCTGAGCATCATGCTGCAAACAATAAATAGGGAAGTGAAATTTATGCATGCTATGGTTTCAGAAAAGGAATTCAAAATGAATGGACTTTTAGACTATGTGGTTTGCCCTGTTGATGAAGCGATCGCCTCATCATAGAGGCAATGGCCTCATTAGAGAGGCAATTGGCCTTATGAAAGGGTGATAGGTTATCACCTCATCAATGAGATGATCGCCTCTACGATAAGGCGATCGCCTCTGTAAGGCGGGCCAGGTACAGTTCCCAATTTTTGGCAATCAAAACATGGATTCCTCATTTGCTTAATAAATTAATGTCCTGAGTTGATAATTATGTTTGATTAATCACTGACCCAATGTAATTTTCTAGGAAATTATAGGGTACTAACCTCTTCGGATGCAGACAAGCAAATGTGGGACCCTAGGTCTGCCAAAAGAGGAATCGAGTCTCCACGGGTCAATCCCAAGCTCCTAGAAGCACTAAGAAGAGGCGGGACATGATCCCACTCAGGGACAGGGGGTGTTCTCTCATTCTCCATTGACTGTAAAAGGGGGGAAGATGCAAGAAGTACAAGAAGTGTAAGGAGAAAAAAGAGAGAGGAAGAGAAAAGGCAACAAAAAATAGAAGGGAGAAAGGAAAAAAGGAAGAAATTATTTTTATAGCAAGCAAAAATGTAGGGTTTTCCCCTAAAAAAATGAAAATGATGATAATGAAATGAAACAATGGGTGGAAATTAGTGCTGCATACTATGGAGGCAAAATTCACAGTACGGATTTTTGAGATAAAGTTTCTAGAGAAAAGGGCCAGGGAAAAACCCACATCATAAAGAAAGGGCTGTTTGGGTTCAAATCCCTAAAGCTTAAAGGACTGAAATGATTGTTCAAGTAGTATCCCTGAAGTCAGAAGCAAAGGACAAGGCTGTTCGGGTTTGAATCCCTGAAGCTTAAAGAAAGGGTTGTTTGGGTTTGAATCCCCAAAGCTCAAAGAAATGGTTGTTCAGGTTTGAATCCCTGAAGCTTAAAGAAAGGGCTATTCAGGTTTGAATCCCTGAAGCTCAAAGAATCGAGATGACTATTGGGGTAGTATCCCCGAAGTCGAAAGCAAAGGACAACTGGGTCAAGAAAACTCGGAAGTCTATGTCCCTGGAGGAGTAATAATCAAACCAAGAAAATCTAAAAACCATATCCCTAGTGATGATCGGGCTAGGAAAACCCAAGAATCAAGTTTCAGTGTTGTGAAGATCGGGCTAGGAAAACCCAAGAATCAAGTTTCAATGTTATGAAGATCGGGCCAAGAAAACCCGAGAATCAAGTTTCAGTGTTGCGAAGACTAGGCCAGGAAAACCGGAGAATCGAATTCCAATGTTATAAAGGTCAGGCCAAGAAAACCCAAGGTTAACAGTTTTCAAATATCTCTATCAAATATTCATAAGTGGCTAATCGGGCCAGGAAAACTCAAGGATCACGGTCACATTTCAAAATTGAAGGATTCATCTCTCAGGTGAAACCTGAGAGTCAGGTATGTTGCTCATGTTATCGTTTATTCGCCGTTATACATGTGATTATTTGAAAAATGGCCATTGCATGCATTTTTTTTTAAAAATCAGGGGGCAAACTGTAGAAACCCGATTCAATTGGCCCATATTAGGGGACGAATTAGGGGCACTCGGTTTGACCGGCCCGTTGTCAAGCTCGATGTTGAGAACGTGGAATTTGGACATGAGAATAAAGCTTGAATCTCTAGTGTAAAGTGGACTTGAAAACCCAAAGCCTGAAAAACCCAAAACCAAGCCCAACTATCAAACTTTGGCCCAAGCCTACCTGGCCCAGCGTAGGCTCGGGCCAAAGCGGCATTGCCTCAGTGTAATGAGGCGATCGCCTCTTTGGCAGCTGCCAATAAGGCGATCACCTCATAAAGGCAATCGCTTCATCGATGAGGTGCCGCCCTTATGGTAGCCCACTTGCAACTGCAATAATGACAGCCAAGTGGTGCGGGCCCCACTCTCCAAACCTCTTTCTTGCATGAGGAAAAGATTTTTGGGGAAAGAAAAAATGCTAGGAGAGCTCATGATGGGCTAGGAGGCTTAGGGGTATAGGAAAGCTAAGGAATAAAAGAAAAAAGAGAGAAGAAAAAGGGGAGAGGAGAGAGGAGCTCTGAAAAAGAAAAACACAGAAGGAGAAGAAAAAAAATGTCCTCAAGAAAGGGAAGGAAGGTTAAAGAAAAGGGTCCACTTTCTCCATAAGAGAAGAAGGAAGAAACTTATGTCAAAGGTAGATACGGCATCCTAGCAAGGATCTCAATCAAGACAGCTTTGAGGGCCTCTCTCATTTTGGTATAAAATCTGCACTTAAACTTGACATGTTCATCATTTTGAGTGTTCATACTTCTGCATAACTGAGCCTTTAGTACATTTTAGGTTTATCTCTAGTGTGTCATGCTTGATATCTCAGGTTACTTATGGATCTTTGAGTATTTTTGCATGTAGTCATAGTATGATGAGTGTAGAGTGTGTATATGCATGTTTTGGTTACTTAGAGTAGAAGTCTGCACATCTTGGGAGTCAGAGCCGGCCTGGTTATCAGGAAATGCTTCTTCACAAAGGCGTCGCCTCATCTCAATGAGACGATTGCCTCATCAATGAGGTGATCAGCCCATTGACAGGCCTTTAGGGAGTCAATCTTTTATGTGTGTGCTACCTTTTTTGCCTCGAAATTGTAAGAGGCCTGTTGATGAGGCGTCGCCTCATCGATGAGGTGTCACCTCATCTTAATGATGCGATGGCCTCATTAATGAGGTGAATGCCTCATTGAGAGGGTTAACCTGCTTCCTGCTTCATTTTTTATTAATGTTTGTCATGATGTCCGCTTCAGTATGTCCCCTTTTGACCTTAAATATGTCTATATGATTGCATGATGGTGATTATCTTGATTATTTGATGGTTTCTTTAGTCCATAATGTGCAAACCCCATTTTTTTATATAGAGTCTCCTTATAAATATTGTCACATGTGATTTCATTTTTTTTATGAAAGGAGGGGCTAACCGTGTGTTATTTGTAGGATTTACTTGATGATTTCTGTCCTCGAGTAATCACTTTTGCTAGTTATCCCTTGTACATTACCGCTCTCATGTTATTTTATTGGTTTATTTTTTGTATATTATTTCATTTATTTAGCTAAAAGCGTTGTAATCCTTAATCCCTTTCCTATTTAATTTTGAATGTATGGTTGTAAATTAATATTTATTTTATTTACTGCATTTTTTCTGAATATTGGGACTTAAAGGCATGAAATTGGACTAATGTGCAAACTCGAACTCGATTGCAAAATTTGGCAATTATCTGAAGGCTTTTTTTACATGTGGAAAATGAGGAAATGATTAAATAATTAATTGGTAATAAAATGCAAAACACAAACGGAGGCCAACCGTAAGGTTAGGTGAGCATTCAAATGCTCATACCCAGTTTTCAAACTCGTTCTCTGATGACGGCTTCTGGGAACCTCCGTGGGATCCAATTATTATACAGTGTGTCCCAGCTTTTATCCGGGTGGCGACTCCATCTCCGAATAGGCCTATGACCTATATCGTATTTCCTAGGGGGCCTCGAGCCTGCACAGTGTCGTGGTCACCAAACACTTGGGCATGCGCTAAACCCCGCCGCCTATAATCCAGTTTGCTGATTTCTGATTGAAGAGCCCTTCCACTTTGAATTTTATTTTATTTTTTGTATGAATTATTGGTATTTATAGTCCACTGAACTCTTACTAATCTAATTGAAGAGCCCTTCCACTTTGAATTTTTTTTAAACTACCTATATCCAATTTGTTGATTTCTAATTGAAGTGCCCTCGTACTTTGATTTTTTTTTGTGTGTCAACCATAAGTATTTAAGGCCCACTGAGTTCTAACTAATTCAGTTTGATCCAGGCAGAACTACAATAGCAGCAAAGGTTTACTAATAACTAATTGGACAAGGCTGTATACACCTGAACTTGAACTCGAGACTTTATTTAAATAGAAACAACCTCATACCAGTTGATTCTAATTTTATTTTAATATATATATATAGGGCAAACTGTGCACACTTAGTTTGATCAGCCCGCAACGAAATCCCATTAATGAGGAAAACATGAAACTTGAATGCATGAGGCCCGAAACCTTCTTGAAAATGGATTTAAAAGCATACACAAACTTGAACTTGAGACTTTATTTAAATAGAAACAACCTTATACCAGTTGATTCTAATTTCATGTATGTATATATATATATACGCAATGACATTACACCTATCCAATTTAGTGATGACTTCTTTTGGTGTATATCAAATAGTATAAGTGAAAATAATTCGGATAACTACCAATAATCATTGGAATCAATTGGAAAGACTTATTCCTACTTAAGCGAGGTTTTGAGTTTGAGTTCTAGTGTATGCAATTATGTTGAATTAGTTATTGAAAAACCTTTGGCACCCTTGTGGTCCTGCCCAGGTCAAACTAGATTAGTTAGAGTCCATTGAAATTTGTATACCAGTGGTTGACACCAAAAAAAAAATTCAGACAACTTATTTGAATAAAAGATTGCTACTAAAATAAGTAAAAATAATCATTTACCAAGATAATTTATTGATTTAATAATTATGTCAATGGCAGAGGCAATAAACATTCCAAACAAGGATACAAGAAAATAAAGGATAAAAAAAGAAATAAAAAATAAAAAACAAATAGCTTATTTAGAAATGGAGTGAATTCATTTGCATTGGAATCCTTTAGGAGCCTTCTTGACACAGGCATTGAGCAACAAGCTCAAGCTAACAGGAATGTCTAGGTTATTGCCTAAGACATTAGCTTTGATGGTAGTGTAAAGGCAAATAACTGCTTCAAGATTAACAAGACCGTTAATGAGGTTGCAGCAAGGGGTCGTTGGTGGTTTACCAATTTGAAGCTTCAATAGATTTGCACATGCACCCAGCCTCAGGGTATCTTTTAGGCATGTATCAAGCTCTGATGATGGCACTGCAAGTGATGGGTAGGTGGGCTTCGGTGAAGGGACTTTAGGCTTTGGTAAAGATGGTGGTGGGCAATAAGAAGAGCTCACCAAAGTGAAGAAGAGGAGATTAAGGGAGAGAAGAAGAGTAGTGGAGGCTAAAGCTCTTGAAGCATTTCTTAGGATTCTTAAGTGCCTTTTGAAATGTAAAGATTTTAGTTCAAGGATTTGATAAAAATGGTATAGTGGATTAAGGGTTTTATAGGAGGAGATCAGCTACAACTTGTGCTTTTAAAAATCTTAAAATGTGAGTCATGTGGGTTATATTATTGAGCACAGCCTAACATTGCGAAGTGGAAGAGGAGATGCATTGTAATTATATGATTACACATACTTACAATTATATTTCTTCCAAATATTTTCTTTAATTAATGAGATAGAAAAAATATTACAAAGCATTAAAATTGTGCAAGTTCTATGCAATCGTCCAATGTATAAAAATAGCATGTTAGTTGTTAATTTTAACTTAAATTACTCAAACACTGAATGTAGATGGAAGTCTTTAAAATGTTCTTTGTGAAAGTGAAGGCTTTACTATTAGCAATTTGAACCTATCCTCCTCAATATTAATTATTCTCTCTAGATGAAATCCAATGAGTTTTTTGCCCCACATCATATCGTCTTTAAGAATTCAACTACCTTGAAGATCAACTAGAAATTTTTTTTTAAAAAAAATTAGTTATCAATTTTTGAAGTTAAGGAGCCTGTTATTTTATTCAGATTTTATTAAGGGACACTTTTTTTTTTCCAATTCAAATAATGTAATCTTGGGAGCCTGTTATTTTGTTGGTTTGTTTGAATTATTGGTTGGCATATTCTTTTTTTAGGGTAAGTACAATTTTGTTTCTTGTGATTTTGCCTTTTGGTAAAACCAATCATATGATTTTTTTGACATTTCAATATCACATGTTTCATTTTTTTTTTAATATATATACTTTAGTGCCATTCTTACAAATATTTTTTAAAATGTATGTTTTAATCCAAAAATAATATATATTTTTAATGATAAAATCATATAATGAGTATTTTATCATTCAACTAACTGCAATAAATTAAAAAAACTAGATTTGTTTTTAATTTAATTATGAATAAAAAGAAATGATTTTCAAAATAAATTTATAATATTTTTTAAAAATAACCAATTGGTTAGATTGATTATAAATCATTTATAAAATAAATTTATCATTAAAATTTAATATTATATTAATATTTTCTTATAAAATAATGATCATATTAGTTAGAACGTGAAGTGAAAAAAAAAAAAAAAACACAAGGTATTTAAATGTGTATATATATATATATATATATATATATATATATATATATATATATATATATATATGTATATATATATAAGACTTAGTTTTACCAAAAGGTAAAATCTCAAGGATCCAAATTATACTTATCCTTTTATTTTTATAAATTATTGTAATATCAATCCTGACATGCTTAATTCAATTTATATTCAACATTTTTTAAGAAAAACAATTTCCAGCATAACGTAAGAAATTATGATAGATACTCTGATAGGCAAATTTCGCAAGTGCACGATTCGCAACAAGTAGTAAAGTAATGAATATGAGTATCATTTCCACGAGGTGAATGATACCAAGTACTAGCCCTAAATTTACTTCCATAATATAACAAAATAGAATAATTGTATGATAAATCAATTAACCAAAAAAGAAAACTTAAAGCTAAAATAATAAAATTCAATAAATAGAAAAAAAATAGAGTCCAGATTTGTTTCATTAGCTATTACTTAAATTATAAGATCTTTTCACAATTTAATTCATTAACTTAGTCAAGGGTAAACCACTCAAAATACCTAGAGTCTCTTTCAAGTTCATCTAAGAATACCAAAGTTACTTACAGTCTATTTTCATTGTCACGTCAATTAACTAGGGTTCATTAAGTTCTTTAGTGATTTATTATTTCCCAAAGGATTTGTCTACTTTCATGATCTAGGTTCTTAAGTTTTACAAGTTTATGAGCTAATAGATCATGCAACTTTTGTTGTCTCTAATCTACCAAAAAACATGCATTCAATCAGGCCTAAAATCAAATGCAAGACATTAAGCATAACTTGTAAAATTGACTAAAAGTTAATTCATTAAAAGGAAACAAGAATCCAAACAAGTAATAGACTAGCTACATAAATCCAAACCCTAAAGAGAGTTTAGCCACACATGGTTATGGTGACAAATAGAAACAAAATAAAGAGAATTAAAGATGAAGAAAAAATAATGATTTTGGTTCTTGAATCTTGCACAACTCCTTTTTCAGTCTCCTTTGAATATGTCTTCAAAAGTGTTTCTCTGAATAAGAATGATTCTAAATTATCAGGAATGAATAAAAACACCTTTTTGTCCCCCTTTTTATATTGTAAATTCAATAAAAAAAACCTAATTTGACTTGAATTCCTGAGTTTCCTCTAAAAAGGAAACTTCTTTTACTCGTTATCACTTGGCTCACAACAGTGACATGTTGTGAAATTTCTGTCACCACTTAGCTCATGGTCGTGAGTGAAGTGATGATGAGCTTTCATAATTTTATCAATTTGGATATAGGGAAGCATGACTTGAAGCATGCTCGTGAGCCATCCCATGACTCTTTAACATTTTTTAATTAGTGATTTAGCACAAAAGATTCCAAATGAGGTCTTGTCCAACTCTCCTTAATCAACTAAGTTTCCTTATTAATCTTTCTTACAAAACAGGGGAAATCCTCATTAAAATCAAATAAAACTCTTAAATAAACCAAGACTAAATAGGAAATTAAATTGAAGGTCTAATATAAACAAAATGCCTAATTAAACCCAAATTCTTCCTAAATATTATCAACTACTATTTATAATTCATTAAAATTCAACTTTAGAATAAGTGTAAAATTACACTCAACATACTCTGACTTTATTAGATAGAGCTTAGGGTTTATAAGTTGTAATGGTTGACATGTATTGTTTCCAGCATAAGCTTTTCTTGTAATGTTTTATAGATAATTCATTGTTACTTTGTTTACCGAGTGTTGAAGCTATCATCAAGAACTAGCATTGGCTCAGAGTTAAGATTTTAAAATTAAAATTAAACAAAAATTCAAAACTACAAAGGTAAGATTTCAACTTCAGAAGCTCATTAAAAATAATGTATAATAAAAATATATATAGTCTACATCAATTCAATGAACATCAAAAAGATAAATTTTTAACTTATTAAAAATTAAAAAGGGTGCTTTTAAGGAAACCCTTGGCGATGCTGAACTTCTTCTGATTTTCAATTGGCTTCTCTATTGTCAGGCACTGCCTTCAAGCCACCTTGTCTCTGTCAACAAATATGGACTATATTAGTCATGAAGACATGTCCACTATGATCACCAAAATCCCCTATAAAAGAAAACTTAGCCCTCAGCTGTCACCACTATGACTACAACACCCTTAATTCTGAACTAGGATGATAATGCTACCTTTAATAAAGGTGGATACATCACGATTCAAATAAATCAATAAGTTTATGAGCATTAGCTATTATCCTATCAACATGCATATATTGCCCAAATTATTCTGTCCAAGGGAGATACACCATGGAAACTCACAAAATTAAAAACCAAACTTTCTACGGTTTAGGGACTATATAGCAGTTGGAAATTAATCTCTTTGGGAAGGAGATTTTATCATGTCTTTCTTAATTTTAGTTCTAAAAATAATTTTATTTGGAGCAGAGGAGCAATAACATTGAAACTAGGCACCGATTGTAACCTTGGACTCTGAATTTTGATCCAACTAGTAAAAAACCAACAAACACTCAAACTTGGGTGAGATTTTACAAACTCCTATAGGAATATTGGCATCCACAAATCCTAAATTCCATTGCTAAAGGTGTAGGTGTTCCTTTAAAGAATTGACACTGTAACAATTAACGGAGAGTTAGGCACTATGCAAGAGTCCTTATTAATATTGATTTAGCAACGTCTCTCTCATAATTGCTTCTTATTGAATGGATTGGGAAAAGAATTTTATTAAAATGGTTTATGAATATTTGCCTTCTTTTTGAAATATTTATTCTAATATAGGATGCTCTTCTTATGATTGCAGATAGGGAAAAAAGCTTTCCAAGGTTGATTGTACATGCCCACTATAAAAAAAAAGACGAATAAAAAAAATGGTAGAACCAAAGCATATTTGGAAGGTAAAAGTAAATATCAACATGGATGTTCCAATCACTAATGCATTCCAATAGCTTCAATCAAAACTAAACATAGTAGGAATAGAAAATGCATCCATTGACAACATCATGAATGAAACAATTCTAGTTGTCGACCCAAGCCCATAAATTCAAATTGTTCATAAATGTACACTTGAGCAACCTAAGATCATTGACAAATCTATTAATCACAATGAGTTACTCAATCAGTAAAAGACAAATGATTGTGCTATTGAAATTTTTTTTTGCAAGCAGGTAAAATCCTAAAGCTAATCAAGAAAAGCAAAGTGTTTAGGATTCTAATGAGGATGACAATCCTCGAACTTCTTCGGTTGATGAAGCTGATTTGGAAGAAGAGGCTTGGACCACTGTTTAGAGGAAAAAATATCCTAAACATCAAAAGTATAAAGCGGCTCTTTCAAAAAAAGTTACTAAAAAGCCAAATAAGTTGAATTTATGAAGCTCTTTTATTGGAATTGTCATGGCATAGGTAATCCTAATACCCAAAGAACTATTTTCTCTTTTTTTAGACACCATTCTCCTAAATTTGTATATGTTGTAGAGCCCATGGTTGCTTTTTTCTTTAATTCTAAAATATTATTGGAATAGTCTGAATTTAAATTTTCTTATTCCTAATGCTTGCTCTCTCCCCTCCATTTGGGTTTTAGGTAAATATGGTATGGTCCTACAGTGTCCTCCATTCACATTCTTGATCAACATTTAACTTTAGATGTTTTTGTGGCAAACTCTTTACAAAGGTTAACATTTATTTATAATAGTGTTTGGCAAAATTGTCGTATGGAACTTTGGTATAATGTTCTTAACATTTCCCTAAATTTCACTTCCATTTGGTGTGTTTTTAGAGATTTCAATGTAGTTTTAGGAACATATGTAAAAATAGGAAAATCACCAGCTTTAGGCCTTGTAGAGATTTTGGTAAGTTTCTTGATGACTGTCTTCTTTTTGATATCCCCTCTCATGGTGCCACTTTTACATGGACTAATGGAAGGAATGGCAATCATAGAGTGGAAAGTAGTCTTGATAGAGCTTTGGAGAATTTGCAATTTTTTAATTACTAGAAGATTATTTCTTGTTCAGTATTGCCAAGACACCACTTTGATCACTTTCCATTACTGCTTAATTGTGATTTCAATGATAAGGCTCCCTCTAGATTTTATTTTCAATCTATATACGTTTTGCATCCAGATTTAAGGGATCTGATTGCTAATTCTTGGTGTCTTCTAATTAGTAATTTAAATCATATGTAATTGCCAGGCTCTAAGTTAAAAAACTTATGTTCTGAAATTAAAATATGGAACTGAAATGTTTTTAGGCACTTAGAAGACAATATAAATCAAGTAAGTTCAAATCTATAAGATATTTAGTTGAAAATTTCTTCTAATGGTATCTTTAATGATCTTCATAGGCAAGAGCTAGCTAATCATGCTATTTTGGACACTTCTTTTACTCAGCAAGATATTTATTACAAGGAATGTAGTCAAATTAACTGGTTAGCTATAGGTGATCGTAACACTTCCTTTTTTCATCAGAAGTTTGCTCGGTCTAAGTCTAAGCATGGTATTAATCATTTAATAGTGAATGGGACATTCACTGATGATAAGAAGTTACTGAGAAGCATGTTATTAATTTTTATATAGCTCTTTTCAAGGCTAAATTTTAAATTCTATCAAAAATTAATTTAATAAAATCAGTTGTGCCTTGTATGGTTTCAGAGTTTAATAATACACTTCTGACAAGTTGCCCCTCAAATGATGAGATCCACAGTACCATCTTCAATATGGATGCCTAAAGTGCTTCAGGGCTAGATGGGTTTATTGGTTTATTTTATAAAATTTTCTAGGATGTGGTGAATAAGGAAGATTGTTCTACAGTTTGAAGTTTTTTCATTACAGGCATAATCACTATAAGAATTAATTCTAGTTTTATGGTTTAATTCCTAAAGTGATAAATGTTATTGCTATTGAGCATTTTTTCTCTATTATTCTTAACAACTTTATCATGAAAGTGGTCATTATGATTCTAGTTGATTATCTCTCTTCCATTGCATCTTGAATTATCTTTTGTCATCAATTTGGATTTTTGAAAAATGAAGCATAACAAATTGTATAGTTGGTGCATTTGAAGGTGTTAAATTGCTTTCAAAAACTTGTTTTGGAGGTAACATGGATTTAAACTTAATATTCAAAAAGCTTTCAACATTATAGATTAGAATTTTCTTTTTGATGTTTTGTAATCTTTTAGGTTTTCCTTATAATTTAACGATTGGATTCTTACTTTATTACCCTTTTCTAGATTATCAATTTTAATTAATGGGCATGCTAAAGGTTATTTTAGTTGCACACATGGTGTTTGTCAATGACCCACTATCACCTCTTTATTTTTCTTTGTGAAGGATTTTCTTAGGAGATTGATTTCTGCTAAAGTTGCAGAGGGTGTTATTCAGCCTATGTTTTAGACATGGACTAATTTTTTTCCTACTTATTATTTATATGTTGATGATGTCCTTTTATTTGGGAAATCTTTGCTTCAAAATATGAAAGTCTTTAATGAAATTTTTAAAGTGTATAGGCAAGTTTTGGGGTAACTTGTTAATTGGTCCAAGTCAGAGATATTTTATGGAGCTTCCATTAATGAAAATTGAATCTCTAAGCTTTAGCAAGTGGTTAATATCAAAAAAGGTTCCTTACCCTTTGTGTACCTTAATATGCCTTTATTTATTGGAGTTGTAAGGAAAAAAAATGGCTTCAACCTTTTGTAGAGAAAATTTTTTACCAATTTTTTAAGTGGAAAGGAAATTCTTTGTCAATGGCTAGCCATTTGACTCTTATTCAGTAGGTGATTACAAGTTCGTTATTGCATTTGTTTTTAATTTACAGATGGCCTCACTCTTTGGTTTCTTATATGGAATGTTGCATGAGGATTTTTTTATGGACAGATTCTATTCATAAGAAAAATACTTATTACTATTCCTTGGAAGATTATTTTTCTTCCTTTCAAGGAAAGGGGAATTGGTGATAATTAGCTTCATTGTCTTAATGATGTCATACTAAGTATGATGGCTTAGAGAATGATTTCTTCAAAGAATAACCTATCGCAGTTATCCATTAATGATTTCTCACTCCTTTAGGCCTTCGTCGTAGCTCTTTCATTACTTCTTCTCTTTAGTCTTCAATTAAGCATCCTTTTAATAGTCTCTACTCAAAAATTTTATGGTCCATTGAGTTAATACCGAGCTCAAATTTTGGATAGACGCTTGGATCAACCCTTTGGTTGTTGATTAGATCAAATTTTTTGCTAAAGATCAAAGGGCTTTAACTACTTTAGTGTCTAATTTTATGTCCAATAATACTTGGCAGCTTGAACATTTATCTAATGAGATGGTTAAATCAAATCTTTAAGCTATTTCAACCATTAAAAATGATGTAGATATTTCTATTTGGGCAGCAGCTTCTGATGGTATCTTAATGGTGAAAGAAATGTATGGTCATATGCATTTTTCTCAACCTCCATCTCTATGGCATTCTTTCATTTAGAAAGAATTCTTTCCACTCTCTTATTCTTTAATCTATTGGTAGGTAGTCTTAGGCTATTTAATAACTTATGATCAGCTTGCAAGGAAAGGACTCTTTTTTCCATCACGATGTATTCTATGTGTTGCACACCATGAAGATCATGAGCATTTATTTGCTCGGTGTGTGTTCTCTTTGACTATCTAAAATTCTATCTCTCATCTATTTGGTAAACATATCATGGTGGATGGTTCCTTATTGGATTTAACTATTGATGCTATGAGGCAGGTTTCAGTTCTTAAGTGGTTGTTTTATAGTGTGCTATAATTATTAATGTCATTTCTATGATTTGGAGGATACGTAATTTAGCACTCTTTGAAGATGAGTTTCCTAATATTAATGTTACTTTACATTTAATTTGGATAATAATTAAATAGTGTGATTATTTTCAGATAGGAAAGATGTCAAATAATACAAATGACCTTCACATTCTTAAGTTGTTGGCTACTCAAGGTATTCCTAGACTAGCTTTAAATATAATATTTATATCTTGGCAACCGCCCCCTTCTTCCTAGATCAAGGCAAATACAGATGGCTCTACGTTAGGCTCCCTTAGAGCTATTAGAGCCAACTGCATTTTTAGAACTTCTACTAGTTTTTCCAAGAGGTGCTTTCTTATTCAGTGTAGGATATGAGTATGCTTATATAGTGGAGCTTCATGCAGTTAATATTGCATGGTAGAAAGGTTGGCATTGTTTATGGTTGGAGTGCAATTCTATGTATATGGTCCATCTTTTTTGTAATCATTCCAAGAATGTGCCTTGGAAATTATGTAAAAATGGCTGCACTGTTTACATGTTGCCTCTCAAATTAGCTTTCAGGTGTCACATATTTATAGAGAAGGAAATTCAGTAGCTAACTTACTTGTAGACATGGAGCTTTTTTAAATATTCTTAATTAGTGGGATTTTGCTCCATCTTTTTATGATAATACTATTCATATAAATCACAGTGGAAGAAGTTTTTGTCAATTTAGCTAGGCTATCTTGTGACATTTGTTTTGGCCATCAATGTAATTTCTAACATTATTCTTTTTTATTTCATTTATATATTGGACAATAGAAAAGTGATGTTAATAAGAGAGTGTCAACCTAGTTAAAATATTCAGCGTTACTTGATTTTTGGCCTCTAGCCTTTTAAGGAAAAAAATTAAAAATACATTTAAATTAAAAAAAATTAGTACAATCAATAAAATATCTTAGCCGTAAGGATATGTTTTCTATAACCACCGCAAACCTTCCAGAAAAGCAAACCTATGACTCGGTTGTATCTAATACGATTATAGATCCTTTAATTTTGAGCTCGGATGATACTACTACCTTAAATAAACATGCTTACATTACCATTCAAATAAATCAACAGCTCTATGAGCAGCATCTATTATCCTATTACTGAGTGTAATTCTCTACATGTTCTAGAGTTGAATTTTAATGAAGTTTGAATAAATAGTTAGTAATAATTGGAAAGAATTTAGGTTTAATTAGGCATTTGTTTAAGTTGGACCTTCATTCTAATTTTTAATTATTTTTAGTTTATTATGGAGTTTTGAATTGATATTAATAAGAGTTTCCCCTTTTATAGGATAGATTAAAAAAGAAGCCTAACAGTGTCAATGAATGCTGAATATGGCCATAACAAGGGTGTGCTTGTGCCCATGTCATATTTTGAAAGAAGAATCAAGGCAGTATGGCTTAAGCTTGACCAGCTGGAAGCTATATCAACCATTGGAATTTAAGAAGTTATGACACAAGATGGAGCACAAGCATGCTTAAAACCATGCCGTAAAAGTGAGGACATGACATGGTCGTGCTTAGGCCATGTCAAGCGAAAAAATATTCCTTTTTAGTGGAAATTTAGGAATTCAAGTGCAGGTAGATTTTCTATTATAATTTTCCTATAAAAGAGGATACAAAAGAGCCATTGGGGGGAACACTGCCGCTAAGTGAAGCAAAGTGTGGAATTAAAGAGCTTAACAAGGATTGAAGATTGAATTGTGCTTTCAACGAGTTTTATCTTTCTTTCTTCTTCTTTTCCTATGAATAGCTAAATTAATTAGAGTTTAGTTTTGGAGTATCAAGTTAATACTTGTTAGGATTTTTATTTCTTATTAATGATTTGATTTTCAGTTAATTTTATGAGTTGTGCTTAATGTCTTATATTCAATTAAGGGCCCAATTGTTTGCATGTATATAAATAGATTAAAGACAATGAAAATTGGATGATTTATTAGCTTATAGACTTGTAAAACTTAGGAACCTTGATCGTGAAAGTAGAAGAATCCTTCATGGATTAATAAATTACTAAGAAACTTAATGAGTCTTAGTTAATTGATGTGACCATGAAAATAGATTGTAATTAACTTTGGTATCTCAAAAGAAACACTAGGTAATTTGAGTGGTTTACCCTTAATTATGATTAATGAAATAGATTAACTTAATTCTATAATTCAAGTCTTAACTAGTGAAACAAACCCAATCTTTATTTTATACCCATTTATTTAATTAGATTAATTAGAGTGGATAATTTATTTTAATTAATTTAATTTAATTCTTGCAATTTAAATTGATTTATGCTAGCTAGGGAAAATTGATTGACAGTTAGTGCTTAGTACCTTTTCCTCGTGGGAATGATACTCTACTTATCACTTTATTACTTGCCACAATCCATACACTTGTGGAGTTGTGTTAACATGTTTTTGCCACCATTGTTAGAGATTGGCGTTACTAATATTAACACATTTTTCTTTTTCATTAGAATAACACTTTGATTTATTTTTCTTTTTTTTTATTGATAAATAATTTGTCATTGATAACGATGAATTTTTTTTTTTATCAATTTTTGAGATATAATACATGTTATCCTGTATATAATATAGAACATATGCAATTTAATTATTTTTCATCTTATGTTCAAGTTTGTAATTGGTGTGGACATAACCATAATGGGGCACATTACCTATATTATTCATATTTACCTCCCTTACCTTGTTACAACCTTCCTTGGAGCAGTTGTATGGATCACACTTAGAGTTATCAATAAGAACTTAAGTCGAATCTGGAGATAATATTGGAAAATTTCATTCAAGAAACAAAAAAGATCAAAGAACAATTCTTAGAGGACAAGTAAAAGCAATTCATTTAGTCACAAAACAAAGCATTGTAAATGGTTCAAAAAAGTATAAGGAGACATGAGGAGAATTTTAGGCAAATTGTAGAAAGTCACATTGCATGCTTTCAAAAACTTTAAATATGTGCACCCATCAATTACTCAATGCAACCAACACAAAAAGAAAGTAAAAAGGATGATAAAAGCACTTTGAGTCAAGATGATAAGGAAACTTCTAAGTTGTGCCATGATGAGCAAGAAGAGATTATCATTAAAGAAATAGAAGAAGTCTACAAGTGTAAGAATCAATTTATAGACATCAAGGATGAAAAAGTACAAAGTCACTCAACTCAACTTCAACATGAGTTGGATCATAAAATTATAACAATTCTTGAAGCTACAAGGGATGAAGATGAGCCACCTATAACTAACAATGCATATGTTCCATGACTTATTATAGTCAAATACGAGGAATCCATGGAAGGTGTTGGATTGTTTGGGAATCCGCATGAAATGCCTTATATTCTTCAAGTAATTTTAAAACAAATATTTGGCATATGGGGTATGCATTTTATTACTTGGGCATAAGGGAGCCTAGCAAAAGTAAGGAAAGGAAGATACTTCCAAGAACACTTCCTCATGTTCTGTTACACCTATGATACTCCACATTTAAGGGGTCAAGCTAATGACCTAAAATTAGCACTTATTGGGAGGCAACCCAATATGTTTTAATTTATTTCTTTTGTTTAAGTTTATTATTAGTTTATTTTTTTCTTTTATTTTTCTTAGTTATTTTTATTTTATTTATAGGTCATCCAACATTTGGAGCAAGCATAAAAGGAAGACTAATGCTTACAAAGGAAGTCCTCATTTTCTTTTCCTTATTTTAATATTTTTATCATTGAGGACAATGTCATAAATAAGTATGGGGGAGGATGTCAAATGTTAGGATAATGTTTTTATGTTTTAGGCTTGTGTGTGTTTTATTTATTTTTGTATGCATATTAGTTAAATTAAGAAAATAAAAACTTTTTGTTTAAAAAAAAAAGAGATTAGATTCAAAAACATTCAACTCAATTTCTCCACATTTGTTGTGATGTTTGTCTTTAAAACTTTTTGTTTTGGTTTTGTGCAAAATTGAAGCTCAATTAAGATTAGGGCCGATAGTGTATAAATGTGCACTTTTGATTCAATTATTAAAATATTCAATGGTTTATTAAATAAGATAGTTGAACATGGTCATTATGTATGAGAAATTTAGTCCTTATGACCTAAACATGAGTCAAAAGATTGAATTTGAACATGAAATTGGGAGATTAAATGAAATTTTTTAAAAATCCCTCTTTTTTTAAGTAAGAGCAATGCTTAATTCTAGATTTTTATATGCTCTGAATCTATCCAATGTTGTAATTATAGTAAGAGTATCCAAAGGATCCACATAGCAGTATCCATGCTTAGTAGTGCAAGAACGACAAAGGATTACTGAAGTGGGAAGATTTGATTATTGATAAAAAGGATCAGATGAAGCGTAAAACTCACTCGTTAAATAAAAAAAGATGTGAAATGGAGCGTAAACTGCATTCATAACCAATTTTATGTTTTTCCTTAGGCTATGTTCATTGAATTTCAAATAGGTTATGTGCTTGGGTTATGATTAGTAAATTGTTCATATATGATGTATTTTTGTTTGATTATCTTTTTTAGCAAACATGTTTCAATATTGGTGTTGTCCACTTGCATGTCTTAGAAATTGTAACTCTTTAGTTGTAATTGAGCTAGTGTTTAAATGTTTAAATATGATTTTTGCTTGAGGATACGCCAAGCTATAGTATGGGGGAATTTTTTGAGTGTAATTATATACATGTCCTAGAGTTGAATTTTAATGAATTTTGAATAAATAGTTAGTAATAATTAGGAAGAATTATTACTAATTATTTTAATTAGTCATTTATTTAAGTTGGACCTTCATTCTAATTTCCTATTATTTTTAGTTTATTTAGGAGTTTTAATTGATATTAATAAGAGTTTCCCCTTTTGTGGGAAAGATTGAAAAGGAAGCCTAAAATAGTCAAGGAATGCTAAACATGGCCATGACACAGGCATGCTTGTGGCCATGACATGGGCGTGCTTATGCCTATGTCACTTTATGAAAGAAGAATCAAGGCAGCATGGCCATGTTGGAAGTCATGTTAACCATTGGAATTGAAGGAGTTGCAATATGGGATGGAGCACGGGCATGCTCAAAACTGTGGCCTTTTTGTGCAAATTAAAGAATTTACAAAGGACCACACGGCTTAAGCATGACCATGCTTGAAACCATGACCGCTTCTATCTAAGTTGAAGAAAATGTGAAAGATCAACATGGCCAAGATCATCCAATAGTGTCAACTACTTTTGGACAAGATCATCCAATAGAGTCTATAGAACATACCTTTAAAGCACACATTAATGATGTTATATAGCTAGAGGTGAACAATTCAACGCAATCATCAAAAGCTCATAATCCCGATCCATTTTATGTTACTAGACTTTGTGCCAATGACATGTTCCTTCACTTTCATCGCCAAGCTGCAATGCTTTCGTGGAAGCATTTGTAAGAGAGGTTTACTCGTACACCTTTGTCTAAAATTCCTTTAATGGTCAAAGATGTTTGTAAGTTTCTTGATATGTTGAAGGGTTTCCATAATATTGACACTTTAGTTCTAAAGGCATGCTTAAAAGGTCTCCTTCAAAAGATTGAGAAGGTGAACAAAGAGGAATCTAAACTTCACTCAAGCATTTTACCAAGTGTTCAAGCTAAGGAACTTGATAGGCTTAAAGGACAACTAAATGATTCATTAGAACTTGAAAGTGAGGCTATCAATAATCAATCATCTTTATAGGCTAAGCTCATTAGAATTGAAGAGGAACTCAAAAATTTGAATGCAAAGAAGATTAAACTTGAGTCTTCTTTAGAGGTGATTAAGAAGACTGTTCAAAATAACCAAGATAGTGTTTTTAAGATTCAAGATGAGATTTCTGTTACTAAGAATACTCCTATACATAGTGTTGCTGAAGATAATAAGTTGCAAGGTCTTTGAGATTTACTTGAAATCGATTTTGATAAGCTGAAGAACCTCAAATGGGAACCTTAAGCTATCCTTTCTTTTCATCATTTTTTTTCTATTATTCCTTATTCATCTCTATGTAATAAGATAGCCTTTTTTTTATCATTCAATAAGAAAATATAAGTTTATTTATTTTTCTTTTATGTTTATCTTATGAATGCATATTACTTTACTCATTACTCCATCGAGATGAAGTTTCAACCTTGATTGATTGACTTTTTTTTTAATGTGACTGGACTTGGAATGAATCCAAGCTACCTATGTACTTTCTTACAAAAGATCAAGTCAAAATTTAGTTCAATAGGGATTAAAAACAATGCTCATTTTTTTGTATGACTAAACTTGGTGTGAATCCAAGCTGCCTACGTACTTTCTTGCAAAAGATCAACTCAAACATAGTTCAAAAGGTTTTTTTTTTCTAACTTTTGCCTAAGCTACCTCATGAAAGGTTTTCAACTTAGTGAGCTTTATTTTTTTTTTTGTTCTCTAACTTTTGCCTAAGCTACCTTATAAAAGGTTTTCAATTTAGTGAGCTTTTTTTTATGCTCTAACTTTTGCCTAAGCTGCCTTACAAAAGGTTTTCAACTTAGCAAGCTTTTTTTTATGCTCTAACTTTTTCCTTGTTGGGGTTTCATGATACAAACGCAGCAAAAAAATTAAAATTTTATCACATTCCCAAACCTGGATCAATGTAATTTGACTACTTAATTAAATATAAGGTTTTAAGAATCTTACCAAAATGCAGAAGAGGCAAGATTTTCTAGAAGGATGAGAGGAGGTTCACACCAGTGACACCTTACCTCGAGCTTTTTGCTTTGGTTGTTCAGATCAAGACGTCTCCAAAAGGATGCATCCTTTATAGGTATCCACACGAACAACCCTTCAAAAAATGAATTGGAGTGTGTGCTAGCAACTTTCTTGATTGTCTCACAAATAAAGAACAAAAGAAAAACTTTATGTTTGTTTTCTAAGAAAACCATTTTTGGAGGCAAGGAAAAACAACTATTAAACCCTAGAGAATATAACATATTTATAGACTCCAAATTAGGGTTTTACCTACCAATGACCTTTTGGTAATTTTTTATTTATTATATTCTGATTTTGTTTTAAAAACAAGTCAGAAATAATATCTTATTTATTTATTTATTTATTTATTTAAAATAACATTTATCTTAAATAAATAAATAAACGAATAAATAAACAAACAAACAAACAAATAAATAAATAAAACACTTTAATTATTTATTTCCATAGAGTTTATTTTGGGCTTATTCTAAGTGTGTGACCCTGTAGATTCACATAACATTGGCAGTGGGCCTAAATCTCTATTTAGGCCTACAAGTCATAAGTGGCCTCTAGCAAGACATTATGACTACCTAAGTCATGTGAAGTTAATAATCTGACATAACCTAATCACAATGAATTTTATTGTCCCTTTATCACATGATATCTTAATTGAACATAAGGCATAGAATGTCATCCTTATATAGTTCAATATTATGACTTGATTCCAAGTAGACTAAAAGTGATAACTCTTTATCAATTTATTTCAGCATGGTCATGCATTTTCCTTCAGTCTATCTCATCAAGGGGCCTATAGATATCTTTCTCATATTAATGAGGGATAAATTCCTTCTGAATCACTCACATTCATCACATAACTAATTTCATATCCAATAACATCCTATCTAATCGTCCGGATAAAGACAACGTTAGAATGTGTCAAAACATAAAATAGCTATGTAGAAATCCATGATGATTTCAAGGTCAAAGGACCGAAATAAAATTACTATGATGAGAAATTCTTATGACAGTAATCTATGCAGTATTCTCATAGTGGGTCAATCCAGTACATGATCTCTCGTCATATACCTATGAGTTGACTTAATATCTCATATTCATGATTAGTAAAACATAACCATTAGTCAATATCATACTAGCCTTAATACTTTAATATTTATATAATGAATAAATGGCTAGGGATAATTAGAATAGAACTCTTATTTTAATCTAAGGATTTTACTATCAAGCCACATACTTGATGGCCATAGTAAGAATTAACCATTCATATAATTATCATAAAATCAAATGATAATGAAATACCTCTTTATTAATAAAATAAGAAAGTCAATACATAATCAAATGATTGACCTAATACAGATCACTAACAATCTCCCACTTGCACTAGGCCCAATCAACATCGTATCGAATACCCATGGACCTAGTATGACTCTCATGTTTAGGTTGTGGAAGAGGCTTAGTCAGTGGATCAATAACATTATCATTTGTAGGTACTCTGCATATCTTGACATCTCCTCTCTCAATGATTTATCGAATGAGATGATAATGCCTGAGTAAGTTTTTGGATCTCTGATGTGATCTAGGCTCCTTAGCTTGGGCTATAGCTCCATTATTGTCATAATACAAGTTCACTGGATCTGATATACTAGGAACAACACCTAGTCCAGTTATGAACTTCTTGATCTAAACAACCTCCTTAGCTGCTTCTGAAATAGCTATGTATTCAGCTTCTGCTGTAGAATCAGCAATAGTGTCTTTCTTGGAACTCCTCCAGCTCACTACACCTCCATTCAAACAAAACACATATATTGACTATGATAAAAAATCATCCTTATCAGTATGGAAGCTGGCATCTGTGTAACCATTTACAACTAGCTCATCTTCCTTACCCCCATATAATAAAAATACATCCTTAGTTCTTCTCAAGTATTTAAGGATATTTTTAACTGCTGTCTAGTGACTTTCACCTAGGTCTGCTCGGTATCTGCTCGTTGTGCTCAAGGCATATGAAACATCAGGTCGAGTACACAACATTGCATATATGATAGATCCAATAGCAAAAGCATATGGAATCTTACTCATGCGGTCTCGCTCATCTTATGTCATAGGACACTGAGTTTTGCTAAGACTAATGCCATGCGACATTGGCAAGAATCCTCTCTTGGAATCTTGCATACTAAACCTATTCAATACCTTATCAATATAAGTGCTTTAACTTAGGCCAATAAGCCTTTTAGATCTATCTCTATAGATCTTGATGCCTAATATATAAGCAGCTTCACCTAAGTCTTTCATTGAGAAACAATTCCCTAACCATGATTTAACATCTTGTAAAATAGGGATATCATTTCCAACGAGTAGTATGTCATCCATATACAACACTAAAAACACAATAGCACTCCCACTAACTTTCTTGTATACACAGGGTTCATGATCATTTTTAATGAAGCCAAATTCTTTGACTCCTTCATCAAAATGAAGATTCCAACTTCAAGATGCTTGCTTCAATCCATAAATGGATCTTTGAAGCTTGTATACCTTTCCAGAATTCTCAGGACTAACAAAACCCTTTGGTTGTGTCATGTACACATCCTCAAGTAAATTTCCATTAAGAAATGTTGTTTTGACATCCATTTGCCATATTTCATAATCATAGTATGCAGCTATGGCAAGGAGAATTTGAATAGATTTTAGCATAGCCACTGGTGAAAAGGTTTCATCATAGTCTATACCATGTGTTTATTTGAAACCTTTTGCGACCAGTCTTGCCTTAAAGGTATGCACATTGCCATCCATGTTGATTTTCTTTTGAAAACCCATTTGTACCCAATATTTTTTAAACTATCATTTGAGTTAATCAAGGTACATACTTGGTTATCATACATGGATTGCATTTTTTATCTCATGGCTTCAAGCCATTTCTCAGAGTCAAGACTATTTATAGCCTCCTGATAGGATGTGGGCTCATTTTGATCCACAATTAACACATCATTATCACTGGTTATGAGAAATCCATATCTCATGGGGATTTGATGTGTCTTACCAGACCTCCTTGGGCCTTCCGGTACTTGTGCAAGCTCAATAACTACTTGTTGATTCTGCTGTGGTTCCATATCAGGTACAATGCTATTTTATGGGCCTTGAACTTCTTCAAGTTGCACTGTGCTCCCATCGGTTCCTTTGGAAATAAACTCTCTTTCCAAGAATATACCATTCCGAGACACAAACACTTTATTCTCAAATGCATTGTAGAAGTAATATCCTTTAGTTTCTTTAGGATATCCCACAAAAAGGCATTTTTCATATTTGGGTGCCAGTTTATCTGAGATTTGACACTTCACAAAAGCATCACATCCCCAAATCTTAATAAAAGACAAACTGGGAGTTTTTCCAGTCCATTTCTCATATAGTGTCTTTTCAACTGCCTTTGATGGAACTCTATTCAAAATGAATGCAGTAGTTTCTAAAGCATATCCCTAAAAAGAGATTGGAAGATCAGATTAACTCATCATAAATCAAACCATATCCAATAGAGTCTGATTTCTGCATTCAGACACACCATTCCATTGTGGTGTACCTGGAGGAGTCAATTATGAAATAATCCCACAATCTCTAAGATGATATGTAAATTCTTGGTTTAAATATTCACCATTTCAATCATATATTAGTGTTTTAATATTTTTACCAAGTTGATTTTGTACTTCATTCTTGAAAATTTAGAACTTTTTAAAAGATTCAGATTTATGTTTCATAAGATAGAGATAACCATATCTACTGAAATCATCTGTGAAAGTTATGAAGTACTAAAAACCTCCTCTAGTAGTTGAGCTTAATGGTCCACATACATCAGAATGTATTAGGCCCAATAAGTCATTAGCCCTCTCACTCTGTCCAATAAAAGGTGCTTTAGTCATTTTTCCAAGTAAACAAGATTCACATGTATCAAATGATTCATAATCAAATGAATTTAAAAGCCCATTTTGATGTAACTTTAAAATGCATTTCTCATTTATATGGCCTAAACGACAATGCCAGAGATAGGTCGAGTTTAAATCATTAGATTTAGACATCTTTGTATCTATGTTATATATTGGCATTTCATTAGTGTCTTCAGCTTCTAAAACATAAAGTCCACTAGTGCATGGAGCATATCCATAGAAAATGTTATCCTAATAAATATTGTATTTATTATTCTTAATAATTAATTCAAACCCTTTCTTGTCCAAACAAGAAACAAAAATAATATTCCTATGCATAGTAGGTACATAATAACAATTTTCTAAAGATAAAACAAGTCCACTAGGCAAAGGTAACTTATAAGTTCCTACAACTAAAGTAGCAACTCTTGCTCCATTGCTAACTCATAGGTACACTTCACCTCTTGCCAATGATCAACTCCTTTTTAGACCCTACACATTTGTACAAATGTTAGATCCTGATCCAGTATCTAACACCCAAGAATCAAAATCAGAAGTAGATAGATTTAATTCTATAACATGAATACCTGAAGAGGTAGTCTCACCACCCTTTTTCTTCTTCAGATCATCCAAATAGAGCTTGCAATTTCTTTTCCAATGGCCTGGCTCATTACAGAAAAAGCAAATTCCTTCCTTTGCTTTAGGGTCAGCCTTGGATTTGGGCTTGGGCTTCTGAAAGCCTTTAAAGACCTTGCCCTTGCCCTTTCCAACCCTTTTCATCCCCTTTCCCTTATTGACCATGAGAACATCCTTGGTGTTACTCTTGATGTTCTTTTCAGCAGTTTTCAGCATCCCATGCAACTCTAAAATAGTCTTCTCCATACTATGCATATTGTAATTCATAACAAAGTTGTCATAAGCTTTAGGCAAAGATTGGAGAATAATATCCACAGCCAGTTCTTATTCGATCTTAAGACCAAGCTTGTCCAAGTGGTCAAGATGACCCTTCATCTTGAGAACATGAGGACTGACAGAGCCGCCAATAGTCAGCTTGCAGGAAAGCAATGCCCTGATGGTATTGAACCTTTCAATTCTGGCTTTCTCTTGGAACATTTCCTTGAGATGGCCTATCATAGTATAAGCCTCCATTTCCATCAGCTGCTTTTGTAGCTCAAGCTCCATACATCCAGGCATAACACAAATGACATTAGTAGAATCATTAAGATGCTTATTATAAGCATCCCTTTGTGCTCTAGAAGCATTGGCAGCTGGTTCCTTAGGGATGGGTTGATCAAGGATGTTTTCCTTTCTCTCATGCTTAAGAACAATTCTTAGGTTTCTATACCAGTCAAGAAAGTTAGTCCCATTGAGCTTATCCTTCTCAAGGATCAATCGTAGCGACACGGTAAATGTAGTGTTTGAAGTCATTTTGTACAACAAATATATGCAAAATCCATTCAGTATTTTATTAAATATGTATGAGGCATAATTAAAAACTCCCACTAAATTTACTTAAATCAATAACCCTCTAAGTTAATTTTACAAATTTTAGTGGGCCAAGATCCATATTTCACCATACTCTAAGTGAGCTTTGGCTCATCGCCTAAAATATGGTTATTTAGGTAGACAATTCTTATCAATTACATCTCATGTAACTCTTGGATGGTATGGGATTTGACATCACATGTTATAGCTAAAAATCTCATCTAATGCCCTAGGTCCAAAACCATTTTGATAACCTAGTTAAGTCAGACAATATCAAACGTTTGGATAGCACCATTATCCAACTTGCCTTCCTCGGATAAATTTATACACCCTGCTTTAGTAGGCCCATATATAATAATCTAAGGCTTGACAAGTGTTGAATTTATGGGAGGCATTAAATGAGGGTTCATCTTTATTTAATCTTATTTAGTTATTGTTATGTTGTATTGCATGGCATCACATGGCATCACATACATAACAACTAAAATAAATGTGACATAGCATGACCCAAATCTAAATTGATCTTCATAAGCCAATATAAAGATCAAAGGTCAAACCTAGGTAATATTACAATTACAAATTGAGCCTCTAACTTGGATCTCCATCTTCTACCATGGATCTCCTTCTTTGGTTCCCACCTTGGATCTCCATCCTGGGCCTCCAACTTGAATTGGATCATGGGTCTTGATTCACATAAATTATTGTAATTTATTCTACACTATTATAATAAAATAAATACAATAAAACAAAAATGACTCGCAGGCCATATTTAAAATTACAACCCATAAAAATTAAATCTAATAACATTGGTCTAAGGGCCATGCTATGCATAATAAACAACAAACGGGGTCTAGGGGCAGTGCCCCTTGGCGGGGTCTAGGGGCAATGCCCCAGGTAGCGATCCCACTGGCCAGTTAGTGGCTCCAACGGTAAACACTTTACCTTAGTTCTTCAGTAAATTGCCTTTCAAATTTCTTAACATTAATGAATTTTCGTAATCAAATTACTATAAAATCAACTTGTTCAAAAATAGATAAAATGCTCAATTAAAACAGCCACCATGAAACCCTAATTTGTGTCAAGGAAGCAACCAACCAATTTTTGTAATCAAATTACTGAATCAGCTGTTACCTAAAACAATATCACTTTCTTTACACAGCTTACAGTCTAAAAATTCCGTTCAAAATAGATCAAAAATTTTTTTTAGTTTTTCATAAAAACATCTGTGCTAGTAGCTGATTTTGATCACAATCAAAAATCATAATAAAAGGGGTAATAAACAGATCAATTCATATACTTTTACAAATTTGACTGCCTATGCATCAGGTCACACGACCATGTGCAAAATGCGCATGGCCATGCTACCTGATTGGCATCATATCATGCACGGCCATGTGGCAAATGCGCACGGCCATGCTACCTGCTAGCATAGATTATACTTAATTCATTTTTCATGAAAAAACATTATGTATTCATAAAATCAAAAACTGCTTTTAGTTTAATCATATTAAACCATTATAAACATTAATCAAATTAATGTTGAATTCCGTTTTCAAATAGATTACTAAGAATTTTCACAAAACAAATCAAAGATAATTTTGAAAACCCTTTTCAAAATGAATCATAAACCCTAACATATATCACATATATACATAATCAATTAATCGAATTACAAGGCTTTGATACCACTGTTGGGGTTTCGTGATACAAACGCAGCGAAAAAATTAAAATTTTATCACGTTCCCTAACTTGGATCCATGTAATTCAACTACTTGATTAAATCTAGGGTTTTAAGAATCTCACCAAAATGCAAAAGAGGCAAGATTTTCTGGAAGGATGAGAGGAGGTTCACACCAGTGACACCTTACCTTGAGCTTTTTGCTTTAGTTGTTCGAATCAAGATGTCTCCAAAAGGATGCGTCCTCTATAAGTATCCACACGAACAGCCCTTCACAAAATGAATTAGAATGTGTGCTAGTAACTTTCTTGATTGTCTCACAAATCAAGAATAAAAGAAAAACTCTATGTTTGTTTTCTATGAAAAGAGAAAACCATTTTTGGAGGCAAGGAAAACAACTGTTAAACCCTAGAGACTATAACATATTTATAGACTCCAAATTAGGGTTTCACCTAACAATGACCTTTTGGTAATTTTCCATTTATTATATTCTGATTTTTTTTTAAAAACAAATCAGAAATAATATCTTATTTATTTATTTATTTAAAATAACATTTATCTTAAATAAATAAATAAACAAATAAATAAATAAATAAAACACTTTAATTACTTATTTCCATAGAGTTTATTTTGGGCTTATTAAACCCATAATCGCTTTGGGCTTGTTCTAAGTGTATGACCCTGTAGGCTCACATAATATTGGCAGTGGGCCTAAATCTCTATTTAAGCCTATAAATCATAAGTGGCCTCTAGCAAGACATTATGACTACCCAAGTCATGTGAAGTCAATAATTCGACATAATCTAATTACAGTGAATTTTATCGTCCCTTTATCACATGATATCTTAATTGAATATCAGGCATAGAATGTCATCCTTATATAGTTTAATATTATGACTTGATTCCAAGTAGACTAAAAATGATAACTCTTTATCAATTCATTTCAGCATGGCCACGCATTTTCCTTCAATCTATCTCATCAAGGGGCCCATAGATATCTTTCTCATATTAATGAGGGATAAATTCCTTCTGAATCACTCACATTCCTCATATAACTAATTTTATATCTAACAACATCCTATCTAATCGTCCGGTTAAAGACAATGTTAGAATGTGTCAAAACCTAAAATAGCTATGTAGAAATTCATGATGATTTCAAGGTCAAAGGACTGAAATAAAATTACTAAGATGAGAAATACTTATGATAATAATCTATGTGGTATTCTCATAGTGGGTCAATCCAATACATGATCTCTCATCATATACATATGAGTTGACTTAATATCTCATATTCATGATTTGTAAAACATAACCATCAATCAACATCATACTAGCCTTAATACTTTAATATTTATATAATGAATACATGGCTAAGGATAATTAGAATAGAACTCTTATTTTAATCTAAGGGTTTTACTATCAAGTCACATACTTGATGGCCTTAGTAAGAATTAACCATTCATATAATTATCATAAAATCAAATGGTAATGAAATGCCTCTTTATTAATAAAATAAAAAAGTCAATACATAATCAAATGATTGACCTAGTGCATATCACTAACATGCCTAAGCTGCCTTATAAAAGGTTTTCAACTTAGCGAGCTTTTTTTTTTGTGCCATTCATAATTTTAGCTCATGCAGGCCAGAAGCAATGTTGAGCTTTAAGTATAGTATCTCTTCAAGAATCTTCCATTGATTGGCCTAATGCGCAACCCATCTTTGTCAATAATTTTGTAAGCGCCATTAGTGTAAACCTCTTAAACAACATAGGGACCATCCCAGTTTGAAAGGAACTTGTTACATATACAGCATAAGAAGACTATTGGTCTACACATTGCAAGAACCAAATCTCCAACTTAAAATGATTAAGGCTTCACTTTTTTGTTAAACGCCTTGGACATTCTGGCTTAGTAACACCCCAATCTCTATTATGCTTCAAGTCTCTTCTCATCGAAAGCTTCTAATTCTTCAAGGCACAGGTGCACATTACCTTCATTAGAAAGACCTTCTTCAATGGCAATCCTTAAGGATTAGACTTGGCATTCTAATGGCAATACAGCTTCAGAGCCATACACTAAGCAATATGGAGTTCCCCCCATTGATGTCCAATGTATAGTTCGATAAGCATATAGAGCTTCCCCAATTTTTCATGCCAATCCTTTTTGTACGGCTCATGATTTTCTTTAATAAATTACATAAAGTCTTATTAAATGCCTCTGCAAGACCATTAGCTGGTGCATGGTACATGGAAGAGTTATGTTATTTGAACTTGTACTCTATATATAACTTATCCATTGTTTTATTATCGCACTCTTTTCCATTATCAGTGATGATGTAGCAAGGCACTCCATGGTGAAAATTATGTAATTTTTTTATAAATTCACTACCATTTCCTTCTTGACTTTTTTGAGTGCGATAGCTTTATCCCATTTGGAAAAGTAGTTAGTTGCAGCTAAAATATAAAGATGTCCTTTTGAACTTTAAGCAAAGGACCAACTACATCCAATCCCCAAGCATCAAAAGGCCAAAAAGCAATAGTTAGATGAAGCAGCTTAAGAGGTTGGTGAATTATATTAGTATAGAACTGATAACCTTCACACTTTTTGGCATACTCTATATAATCTTTTACCATTGTTGGCTGATAGTATCCCATCCTCTTAATATAAAAATATAGTTTAGGCTTTAACTGATAGGCCCCACACACCTATGAGTGTACTTCTTCTAGCATTTTGTTTGCTTCAACTAAACATTGCAACCATATATTCCCAAGAGAACAATGATAGAGAACATTTTTATAAATAACAAAATGAAGTGCTCGTCTTTTGATTTCTACTTCATGTCGAGCTTTGTTAACAACTTTCCATGATTCAAGTACTCTATCAAAGGTTGGCACTAATCTTCCTTTTCTACTTCAAAGACAGAAGTATAGTTCAGTTGCTCATAATCATTAGTAATCACAGGCACACAATTTGGCACTGCCCATCTTCTATAAATGGGAATTCTACTCTCTATATTTAAAAGAGCTAAAGTTGTTGTAAGGTTGGCAGAGCATCTGCTTGCTTGTTTTCTTTCCTTGGCACATATTCAATGCTTATATCATCAAACTTTTCTAACTGTTTGGCCGCATGTTGAAAGTAAAGAACCAGTTTAGGCTTTTTTACATCATAAACCAAAAGAAGTTGATTGACCACTAACTTAGAATCTCCAAACACTTCAAGATGACTTATGTCCATATTTGTTGCCATTTCAAGACCTAATATGAGTGCTTAGTATTTAGCTATATTATTATAGCAACATTCAGTAAGACTGAAGGCATATGAAAGCACATCCCCTTCTAAGGAGACAAAGATAACTCCAGCCCCGACACCATCTTGGCGAGCAGCCTTATAAAAATGCATTATCCAATGTGATCTTTTAATGAACATAGCTGCTTCATTTGGTAGGTCATTAGAAAATTGTGAATCATATAGAATTGGATGATTAGCTAAAAATCAGCAAGTGCTTGACCTTTTACTACATTTTAAGAAATAAAGCTTATGTCAAACTCTTGTAAAAGGAGAGCTCACTTTGCTAGCCTTCCGAAGAGTACTAGTTTAGACATTATTTACTTTATTGGATTAGTTTTAGAAATCAATATGATTTGATGAGCTTGTAGATAATGTCTAACCTTTTTAATGGCAAACATCAGTGCCAAACACATCTTCTTAATTAGAGAATAGTTCAACTTAGCCCCACTTAGAGTTTTGCTAAGGTAATAAAGTACACATCCCTTTTTGCATCATTTTCTTATGCCAATAAGACTCCTAAGGAGCACTCTTAAGCCGCAGTGTATAGAATCAAAGGACAACATGGAATTAAGGCTTACTAGACTAGAGGGCTTAACAAGTATTTCTTTATATTCTCTAAAGCATTGCAACAAGCTTGATCCCATATGAAAGGGACATCCTTTTTCATTAACTTGGGAAATGACTGACATTTACCAATAAGATTGGATATGAACCGTTGAATGTAAACTAACTTCCCTTGAAAGCTCTTAAGTTCATGCATATTTCTTGGCTCATGCATCTTCAAGATAGCATCAATTTTAGATTAATCTATCTCAATTCCTCAGTATCATATGATGAACCCTAGGAATTTTCCTGTTGAAACTCCAAAAGCACATTTTAATGGATTCATTTTTAATTAATACTTTCTCAACCACTAAAAAACCATGCGTAAGTCCTTGAGATGTTCTTCTTTCCTTTTGGTTTTGACCACTAAATCATCAACATAGCACTCTATATTTTTTTGCAACATGTCATCAAAGATTTTTTGCATTGCCTATTGGTACGTTGAACTTGCATTCTTTAAACTAAAGGGTATAACCTTGTAGCAGTATATCCCTTTCGGAGTATAAAATGTAGTTAATGCTTAATCTTCCTCTACCATTATGATTTGGTTGTCCCCAAATGAACCATCCAAAAATGATTAGACTTTATAACCAATTGTAGCATCGATCATGATCTCTGGAATTGGTAATGGAATATCATTTTTGGTGTAAGCATTATTTATATCCTTAGAGTCAACGCAGACCCGAATTTTCCCGTTCTTCTTTCTTATAAGCACAATATTAGAAATCCAAGTAGGGTACTGACCTTTCTTAATAAACTTTGCATTAATGAGTTTATTAACTTGATTCTTTATTTATGGTATCAATTCAGGACAAAAATGTTTTTGAGCTTGCTTTATCACCTTAGCTCCTTTTCGTACAGTCAAATGATGAACAACTATTTTTGGGTCAAGCCTTAGCATTTCTAAATATGTCCATATAGAGACATCATGATACTCTGAAAGAATTTTAACATAATCCTACATTTCTTTAAGTGTCAAGTTTGCACTCAAGAATGTTGGATGAACATCTTAAGGAGTTCCAAGGTTGACCTCTTTTAAGTCATCAACTATAACCTTATTTCCTTCTTTAAAGGTTAGAGGAGCAAGTTCAATGCATTCTTCAATGAGGACTTTATCATCTTGATCTAACTCTTTTATAGTGATATGGTTGACTGCTATATTCATCTTTTCATTATCTTTATCAATTGGGTGTGGTTCTTGACCAGTGACAACTATTGTTTATTATCTACCCTTTAATTATTGGCCAGTAGACACTATCCATTTAGTACACCTCTTTATTTTGGAAAGAAACTTGTTGTGTATGTCTTTTGAATCAATCTCAGCAACGTGTTCTTTTTTCACATTGAACTTCTTCCTTTTTGAGATTAATGCTCTAATCCTAGCATGCACATAAGTCCTGGGTACTTGTAAATCCTTAAGTCTTTGACTACCAATTTTATCAAATACTAAGACATGATTGACAGGGTTGCCAAGGCAATCAAACATTGAAGTCCTCTTATTGGGGGCTCCATACTCATGCTCCTCTTCCATTTCTTCAAAAGTTATATGCTATGAAGTCTCCTTTTGAAACTTCAGGCATAGTGGGTTAGTTGAATTATACTCCAAACCAGATTTAGATGACACAAGTTGATTCTTCTCTTTCCATACCAATCGAGGCTTCTTAGCACTTTGTTGGCTTAGCTCAAAACTTACCACTATCTCTCCTGCTAACTTTGATGTGTTTTATTGACCATAGCCAATTTTAGATAGTAGTTTGTAAGCATTTAGGTCAAAGCCATTAGTTCTTCTTATTAGTAAATCACCATGTTCTATTATAAGGCTTTGAGATGGCTTTGTGAATCCTTGTAATGGAGGTTTATGAACACTTGAAGATGCGATTAGCAAGTTCTAATTCTATGAACTTTTGATAATCACTTCCTCATATATATTTGAACTTGGTGTCACTCCCTTTTTTAGTGTTTCATGAGATCTACCAATAAATTGAGGGCCCTTACTTATAAAAACATCATTTTTTATATCTCTTCTTGTATGGGGGATTCCTTTGAGTCACATGATTCCTTTCCACACACTATAGAATCATTATAAAATGTTGCATTAGTGAAATATGACTCTGCCATGGTAAAGGGTTTAAAGTCAGCATCTACCCTTTTTACTTGTCCGTTTTGGCAATACTTAAAGTATTGGTAAAGTGTAGATGAGATAACACCATACTTATGTATCTATGGCCTTTTAAGTAGCATTTTATAGGTGGTCCTAGCGTTAATCACCTAAAATAAAGCATCTAACCTAAATTTGTCCATGAGCATTAACAACTGAATTTTTCCTAGAGTTATTTGCCCTCCTTGGTTAAACCCCTGAGTTGTCAAGCAATTCTTCATAAGCTCATCCATGGGTATACCAAAGTCCTTTAAGGTCTTAAGCAATAAGATGTTCACAATAGATCCATTATCTATGAGAATCCTATTGATCTTTTGTTTATTAACATAGCCTTGAACAAAAAGTGGGTGATTATGAAGCTTTGTCCTAAGCAACAAATCCTCATCAGTGAAACATACTTTTTTTATACATGGACTATAAGCAAACTTCTTAGACTTGAGTTTTTCTTCCTATAAATCCTCATGGTCATTTGAATCTTCATTAAGGTAGTAGTAAGTAATGACATCATGATTTTAGTATGAGAATTCTTTTAGCAAAAACTCCTTGAGGGTCATATATTTATTAATTTTTGTATGATCTCATCTTCTATCTTGTATGAAGGAGCCTTTTTCTTTGTTACTTCTAAAGCAAATGGCTTTCTAATAGGCCTTTTTACGACTTTAGTTCTATTAGGAGTGGACTTTAGTATGGGCTTGTTCCTTTTTTTCCCCTCTTTTAAGTGATAAGAGTCCATCATTCATTAGAATAATCTCCCATATATTGACATTTGATGCCCCCAATTGAATGTGAGACTTCTTGCATATTAACTTGCATAGATTGAGGTAAAATTTGGCCATCAACAAGGTGAGCTAAAACAACAACAGGCTTAAAACTTCTAAACTTCACAATTATATAATGGTGAACAATAATTGAAGTTGTATTGGAAGTGCCAATTTCTTCATAAAAAATAACTTCTCCCTTTTCATACAACTGCATAATCTTATCCTACAAAATAAAACATTTTTTAATAGGATGACTAACCAACCAATAATGCTTACAGTAATTTGGATTATTCACCCAATTAGCTTTTTTAGGGTGCTTCATCTTAGGTAGTTGAATGAGATTGGCTTTAAGTAAGTCATTTAGCATTTGAGGAACACTAGCATCCGAAAAAGGTACTCTTTTTCTTGCCTCTCTTTTAAGGTACTCTTCTCTGCACCTTGGCCTTAAGTATTAGCAATCTTTACCTCTTGCTTCTTTTCATACTTGCTATAAATTCTAACAGGCATAGTACTCATAACCATGGCTTGTTTAGTTTCTACTTTTATAGATAGTTTACCCCCTTTGTGAGCATCTTGCCTTTCTTTTCCTTTCTTTAGGTCTTCCATAGGTAACTTTTGACCTCTAGTAGTAGCAATACTTAACCCCATGTCGTGTGCTCTAGTGGCCAGCTCTTCAAAGGTTTTAGGCTTAATACCCTAAAGAATGTAGTGTAACCCCTAATGCATGCCTTAAATGCACATGTCTAAAATAGAGGTTTTAAACAAATGATCCTTGCAATTGAGACTTAAATTCCTCCATCTATAAATGTAGTCAATGACAGGTTCTTCAGACCACTGGCATGAATTTTTAAGCTCTATCATGCTAACAATTCGATGGGTGGTGTAGAAGTGATTGAGGAACTCATGTTCTAATTGTTCCTATCCATCAATAGTGCCTAGTTCTAAGTTCGTATACCAGTCAAAAGCATTTCCCTTTAAGGATCAAACAAACTACTTAACCATTAAATCACTAGAGGTACTAGCATTGTTGTAAGTTTCCATGAAGTTAGCCACTTGCTGCCTTGGGTTACCTTTACCATCAAACTACTAAAACATTAGAGGTTGATAATTGGCAAGCATTTTCATAATATCAATCCTCTAAGAATATGGCTTGTCATACATTTATGAAGGTTGATTAATACTTTCTACTTGACCTTTGACAGTTTCCTTAACAAGGTCCTTCACTTAATCCGTAGTTATAGATCCATTGGTAAGTACTTAGGTAGACTTTGATGCTACACTATAAGTGGAACCAATAGCAGTATTAGGAACTTGCATGACTTCTTTATTCTTTTATTATGAATCATTAGTGACCACAACTCCCTTTTCAATTAAGCCATCAACTTTCTTCATTAAAGAGGCAATTTGTCATATTTTTCTTTGATTGAGTCGGTGAGGGCTTCCAAGAACTTGCTTATCTTGGCAACTTGTTCCTCCAAAGAGGTAGTGTTTGTCATTATGACACTTATGACATCAAAAAAGTCATATGGAAAGGTTAATGCATCAACACCAAGAGTGCATCCTTATTCATGGATGAATCAAGACTCTCTTTAATTTTTTATGGAAATTAAGTAGTCACCATTTCTTCAATTGGTGGTGAAGAGCCAAACACACTTTAAAGCTCGATCAATCTCCCTTTGATAATGGCTCTTGGGCTAGCATCAGTAGTGCCTCGCATAATGATGCGGGTAGGTGCCATGAATTGACGATCACCATTGTTATTGTTTGAAGCCATGTATCTTGAATGTTAAAATTTGTGAAACTTCGAAGGAAAGAGATGAAAGGTAGAGAAGTCCCACTTGGTGTGCCATAAATTTGTTAACACAAATTCCTTGTCCTGAAATTAAGAAGTAGGAAAAATAGTAACAAATATCTCTTTTAAATTTTATTAGAATAAAGAATTAGGGTAGAATCTATAATATAAATCTCTACAAGTGTAGAGCTTGGAGCCTTTGATGCTATCCTTCGTTGATAACAGATCAAGGGCATAAAAAGCTTGTTCTTGAATCCGTATGAGATTTCTCCTTCGATTTTGGTGAAGAAGATGGGTTAAATCTGCAAAGAGTGATGAACACCATTTGAAGACTTATGCTTGGAGATTTGAAGACTTGAACACCTTTTAATTTGTAGATAAAGAAGTCTTAATGATTTGATTGGAGTTGTCTTGACTTGATGTTTTAATTGCAGAATTCTAGTGATTTGAGACTTGATCTTCTATCTTCGTGTCCCTTTCAAATGACCCACATGCACTCCTATTTATAGAGAATTTGAGGAGGTGCATTTATGGTATATTTCTTTGTAGGGAAAGAATATATATTTTCTACTTAATTAAAAAATAATATATTCTTTTTGTATTTTAGGCAAGAATATATTTTCTTTTGACTGTTACCTTTTTTACAAAAAATATATATACATAGTCTCCATATATATTTTGCCTTATATAGAGAATAATATATTCTTTGTATCTTTTTATTTAGCAATTGACATATTAAATAATATTGAACTTTATTTGATTAATTAATTCATTAAAATTAGTTATCAAATAATTTTGCTAGCCCAATTGGGATAAACCCAAAATTTATTAATGGGTTTCAAAAATTTATATGTCTACAATATGAATCTTAACCAACTTCTAAGCATGACCTCTTGATTCAAAATGTTCATTAATTTTTTTTTATTATTATTATTATTATTATTATTATTATTATTATTATTATTATTATTATTATTATTATTATTATTATTATTATTATTATTATTATTATTATTATTATTATTATTATTATTATTATTATTATTATTATTATTATTATTATTATTATTATTATTATTATTATTATTATTATTATTATTATTATTATTATTATTATTATTATTATTATTATTATTATTATTATTATTATTATTATTATTATTATTATTATTATTATTATTATTATTATTATTATTATTATTGCAATCATGAGATATTGCAATATTATATTGGATATGAAATTAACTTTCATTCTCATTTCATGGTTGATGTTTTGATTTTTTTTTTTTTAGTGTTTGTTAAAATTCAGAATTGTTTATCTAATAACTTGAATTTAAAAAAAACCTAGACACCTCTTTTCTCTCAATTATTGGTTTTTATATAACTTTTATCTTCGCTATCACCGATCATCTTTTCAATTGGTGGTGGTCCCTTTTATTTCTATTTTATTTGCTTTATTTTACTTTTTTTTACATTGAATAAATATAGATTTTTTCTCTATTTTTCTTTTAATTGAAATTTTGAATCTTTTTTCATGGAGTTCTTGCCCTTAATGAGATTTCTATGGTTTTCCTTTATGAAATTATTACCCTTAGTTGAATTTTTATGATTTTCCCTTATGGAATTTAGATATCTCCTTATTGTGAATTTTCTGTTGGTATTTCTACAATCAGAGTCATTTAAAGATTAGGATTCAATTTACAACTAAATAAAGCCACTGAGTGGAGCATATGGATCGCCGAGACGCAAATCAGAAGAGGTTTGTCAACGCAATTAAGGAATAACAACTAAAAAATTTATAATTTTAGTGAATTTTTTTTTGGTATTTCTTAATTGTAATGTTATTCTTATTATTATTTATTCAATACGAACTCTTAATCTTCAATGAATGAAAGGTTTATCTTTTTCTCTTAAAAAAAAATGTTTATCTAATGCGTTGGATCAATCCCATTCAAATATGTGACTTAATTTTATCAGTTAGTTTCATAACTAATGATAGGATTTTTTTCCTTATAAAAAATAATGAAAATATAAAAAAGATATATGTTAGAAATCCCACATCAAATATATACTAAACAATCAAACGTCATATAAAGAATAAAAGATCAACCACCCAAGTGACTAGTTCTAATCTTTTTGGTTATGGTTCGACCCAAAACTACTAAAGTTCAAATGCATTTTTTTCATTCAATATATAGGATTGTTATACCATGGACCTCTATCCATATGCAATATGGACTAGAAGTCCATTACACGTGTAAATAAAAAAAAAAACACCTCTTTTTTTTTCATGTCAAACATTTTTTTTTACATCAAACATTCTCTTTTTTTTTCTTTATGTTAAACTTTGTTTTAATTAGTTAACTTCTCTTTATACTTGTAAAATTAATAGGTTAATGAATCAAAACTATGAATTTCAGTAATTTTCACTTGTACGTTCTTGAGAATCAATGAATTTACAGGTCAAAATCAATGAGTTTGCTGCAAATTCATTGACCTTTGCCTACAACTTTAATGAACATATAAGTGAAAATCAATGAATTTGCATCAAGTTTATTAACCTTTGCCTATATTTTCATTAAACTTCACCTACAAACTCCTTGACTTTTACCTGCAGATTCACATTCAATTTAATTTTTATTTAATAACACATGGACTTCCAATCAATAACACATGAATCTCTACATTATAACTAATGAATTTATATGTACAAACTAAACAAATACAACAAAATTAGTGAAAATCCAATCAAAAAATTACAAAAAGAAGAAGAAGAAGAAGAAGAAGAAAAAGAAGGAGTAACTATTGAACATATATGTATTTTTCATAAATCCACCATATTTGACTCAAGTCATGATTTAATGTTTTGAAACACTTAAGAGAAACCTCAAAGAAGAAGAAGAAGAAGCAGCAGCCACTGATTAAAAAAAAGTGCAGAAAAGAGGGGAAGGATCGTAACCGGAGAAAAGGAAAAGAAAGAGAACAAGGAAGGGAAAAAGGTGAGGGATCGTGATCGAAGATAGCGAAAAGAAAGAGAAGAAGAGCAAAAGAAGAAGAAGAAGAAGTGTGTTAAAAAAAAAAGAGAGAATGAAGTGTTAAATAAACAGACTAATACGTGTAATATAACTTTGATCCATATTGTAATATGAACAGCAGTACATAATATAATATATATATATATACAAAAATTCTAAGAATACAAATTGCAAATGCATTTTTTTCTAGTTATAATCAATTTTATATTAATTTTTTAAATATAATATTTATAATTATAATGTAAATTAATTATTGAAAATTTTTACTAGTTATGTGGTCTTACTTGAATTAAATTATATTAATAAAAGTTTAATAAATTTTGGATAATAATAATTAAAAAAATGATGGGTTTTAAGAAAAATAATTCTCAGCCCTTTCTTGTTTTAACTAAATCAACAAGGTTTAATCCACAAGAAAAAGAAATTCAATGAGGATTCTATATAGTAATTATATCTTGAGTTCTTTTACCATAAATAATTATCCATGTTTGTATGTAGAATTTTATATTACCATATGTTGTATTAACATAAATATTTTGACTCATAGTTTCACCATTAAACTTTATTCAATTAATCTCTAGTACTCCTCGATTGTTATTATATTTTATTCAACATTTAAACTTTTATTTGAATATATATATATATATATATATATATATTGAAGTATTTTGTAAATCAATATTAATATGGATATATGAGAAACTTATATAAACTAAAATAATATTCAACGAAAAAGAAAATATAATCAAAAATAAATTTTTTCTAACTTTTTTATATTAATTTCTATTTATATATTTTGAAACTGAATTTAGTATTTCATGTTTAAAATTAAATTTATATCCGTTTTGATATTATATGAGTTAAATATAGTAAAAAAGAACAAATTAAAAGTGAAAAACTTTAAAATGAAAATTTAAAAGTTGAATATAAAATAATAAAAATTAAAGAGCGTAAAAGATTTATCAAATTCAGGGGTAAAACTATTCATTCAGCCATAAAAATAATGATTTAGAATCATACAATCAATCTGATAAAACTACAGATTGTCCTTGGTAAGTTTCTTAAGAAAACAAAAATAAGACTAGATGTATCATGCCATCTAACAAAATTAAATATTGGCATATTGAAAAGCAAAAAAATAAAAAAAGAATTTTAGAGAAAGATTTGTATGATCTTCGACTTGTCTTCTATAATTCATCTTTTATTAAATAAATGCCCATTTATAAATTAATTTTGCCGACTAAAGATCGAGTAGCCACTTAACAACCCTCGAAAAATACAAACGAGGCGCTTTAACATGAGGAAATTTATGTTATAGAGATAAAAGCTTTTCTCAAAGACAATCCTCAGTAACTCAAAGATCGAAAACAAATTATTAATTAAAGCAAAGCCGTGTCTTAAGATGTGCCCGCACGTAAAGTTTGCTAAATCTGAGTACGATTTTGCATGATTTGGTTTGTGCCGGAGAAGGTTGAGACTTGTGTTGTGTGGACTAAGGTTGAGAGTTATTCTTAAATCTCCATCTATAAAAACGTTTGCCAGTTTCATCATTTGCATCAAAATCTTGAAACCAATAAAAGTGTTCAATTCTCAAACACATTTTTACAATTCTAAGAATAGTGTTTGAAAAATGGCTTCAAAAGCTGTAGCCTCCACGGCCCTTCTCCTCTCCCTAAACCTCATCTTTTTCAATTTGGTTAGCTCCACCTATTACCCACCGTCACCACCATCACAACCAGAGCTAAAAGGTTATGAACCTGATCACCCCAACTACCCACCAACAGTTCCTGCGCATCCAGAACCTGCAAAATGCGATACCCTAAAGTTGGGTGTATGCGTGGACTTATTCAAAGATTTGTTGAGTGTAAGAGCTGGTATCCCACCACACAGTCCTTGTTGCAGCCTAATTAATGGTCTTGTTGATTTTCAAGCTGCTGTTTGCCTTTGCACTGCCATCAAAGCTAGTCTCCTAGGCATTAACTTAAGTGTTCCAATTGACCTCAGCTTGTTGCTAAACCACTGTGGTAAACAGATGCCAGAAGGATTCGTGTGTGCATGAGTATGGCATTCGATTTAAACTCTGCTTCTACTAATATTGTTAAGTTTGAGACTTCAGGGTGTTTCTATTTTTCTTTTTCTTTTTTTCTGGCCTGTGCCACGGACATTCAATCAATAAGGTGTCACCTTTATTTATTTATTTATTTTGTGGATCAATGGAAGGCTTCTATTGTCTTCTCGCATCCACTGTAATTCGGGTGGTTGTACCTTTATATTAAAATTTATCGATTGTTTTATCCAGTCTTGGTCCATGTACTGAGAAAATTGAATTTGAGTTCATTCTTCATGACAAAATAAATGATAAGAAAGTTTAGCCCTTTGTGAAGTTAAAAAATTTAATAGGAAAATTCTCATTATGTATTACCAGTACTGGGTCTACTATAAAACGGATATATGAGAAAAGAACATCTATACATATTGAGATCATAAATAAATAAAGGGAAATGTTAGGTCTCAGGAATCATGATGTCAACGGCAACATCGTGAGTTTTGACTTTTATCAGAATATTTTTAGTGATAAGCCATACAGTTATTCTGTCCCATACGCCATCCACTCTACTGTTATTCCATATGTAATTACTATTTGTTACTCTTGATTAGTTTTTTATTCTTGTTAATTTGTTATAGTCAGCACTTATCTCTTTTCTATTAACACATGTACCTGTATATATACATATACACGCTACTTTTGTAACACCTGAATACATATGACAAGTTAAATTTGTTCATGATATCAGAGCTTAAAAATGGCTGGGCAAATTGTTCCTATTTCTTCTTCCAATCTCTCTACTTCTACCGCCACCAATCATACACTTTCAATTAAACTAACTTCTCGCAATTAACTCACATGGAAAACATAAAAACTATTGGTCTCTTCTATGCCGCCAACACTTCACCTCAATTACAGTGCTACACTGATAGTGATTGGGGAGGTGATCTCGATGATAGACACTCCACCTCAGATTATGCCATTTACCTTGGCTCCTCTTTGATTTCTTGGCTAGCCAAGAAGCAGCCCACCATTGCCCGTTCGTCCACAGAAAGTGAGTATAAAGTTGTTGCTAATGCTACTTTTGAGTTAATTTGGCTTTGAGATCTCCTCTGTGAACTTGGATATCCCCCTTCTCATGCTACAATTTCTTGTGACAATATTAGTGCACTATATTTAAGCAAAAATCCAGTCTTCCATGTCCGCACCAAGCATATCAAATTGGATTACCATTTTGTTCATGAACAGGTTGCTTTCAGATTTCTCCACCTCCAATATATTTCCACTAATGATCAAATTGCAAACTTGTTCACAAAATCCCTGCCATCAACTCGCTTTCAACAGCTCTTCAATCACTTGTCTCTTTGTGATGGACATGGATTTGCAGGGGCGATAAGCCATACAGTTATTATGTCTCATGACGAGTTTATCGATGTGCAACTTCCGTTTTATATTTTAAAAAAAAAATTAAATTTAAAATAAATTTAAAATTCAAAATAAAATATTTATTAACATTACCAAAAATTATCCCAAAGTGTTTTTTTGTCGTATGCCCATAATATCACGGGTCGCGATACGTATCGATGTTCATAAATAAAATTTATTGTGCAGTTTCCAATTAATTAACTTTAAAATATTCAATTATAAACAATAAACACTTGCAGAAATAAAGAAATCATATATAATTAAGAGAATATTAACAAATAATGCATTAATACAAGATTATTGTCATTATTAGCTTGTGAAGAGAACAATTTGCCAACTAACTAAAATAGAAAACTCCAATGAACAGAAACTGTAAGAAAATTTATATAAAACGATTTGCATTGGCAAGCATGTGCCAATTAACATAACCAATAATATTAATATAACCCACATGCATGCTTCACATTTTGAGAATTTTAAAAACACAGCATATATGTTATTGTTCTTAATCTCGAAGAGAGCGCTTGACGGTGTTCATGTAATCATACATCTCAGAGTCAAAAACTGTCCAACAATATGGCTTCAACAGCTGTAGCCCCTACAGTCCTTCCCCTATTCCTCTCTCTTCTCTTCTTCCAGTTGGCGAGCTCCTTGTCTTGCCCAATGGACCCTTCACAGCTAGGCACATGAGTTGATGTGTTGAATATTTTGACGGGTGTTACATTTGGCGATCCATCAGACTCCTCTTGCTGCAGCCTCATTCGCGGTCTTGATGAAGTCCAGGCTGCTGTTTGCCTTTGCACTGCCAGTCAAGCTGGCATTTTGGGCCTGTCCGCTACAATAAACATTTCTCTTAGCGTCAACCTGTTGCTCAACGAATGTGGGAGGGACGTTCCGCAAGGGATCTGCTGATAAATTTGTTTTTTGTTTGCAATAAGCTATCTGTTTATTTCATTTTAATCTTATTATCGTATTTTCGTTTGGGATTTTTTGGCCTGTGCCATTAAAAAATTATATTTCTAAATTATCCGAAAATATTGATTAATTTTACTATTTTATTAATTAAGTGCTATAAATATCTAGAGATAAAATTAATTCTCATACGTACGAAAGATTTTTTTAAAGTAAATTAATAGAAAATATTTTGATACATTAATAAAAAATATCTAGCGATATCACTATTTACGATAAATTATCAAAATGTTTCCTATTGATTTGTCCATTTATAAAAACATACTAAACTTTTTTCTAAGAAAAATTAAATATTAATGTTCTATTTGTGATAAGTTATCAAAATATTTTTTATTAATTTGCTTATGGGGCAAAATAAAGACATAATTGTGAATTTAAAAAAAAATCATCATAGAGCATCCCGTAATAATTTTGAACTGCTATATATATTATCGTGCTTTTTAATTACCTTTGGAATTGAGACTCGGGAAACAACTATGACAATAATAAGCATAAGTTTATACCAAGAAAACTAGTAAAATTCTCAAATCAAGATTACATACATCTACTGTATAGAAAGTTATTTTTAACGAAAACAATCGTACCTCGCCAAATGATAATATAAAAATACATTTTCACCCCTCATTATATAGGAGTAAATGTAATAGGAAACAGTTTTGTAATTTGTCATGAGTAGCAACATATTATTAATAATGTCGATGTTTGCAGTATTATATGTCACTAACTGCAACATTAATAATTATTTATTTTTTAATGGAAAAAATATTTATGCTAGCGCACCAAATAGTAATTATAAAATTCTACATACAAATATGAATAATTATCTGCGGTAAGAACCTCAAGATATTATTACTATACAGAATTCCCGTTGGACTTCTAATTTCTTTTTCTAGTGAACTAAACCTTGTCAATTCTGTTAAAACAAGAAAGGGTTGAGAATTACTTTTCTTCAAATTTACAATTTTTTAATTTTTAATATTTAAAATTTATTGAACTCTTATTAATATAATTTGATTTATATAATACCACAAAAATTTTCAATAATTAATTTGAAATGCGACTATATACACTATAATTTTTAAAAAAAAATTAATTCAAAATTTAATATAAGAAGAAAAATTTTTCATTTGCATTTTGTTTCTTTTTTATATTTTTTATTAGTTTTGATAAGAAAAAAAAAATCCTATTATTAGCGATGAAACAAACCGATATCTTAATAGAATTAAATGATATATTTGAATGAGATTAATCCAACGTATTAGACAAACAATTCTGAATTTTAATAAGCATTCAAAAAAATTCAAAACATCAGCCATGAAACGAGAATGAAAGTTAATTTCATAACCAAAATAATATTGTAATATCTCATTATTGCAAAAGAACAAAAATTAAATAATAAATTAATGAACATTTTGAATCAAGAGGTCGTGCCTAGATGAATATTTTCTTGTTAAGGCATTTGCTTTCTGTCAACTACTTAAATCATCCCAACTCAGAAATAAATTATTAATCTAAATGAAAAAAATGCATTATGAAATTTTATACCAAACTATTCGCATGGGATGAGGTGAACATTTATATCCTCAATTTATTAAACATTAATCATTGAATTTGGATTCACGGGTAGAGATTATATAAACATGATAGATCATGTTTTCAGTAACATGAGACGATCTTAATGCTTAATATATATATATATATATATATATATATATATATATATATATATATATATTTAAAGACTTCAAGCTTAAAAGAGAGGGCAGCTTGTACCATCTTGGAATGAAATTTTTATAAATTGATAACGTTAACAACAGACCATAATCAATGAAAATTGTAGAAATAAGAAATTTAAACGGCAAAATAAAAGAAATTGCCACAACCCACAAGAACCTTTTAATTGAATATTAATTAATTGAATAACGTTAAAATTTAATGATTCAATTCTTAGGAAAATTTTAATACGTTGGATTTTTTTTATTACCTTTTGTTTCTACTCAATTTTTAATTTAGCCACCATCGATTACTTTTTCCTTCCGCAATAATTCTTTATATTTTTATTTTATTTACTTTACTTTAATTTAACATTGAATAAATATAAATTTTTTATCTGTTTATTTATTTATTGAAATTTTTTAATCTTCTTTCATGAAGTTTTTACTCTTATTATAATTTTTTGTGGTTTTCCTTAATGTAGTTTACATATCTCTTTATTCTGAAATTTTTGTTGGCATTTCTATAATTGGAACCATTCAAAAACCTAAGAGTTAATATATGACTAGGTAAAGTGTCCGAAATATTGTCAAGTTGTAACTTAAAAAACTCTGTCAATGTGATTGAAGAATGATGACAAGAAATTTTATAATTTAATTGATATTTTATTTTTATATTTCTTGATTGTACAAATATTTTTATTTTTTTTCTTTAATTAAGATGTACTTATAATTTTCAAAAATCAAAGATTTATCTTTTTTTTTTTAAATGATATTAATTGAATTGATGAAGACTATGTATATTTTTATTGTACATTATTTTTAATGAGCTTCTGAAGTTGAAATTTTACCTATGTGGTTTTGACTTTTTTTTATATTTTTTATTGGGACCCAATAAATTGTTTAATTTGTAACTTTAAAATCTTGAGGTAGCTTTGAGCCAAAGCTAGTTCTTGATCATAGCTTCAACGCCCGGTAAAGAAAGTAACAATAAATTTGTCTATAAAACATTACAAGAAAAGCTTGTATAGTCAGGGTGAAAAGAAAAAATAACTAAAATTAAGAGAAAATGAAGATGATTACTTCAATTTCACATGTTTGTTTCTTATAATGAGCTAGAAAAAAATACTTGTCAAGCATTGCAACCTATAAGCCCTCAGCTCTATCTGATAAAGTCATAGTATCTTCCATAATTTCTTGCATTATGATGTATATTTAACATAAGTACTCATAAACTTTTTTCTTAAAAAATGTTGAATATAAATTGAATTTAGCATGTCAGGTTCAATATTACAATAAATAACAATAAATAGTTTATAAAAAAATTATGCCAATCAATAATTCAAACACACCAAGAAAATAATAGGCTCCCAAGATTACGTGATCTGAATTGACAAAAAGTATCCCTTAATAGAATCTGAATAAAATAACAGGCTCCTTAACTTAAGAAATTGATGTCTAATTTTTTTCTAGTTTTCTAGTTGTTCTTCAAGGTAGTTCGAATTCTTAAGTTAAATCAAATGGCAACCCAAGTAAGAAAGAGGATATAGGTTGTTCAGCAATGGGAGTGGATGTTGGTGTTTGTGATTTGGATGACATTGTTGATAGGGTGAGAGTGGATGTGGTAGCTGTAGGTGATAAGGGTTAGGTTGGGTTGCTCAGTAGATAAAGATGGGTTGGTGGATGGACAAAGAGAAGGAGTTGAAATAAAAGTGGGATTCAGTAAGTAACTAAGGATAAGAATTGTACTTGGACTAATGTCTTGAGCATTAAGTGCCAACTATGTATTAGATGCATAAGAAAACATCTCATCTTGAAAAACATATTGTGAGATATAGGTTTTAAGAGATGACAAATCCAAACAAACAAATCCTTTATGAAATTTACTATATCCTAAGAAAATACACTTGGCAGAGTAAGGGGATAGTTTGTTAGGACTATATGGTTGGAGCCAAGGGTAACAGAGGCAACCAAAAGTGTGCATATTAAGGTGATTGGGAGGTTGTTTAAATAATTTTTCAAAAGGTGATATATTACCCAATGTTGATGTTGGAAATTAATTTATTGTGTATATGGTTGTGTCAAAAGCATGAGTCCAATAAGTTTTTGGAACATTTGAATCATAAAGTAAAGAAAGTGTTGTTTCAATAATATGTCTATGCTTGCGCTCTGCCAAGTTGTTTTGCTCTAGTGTGTGACGATAGGACACATGATGTGATATACCATTCTCAGTTAAATATTTTGAAAGAGCGTGATATTCACCACCACAATCGGATTGAAAAGATTTAATTGAACATTCAAAAAAAATTTCAACTAAGTGGTGAAATTTAATGAATATGCTCAGAACTTTAGATTTGAACTTCATAAAATAAAGCTAACAATATTTGTTTTAATGATTATTAAAAAAGAACATAATATCGAAAACCATCAATTGATTGTACTGGGGCAGGACCCCATACATCAGATGAAATAATTTCTAAAGGCTTAAAAGCCAATGAAGAAGACAAAGAAAAAGGTAACTTATAACTCATGCTAACATTGCACGCATGGCATGCATTATTATCAATAATAAAAGGACTATTAAAATGATGAAGAATATTTTTTAATGTTGAAAAATTGGCATGTCCAACAACATAGTGCCATTGAGACAATGGGGTGGTTGTGAAAGCAATAGGGCGAGAAGGGGTCAGACATAGGTTTTGTAAAAGCGTGGAATACAAGCCATTGTCATTCCAGTTTGTACGCAGAGGTTCCCTCATGCAAATATCCTTAATAACAAAAGAATCAAGAAGTAATTCAATAGAAATTCCATTAGTATTAGTAAAAGCATAGATAGATAACATATTATAACATAGTTGAGGAGCACACAAAATATCATTGAATTTAAACACATGATCACGAGAATGATAAAAAGAAGAACCAGAATGAGTAATTGGAATAAAGTTACCATTTCCTATGTTGACAACATCAGTGCCTTAGTAATCAGAATGAATTATGAGATTTACAATGTCATGGGTCATATGATTAGTGTCACCTGAATCAGGTATCCATAATTGGTGCGTTGGGGTGGCTGAAAAGTTTGATGTAGGCCAAATGGTAGAAGATGGATCGCGTTGTTTGGTCCTTGGTAATGGGCATTGTGGAGCGATATGACTATAGCCTGAACAATTATGACACTATATGTGAGAATAGTCTGAAGTATTAGATGAATGGGAAGTGTAAGGGCACATGGAAGTAAAGCCACATCCACTGCCTCTATAAAAGCGCCCACCATGAGCACAACGTGAAGTGAATGAATGGCAATCTCATCTTGTTGTGTCATTCCAAATAATAAGGGAGAAAAAGGCAGATGGAGGAACTTGATTTGTGGACATATTGGCAGTAGTAATGTCATCCTCTTCACAAAGTAAAAGGCCATAAAGCTCATTATAAGACATGTCATTGTTGAATAGAATGAACAAAGGGTCGGTATGATGAATCCAAGCAATTAAGAAGGACCTAAATTAAGTCTGATTCAGAAACAGGATTGCCCAAAGCAGAAAGTTAATCAAACATTAATTTGGCCTTTTGAGCATATTGCGCAATGGTGTCTCAAGCATCTTTGGTTAGTTTAAAAAAGTGAGCTTTAATGGTGCGCGCTTGAGACTTGGAACCTAATGCGTATGTGGTGGCCAATTTTGACCATGTTGTGAGAGCACTTATTGCACCTACAATCTGTGGGACAAAGGCTTCTAAAACTGAGCTGATGATCCAGTTAAGGACCAATTAGTCTTGTTGATACCACACTAAGAATGCTAGATTTGGTTGATTGTCAAGAGTTGAAGAAGGTGCTTCCAAAGTGCCATTGATATGCCCAATAAAGTCATAACTTCACAAAAATAGAAGTAATTGAACCTTCCACAATAGGTAGTTGGTGGTGTTTAATTTAATTAGCAATTGGTGAGCAATGTTGGGTAGCAAAGTAATGGTTGGTGTCAAGGGAGGTGTAGCAAGTACAATTGCTTATGAAAATACAAAATTGGTGACCATGCCTGAAAAGAATAAAAAGAATCAAAGATCATTGTTAGACCTTAAAAAAGCTCAGATACCATAAGCAAATATAAAATAGAAGTGTGTTGCGTATTCATTGAACAAAGTAATATGTATATACACAAGAGACAATAAGTGACTAAGTACAAGAAGAATTCTAAAGTGATACAAGTTCAGTACAATCCCTTATCATTTATCACCTTAATTAAATACTTAATTTTTATTAGTTTAACCTTCTAACTCACTAAGCACTAGAACCATTATAAAATGTCTATTTCAGGCATGGGATAATCTAAACATTATAGATCATTTTTTCACTAAGAGGATCTTAATATATATATATATATATATATATATATATATATATATATATATATATATATATATATATATATATATATATATATATATATATACATGCACACACACACACAAATAAGTGTTTGTTCTATAATGCAATAAATCATATGAAAATTAAAATAAGGTCATCATGTGAAAAAAACTACAAAGGGTAAAAGATTAATTATAAAAAAAAAGACTTTAGGCTTAAAAGAGAGGGCAGCTTGGACCATCTTCGAATGAAATTCCTATAAATTGATAACGTTAACCATTAGCAATTAAAATTGCAGAAGTAAGAAGTGTAAACGGCAACATAAAAGAAATTGCCACAACCCACAAGCACCTTTTACTTGAATATTGGTTAATTGAATGATGTTAAAACTTAATTATTCAATTCTCACAAAAACCCTAGCACACAACTTGAACCGAGCACACAAGTTAGGCAAACTCAACATATAACATGTATAATTTCTTATTATACTTAGTAATTTAGATTTTATTTACTTACTACTAAGTTAATAGTATACAATATTTACTTGATATTATTTTAGTTCATAATTAAAATTTTATTTACTTAATACAAATACTAATTTACTTCAAAACTACAAAAAGTATCATCAAATTAAAATTATATTTAATTAATATTAATACTTAATAATTTAAATTATATTTACTTAATGGAAATTTTAATATTAATATTAATATTAATTTATACACAAATTGTATAATTTTATTATTAATATCTAATTTTTATTATAAAATTTAATAATTTTATTACAAATATAAATTTTTTACTAGAATTAAAAACTTTAATTATATTATATTATAATTTTTTTTCATTGAGAGTGTATTATATTATACTTACTTAATGTTATGCATTATATTAATATTACTTCACATCAAAACTATAATTATTATTATGAATATATAATTCCTATTATATATATATATATATATATATATATATATATATATATATATATATATATATATATATATATATATATATATATATATATATATATATTATGAGTATATGATTTTTATTTAATAATACCACCTCATACTAATATTTAAATTAGCAAGTTACAATATGAGCTTATTCGTGAGCCCGTTCACAAGCCTTTTTGTGAGCTTGTTTGTGAGCTTTCTCACGAGCCTATGAATAAGCCTATTAGCCTACTTAAATGAGCGAAACTTAAGAAAGCTCGAGTTCGGCTCGTTTAGTTTATTAGCTTTAAAATAAAGTTTGGGCTTGACTCATTTAGCTTAACAAATGAACTCGAACTAGTTTTTTTCTAAGCTAAGTTCCAAACGAATCACAAACCGTTAGGCTCGATTACACCCCTACCCACATTACATGCATTTTAAGAATTTTGAAAGCACAAGTTGTAGCTAATCTCCTCCTATAAAACCGTTAACCCACTACACCATTTTCATCAAATCCTTGAACTAAAATCTTTACATTTCAAAAGGCACTTAAGAATCCTAAGAAATGGCTTTAAGAGCTTTAGCCTCCACCTCTCCTCTCCTCTCTTTTAATCTTCTCTTCTTCACTTTAGTGAGCTCTTCTTATTGCCCACCACCATCACCACCAAAGCCAAAATTCCTTTCACTGAAGCCCACCTACCCATCACCTGCTTTGCCACCACCAGAGCCAACTAAATGCCCAAAAGATGCCCTAAAGCTTGGTGTATGTACAAATCTATTGAATTTGTTGAAGCTTAAAATTCGTAAACCACCAACCACCCCTTGTTGCAGCCTCATTGGCGGTCTTGTTGATCTTGAAGCAATTGTTTGCCTTTGCACTGCCATCAAAGCTAATGTCTTAGGCACCAACATAGACATTCTTGTTAGCTTGAGCTTCTTGCTCAACACCTGTGGCAAGAAGGCTCCTGAAGGATTCCAGTGCAAATAAAATCACTCCATTTCTAAATAAGCTATTTGTTTTTTATTATTTATTTCTTTCTTTCTTGTTTGGTCCTTTACTTTCTTGTATTCTCGTTTAGGATGTTTATGGCTTCTACGATTAACATCATTATTATATCAATAAATTATATAAATAAATGATTAATTTTACTTATTTTAGCAGTAATTTTCTTATTTCAATAAATTATCTGAATAATTTTCACTTATACTGACTGATATGTACTAAAAAAAGTTATCATTAAATTGGTAGGTGTAATGTCATTAGGAGGACTCTTCAATTAGAAATCAACAATTGAATTTATTTTAAGATTTTGTTATATTTTTTAAAAAAATTACAAAATGTTATGTCGCTATTTGAACTCAAATTGATATGTATTTGAAATGAAATTCAAAGTGAGAGTGCTCTTCAATTAGAAATCAGCAATTGAATTTATTATAAGAATTTCATATCTTTTTAAAATTACATAATGTTATGTCGTTATTCAAACTCAAACAAAGATATTGTAACATTACTTTCTAAGAGCAGTGTGTCAACCAATTTCATTATAGTAGTTTCAATTTTTCTTCTTTGAGGAATGGCTTCAAAAATTTTCAATAAAATATTCTTTATTTATATGATTTATAGTTTATTTATTAAATATCTTTGTCAAAATTTCAAAAGATATTTCAACTTATTATTTTCCATTACATAAAAAATTAGATATTCAGAATTATTATATATTTTATATAAAAATAAAACTATATATAATATAATTTATATATAAATAAAAGTATATATAATATAAAACTATAATATAATTTATATAAAAATGAAACGTGTTGATTACGAGGGAAGCTAATTTAGATAACTTATTTAGTAATAAATTATTTAAAATTTTTAATGAACAATTTTAATTTTTTAAATAATTTATATTTTTAAAAATATCTTTTGACTCATTTAAACTCGTCTAAACCTGTGAACAATTGATAAACATCAAGTATCGTAATAAGTTCGACTCGATTATAAACGAACTCTCAATAAGCACAATTGTAAAAAAAAATGATGCATACTTTTATTACTATTGTTTGACAATATATATCGGAGAATACATGCATATCTACATGGAAACAAATAAACAAATTATGCTATGATCAAGGAACTGATTTCTATATCTAAGATTTGTCAACAATATCGTATCCCCCAATTAACTCTCTAATTTCTATCACTCCCCCTTAAGTAAGAGCATGGATATCACACATGCCTAACTTGCATAAAGAATTATTAAACACTCTATTGGATACAGCCTTGGTAAGTATATCAACAAGTTGATCTTCTGACTTCATAAATGGTAATGCAATGATCCCAACTTTAAATTATTCCATGATAAAATGTTTGTTAACTTCAACGTGCTTCGTTGGATCATATTGAACCGAGTTACGAGCAATCTCAATAGCTAAAGTATTATCACAATATAAGTTCATTTCTCCTTGAGGATCAGTACCTAATTCTTCTAGTAATTTCTTTAACCACAATAATTCACATACTCCAAAAGCCATACCTCTATACTCAGCTTCGGCATTGGATCTTGCTACCACTAGTTACTTTTTACTTCTCCAAGTTACAAGATTTCCTCCCATAAATGTGAAGTACCATGAAGTTGACATTCTATTATCAGCTGACCTTGCCTAATCTGCATCATGGTAACCTTTTATCTTTAAATGATTATGTTTTTTAAAGAGCAAGCCTTTTCTTGGAGTTGACTTCAAATAGTTTAATATGTGCTCAACAGCTTCTATATGTGATTTTTAAGGGTCATACATAAATTGGCCCACTACACTTAAGCAATATCATGTTTAGTGTGGGACAAATAAATTAATTTTTCATAAGTTTTTGGCACTCACTTTGTCAATAGGAGCTTCATCCAAACAATGATAGAACTTATGGTTTTGTTCAACGGGAGTAGTCATAGGTTTACATCCAAACATTCCTATTTTAGTTAATAAGTCAAGAACATACTTTCGTTGGGACAAAAAAAATATCGTTCCTTGATCAGACTACTTCAATACTAAGAAAGTACTTTATAGTGCTTAAGCTTCGAAATATTTATTGGGGAAACTTCGCCCTTTCACTCATTCTACTCTTCAGAGTTATCAGATATGGTAGTTAAAATAAATTAATCTCTAACATCCAACTTCTAAATTATTCCAAAATTTAGAAATACATTGTATAACATATTATCAAATTAAGTATATTGCTTGAAACTAAATTGCATAATGTTTAGGTTCAAATCATCTATATTAATGAGGCATATACTTAAAATTTAGGATTTGTTTAATTCATTTTTACAAAGGATTTTATTTTATTAATGAATTTTTATATTTGGTATGAAAATAATAATTCTAAAATGTATTTAATTAATTATCGCTAATTTTATAAATTAATAAGATAATATTTTGAATGAATTTTATAAAAAAAAATTATTTGAATCCAACATACTAAACTTGCATGCAAAATATGTTTTATATAGTTTGGTATTTCATGATTCTATATTAATTGTTGAGCATTTGTGTAGACGGTAGGGTTTATCACGTGTCCAAGATTTTAGCAACTATGACACTGTTTAGGCTCAGGGCCTTAGGGAACACACTACTATATCACAAAGTCATAGCATGGAGAAGAGGAGTCGCCACCCACGGTAATAACTAGGACAATTTGATTGGTGGTACTCAATTATCTAAAAGAAAGTTAGCACCACAACCAGGAGATTTTGAGAACAGAATACTAACTTCTCTTAATCTCGTGTTCATTTAGAATAATTTTATAAATAATTATTTCATCCTCTAATTATATGCAATTTTATTTAAACCCTATTAGACATCCATCTAACCTTAGGTATCTAATCAATAAAATTACACATAAAAAATGCACTCAAGATCGCATTGTCCCTAAGTCTAAACTATGTTAATTTTATTAAAATGTTAACTAGATTTACATTTTATTTACAAGTAAGAAAGGGACTAAAGGTGAGCCTACATTTTTTATTAATTAGTGAACCTAGATCTATTTATTTTAGTTTTTCTAAGGAATGGGATTAAGTCTATTCAATTTTAAAGGAAAGTTAAATTAGTGGGCCTAAAATCTAACTAATCTAATAGGCCTAAATTGATTTTAATTATTTAAAGCCTTAAACCATTTTTAAGCCTATTTAAAGTGAGTTGGACCTAAGCATGGGCTTAGAGCCCAAAATAAAATTAAAGAATAAAAAAAAACACAATCCAAAAATAAATAAAAAATAAAAAAGATCAAACATACATTATAGTGATTTTCTAAAAAAACCTAAATCAATTACATGCAAACCCTAAATTAAACTACTACCACCATTGATTTTAATTAATTCTGACCAAATTGAACCTAATTACTAATTGATTTTAAACGCAGAAAATTAAATCTTTTCATTATTCCCACTATTGGGGCTATTCCATACTATGTACATAAATTAAAATCAATCAATTACACAACTATGAATTAAAATAACTACATAGAATACCAAAAATGAAAAATAAAGATAAAACCCTAAATTTTACTGGAAAATAACACAGATTCTTCCATGGCATTCCATGAACCTTCTGTTCTGTTTAAACACAAGCAGCATCCTCCCCAATCAACATTTGGACATCAAAACAAAAACACAGAAATAATCAAATTAGTAGAGAAATTGAATAATCAAAACAATAACAAAATAAAATCACAAAAAGAAAGAATAGAAAAGAATGAAATAGAAAAGAACATTGATGATTTTAAATGTTGTGCAAATGCCCTTGTTTGGCCCCTCAAACTAGGATTTTCACTGATGAAAATTAAAGTACTGTTGATTCTGGATTGGAACTAAAAAAATGTTGGATCGTCCTCGTTAAATGAACTGTAAAAATTAGGGTTTTAAAAGAACAAAAGAAATCAAAGTTTGGTCTACGGGTGTTATCAGTAATGTTTTGATTTTAGGGTTTCTTTTATGCAATAGGGTTTTTTTTCTCTCAGTTTGTATGTGTGTGAGTTTCTCTCAATTCCTCCGTCTGTGTGAGTCTCTGTGTTTTTTTAGCCTCTCTGTTCGTTCGTCCCCCCTCTCGTATGCATGCAAACTCTGCTTTTAAATACAGAGTTTGCCTATGTACTAACTTCCTCCTTTGGAGGAACATAATACATCTAATAGTATTTTTTTTATTTCAAAATCTTGTTATGCATTTTGAATGCGTAAAAAACTTATCATATGATAATAATGACAAAATTGAATTTTCAACCAATCAAAACATTGAAAAAAATGATAAAAAATAAAAATCAAAAAACATAAAAAATCAAAAATTGAGACTTTTTAATGCATCAGCATTGTATAATGCCGATCGACATTTTAAATGTTGATCTCTAAATTTTTTTTTAATTAAGAAAACACCCTTGAAAAATTGACTTCTTTATAATCAAATCCTAAAAAATGTTTCAATTTAGTCCCTAGAGTCCAAAAAATCGACAACTGAGTTCAATTTTTCAATAAATTTCATTATAGGAGCTTACATCGCAATTGTGCACAATTGCATCCTGAAATTGGGTGTTTGCAATGTGTGTTTGAATTATTTGGGTTGGCATGCCTTTATAAAAATACTATAGTTTTATGAAAATCTACATCATATCTCTGATTTAATGTCTTATTTGTATAATTTTTTAAAAAATATATTTATTAGTGTACGATGTAGTGTCTCTCTCATTCACAAAAACTGGAAAATAAGCTAACCTTTATAAAATTGTCATTGTTTTTATGAAGAAATGTATTATATTCCTAACACAATATGTGTGTTTAGTGTAATTCAAAAAAAATCCATATAGTTTTAAGAATTTCATTAATACTAAAACACACACTTAATAAGTGCAAATTTGAATTCTATATTGCCCACTCTCATATTAAAAAAAAAAGCACTTTCGTTCAATGATAAGAACTTGCTAAGGGTGAACAACATAAACGGATCTAAAAATTGATCTGTTGACAAAAAAATTAAAAAATTAATTAAGAAAAAGTTTGTCAAACCAGTAGATTTAGTTTTGGATTAGTTAGCCAAATCATTTTAATAAATAATAGTTTGGTTTGAATTTTTAATTTTATAAAATCACGATTAAATAACTAAATCATATTAACAATGCTTCTCATTCAGTTATAATTATTTTGTAACTGTGTTTCACTATGACTCTATTTACTATAATCCATTGTAACTTATGTTTATATACAACCTTGTATTACTCTTTATAGAATATATGAGAGATTCACAAGTTTCATCATCTTGTTATTTTCAATAATTGCTTAGCCTTTACATGGTATCAGAGCAAATGACTCAATCATTACAAATTGTCCCATCTTCTTCTTCTTCCTCTACTCAAATATCTGTCAACTCTACTGCTCAATACACCTTTACTATTAAACTCACCCTTAAGAAATACCTATCATGGAAAACAAAATTTATCCCCCTTCTTAACTATCAAAAATTTCATTCTTTTATCACACCCAATGCTACACCTCCATTAAGAACCATTCCCTCCTCATCTGATCTATCCCAATAAGTAAAAAATCCTTAATATGATATTTGGTTATAGAAAGAACAAATGTTGCTATCATGGATATTGTCATCCCTCAGTGAAGATGTTTTCCCATATGTCATTGGACACTCTTCTTCCAAATCAGCTTGGCAAGCCCTCTCTATTGCCTTTAGATCCATATAAAAAAATTAGTAATTATAGATCCATATTGAACTTCATAAGCTTAAGAAAAATGATTTAACAGTTACTGAATATTGTAAGAGTGCTAAAGCATTAGCTGATGAACTTAAAGTAGTTAGTGTTGAATATCATTCCATCATCAGTAGTTTGAACCTTTTCCCCATACCCATCTCCTTTTTAGAGCTTCATGGTGAATTATTTGCCCAAGAAACCCTACTTCATAGTTAGTTTCCTTCTTTTATCATTAATACCTCCTTAATTCTCACCTCATTTTCCCAATTCTATAAATCGTTCTTATCGTCCTCATCCTAAAACACCTTGCCAAATTGGTGGATATCATAACTATACTACCAATATATGTCGATGCCGTTACCAAATTCGCCCGCTACCTACCTACAATCCTCAAGCTCATCTTACTCATAATTGCACCCCAATGTCTTTTTTCCCATCCTCACTGAATGTTTGGCATCCTGAAATTGGTGTAAATTTCCATGCCACACTATTATCCTTTATCTTCTATAACTTCCTAATCTCATTCTATCTCTACCTCTCCTTTATCTCTAACTCAAACTCAACAATCATCATCCTCATCTACTACACTTCCCACACAAACACCACCTCCTAGTCAAACTCAAACACTTCCAACATAATCCCAAAATCCATCAAACCTTAATCTTATAGTTAATCTTATTAATTACTCACCACTTACACAATCATCTCCTTCTCATGCTCATATTATGAAATTATGCCCATCCATTATGTCAAAATGCCAAAATAATTCTATCCTCACTTCTCTCACTCTTCCCTCTCCTTCCACACCCTATACCTTCAACCAAGCCAATAAATATCCTATGCATTATGAATTCAATGCTCCAATGCAAAACCAAATATGGACATTAGTTCCCGACCCACCTGACAAGAACATTATATCCGATAAATGGTTATTTCGCATTATGGCTCTATTTAACACTTCAAAGCAAGGTTAGTGGCCAAGGGATTTACTTAGGAAAATGGAGTTGATTATCATAAAACTTTTAGCCCTATAGTTAAACCAAGTACCATTTGGATAGTGCTAGCTATTGCTGCCTCTCTTCAATGGTCGGTTTATTAACTTAATTTGTCCAATGCATTTTTTCATAAGTTTTTTTAATATCGACTTTTACATGGACCAATTGAAAGGGTTCATTAACTCTACTTATCCTAACTATGTTTGAAAGCTACATCACTTACTTTATGGCCTTGAACATGCCCCTCAGGCATGGTTTTAATGTCTTTATGATTTTCTCCTTTAACTTTGATTTCAAGCTAATAAAGCAGATAATTATTTATTTATTCACAAAGTTGATAATTCTACTTTATTTTTCTTGTCTATGTGGATGAAATTTTGGTTACAAGCTCTTCATCCTCTATTATTCAATGCTTCCTAAACAATACATGCCAAACATTCCCAATTCAGGACCTTGGTACTCTTCACTAATTTTTGGGGATTGAAGTAATCTATTGTCCTAATGGTGTAATGTTGTCTCTACATAAGTGTCAAGACCCAAAACAGGGGCCATGACCGGCGCTAGGCAATAGGAATTCTTTCGAATCTGGAACCCATAGCAAGCCTTAAAATAAAATAAAATAAAATATGCAATAATCATAATAACATAAATAAAATATTTTAAAGTGGAAATAAAATCATAAATAAAAATAAAATAATAATTTTCCAATAAAATTAATTATACATTCTCATCTTATGTATAAATAATCCTTTAATATAAATTCCAGTTCAAATCCTTAAAATACATAACTCACACAAATATAATACATAAACCCCACAACTATTTACAACTACTGCAGTGTCTAGATTATAAAATAAAGCTCAGATAAACAGTTTACATAGTGAAGTTGAGGTGGAAGAAATCCGGCGTATGGGTCTACTACTGAGGTCTGAAGATGATAACTCTCCTAAAAAAATAGTCAACGGAGGGGAGTCAGACCTCACTGAGTGAATTGTTATAATATATATACATGCATAACTAAATGATAATGCACACAATCAATAGTATATATCAATAGTATATATAATAAATATATATACAAGCAAATACACATAGATGCAATAAAATCATTTTATATATTTACTAAAAATCATTGTTTATGAAAGATCAAATAGAACCCTAGAAAATCGCAACCTCAAACAGTGTTAGACAACACTCTAGCAATACAGGCTCACTTATTCCAAATAATTTCACTTGTTCCATTTGGCCAGTAAACTGGCCCCGAGACACTAAGTCAACCGAGCTCTAGTAGTCTGACTGTCAGTGTGATTGGCCCCGAGACACTTGGTCAACCGAGCTCCAGCAATCACACTTCCAAATCACATCTCACATCAAATAAATCAATCCAATCAGTATCCATAAATAGGTTAGCAATAAAGCCTAAATGCTATCGGCATACCGGTACATACTCGGTCCTAATGCTGCCCACTAGGTAGCATGTTCTATTGATATCCTTCATTAATATATAAAACATACATTCATAAAATAAATGATGCATGATATTAAATAAAATAGCAACATAAACCATATATATACTAGAAATATACCAAAAGTAAACCAGGTATATTTCGAGCATATATACGTCAAATAAATCTAATATAGTTACAAAATAAACTGAAAATAAACTATAAATATGCTTAAAACAATTTAAGTATAAATTCATAATAAAACATGCATATAATTTGGAAATATATGAAAAATATATCAGAAATATACCGAAATAAACCTAAGTAATGATTAAACTATATATGCATATTTTATACAATGAAAACATACATTTATAAAACATGCACCCTAAAACATATATATATAGATATAGATATATATATATATAAAATAACAACTCACTATTATTGCGCTCCTCGAGACGGATCTGACAGACCTGGTCCACTAGGCCTTAATCTCGGCGAAACTAAACAAACAAACGACAATACGGAATTAGAATAAATCTAATGAAATCCCTAGAGACTCTATCTGAGAATATTGGACACAAAATTAGAATAGGAATTTGACCGGATATCACGTTTTATGGGAATTCTATCAAAAATTTAGCAGAACCTCCCCTATAAAACGGACATCTCTCTACTCAAAGAGTAGAGCCGATCCTGCAAAGAAATACACTTCGAATAAACATAATTCGCAATCCCTTGGTCGAACTCCAAACTACAATTTCACCGACCGAGGTCCACAATTTACAAAATAATTACAGAAATACTGAAAAATACCAAAAATACCAAAATACCCTTCAATACTCAAAATATAGCAATTTAAATATTCAAACACTAAAAATATTTATTTAACCAATAAATACACAAAAACCCTAATTTTAATAAAATATTATTAAAAATCGGTAATTCTCAATAAATTCATAAATATTGACCAAAATACATTTTATAAATCCAAATTACATAATTAACCCTACAACTTACTAAAAATCAATAAAACTCATTTATTTAGAAAAATCATATATTATATATAATTTGAAAATAATTTACGAAAAATAGTTTTAATTAGTTAAAAATACTAAATAATTTTTAGAACTCATATTTATACCTTAAATAACTATTAAAACCAATTTAATTACATTTTTAGCCAATTTAGTGTTAAATTACCAAAATACCCCTAGTTTCATAAATTCCCTAAAATTAATCAAAAATTCACCAAAACTAGTATAATTACTAAAAATTAAATTTCTAAACATATAATTCAATAATATCAATAAATATACTCAATTAACCAATTAATTTCAATAAAACACATTACTAACCTAATTTTCCAAAAATTACATAAACTAAATAAATTCCAAATAATTATATAAAATTCACAAAAATTACAAATAAATTTATAAAATTTATTTTAATACCAATAAACACCATAAAACACAATTTCATAATTTATTTAATTAATTTCTGAAAATTAGAAAATATTAATAAAATAATCAAAAATTCACAAAAATCTAAATAATTTCAAAAAATTCTAAAAAAAATTCACAAAGCTATATTAAGCTATAAGGATCAATTTTTGTGAAGGAAGTTTGCATTAATCATTGAAATAGAAGCTCAAAAAATTCAAGAACCCTCAATGGCCGAAAATGTAAAATCGAATCCTAAGGAAATCTAGACCATTTCAAGTGAAACAAAGCTTGGAAATGGACTCATCAGAGCTCAAGGAGAAGATAGAGACCAGTGGTGTCGAATTTGGTGGCCGAAAACAGCTTGATCGACGATGAAGAAACTTTCAAACTCTCACACAAATTCCAACCAAACCATGCCGGAGAAGAAGGCTTGAGGCATCGGGAATGGCTGGCAAGGGAGGAGGAAGGCTAAGAGGCATAGTGATAGCAATAAACGGAGGTCACAATGGCCGAAAATGGGAGAAAACTGATCGGGAGGGAGAAGAAGGAGATAGTGGCATAATTGTAAATAAGGGGAACTTTTAGTTTTTGGTAAATATTTATGTATATATATGTATATATATAACTATACTTTATATTATAATAATATATAATATAACACACACAATAAAAATACACCATACACATATTTTAATAATATATATACACATATACATATATACACTTAATTAATTAATATTAAAACTATATAATAAAAATTAATTTAATTAATTAAACCCTAAATTAATTTAAATAAATGTACATATATGCATTTTATTTAACACTTTAAAATTATGCATGAACTCATGCAAATTCATAAAACTATTTTAAATAATTAATATTAAATTATTTACGTATTAATTTTTCCAAAAATAAAATTCCCAAAAAAATTTTACGTAAAGAACTTAAAATAATTAAAAATGTCTTTAATAAATAACAAACTCATCAAATAATCATAAATATATATGAAAATTATTAACACTGCATATCCCGATGTAGTTTAAAATTATTTAAAAACTCGGGATATTACAATAAGTACATCTCAAATCTCTTATAATAAGCCAAAATGGCAAAATACAAACCCATATAAACTCCTATGGCAACTTCTCCACCACTTACCAAAAATGGTAGCACATCCTTTGAAGATGGCATTCTCTATAGACAATTAGTGGGTGGCCTTTAGTATGTAACTCTCACAAGCCTAAACATAGCCTTCTTTATTAACAAGCTATGTCAATTTATGTACAGTCCTTGACTTGATCATTCGAATACTATTAAATAGGTTATATGATATTTGCAACACACTAAACATTATGGACTCCTTCTTTCTTCATAATCATCCATGCATCTTTAATGTTTCTCTAACAATGATTAGGGAGGCTACCTTGACAATTAATGCTCCACCAATGGTTATATAGTCTACTTAGGCTCTAATCTTATGTCCTAAATGGTAAAGATATAACCTACTATCTCTTGCTCATCCACCTTGAGTGAGTACAAATCTCTTGCAAATGCCACTGTTAAAGTATTATGGATTCATTCCTTGCTCTCTAAACTTAGCTTTCTCTTATCCACATCGATAACTATGTGGTGTTATAATATCATAGTAATTTATCTTACACCCAACCCCGTGTTTCATGCACGTACCAAGCACATTGAACTTGACTACCACTGCATTCGAGTAATGGTTCTTCAAGGTATTACTCATGTCATCTCAGGTGTCGATAATATTGTTGACATACTCACTATGCCGTTTGGTCATCCTCTCTTTGAGAAACATAGAGACAAGCTTCGCCTTCGCACTACTACATGCTCAGCTTGAGGCGGACTGTTAATAATATTTCTCATTCAGTTATTATTATGTTATAGTTATATTTCACTATGACTCTATTTACTATAATCAATTGTAACTTATATCTATATACAACCTTATATTGCTCTTTGTGGAATATACAAGAGATTCATAGGTTTTATCATCTTATTATTTTCAATAATTGCTTAGCCTTTAAAAATCAATGTTTGTGCTAATTTATATATAGTTTTAGCATTCATTTTGACATGCATTTATAGGTTTTAGATGCATCTAGGTTAGTTTAGTTAGTATGAATACATACTTTTATGTTTTTATTTTATTTTTCATGAAAAAGTAAACTTAGAGGTGAATGGTTCATAAATTGAGCGAAAATGTGTTGAAATAGAGCCTAAGAGCAGAGAAAGTATGTTGTTGCAATCACAGGTTGCTCAAAGTAAAGCTAAATAATCAGGCATCAATATGAGTGCTAGTTCTTTAAAGCATGCTTTTTTATTATGATTGTAGATGCATTGGTGATCACAGATAGCTCGACTCTAGTAAAGAGAATGCTGACATGTGCCTAATAAAAAAGCAAATCTAGGAGAATATGAAAGGACATTCTAAAAGGGAGTATTTAAGGATAATAACCTTGAAATTTAGCATCCAATTTTGAACCAAGATCTCAGCCACCAATCAACACAAGAAATACACCTAAGTGAAGAAAGAGAAAAAGGAGAAAAAGACACTTAGAGAAGAAAAATCCACTGGAGACCTTTGAAGCTTTTTTATAAAATTTCTTTAATCCTTTGTCTTCTTTTAATACAATTTTAGATATTCATTTGGGTTGTATTTATTGAATGAAGAATATTGAAGCCATGAGTGGCTAGTTTTACTTTTGTTGTTAGGATTTGAAACCCATATGATTTAAATCTAATGTTATAGATCTTATTTATATCTTCTTGCATATTGTGTTAATTGTTATTTGATAAATGTTGTAGATGTCCAACTACAACTCTATTTCTAAAATTATGCATTGAGAACTAGTGATCTTAATAGACCCTTAAACACAAGTCGAATGGGTTAATGACTAGATATAGCTTAGCTTAACTCAATTATCATGTGTGTACTAAATATTTTTCTTGATTGAAATTAATTCATTTCCATGGTAATAATGAGAGTTAAACCTTAAGTGTGTATTAATTGGTTCAAACAAACTAATTAGTAGTAATAATAAAAATAAGTTCATCCCATTAACAATTAATATTTGAATGGATGTTGTATCTTGTTTTCTAGTGCATTGTTATTTAATTTGATATTGAGTAATGTCTTTTATATTAATGAGTCATCTTAATTATGATCATGTTTGTGCATATATAACTATCATTTGAAAAATAAAAAAATTTGACTGGGAACTATTGAAAGTTTGAACACTAAGAGATTTGAAAATTGTTATAACAAATTAAGATGTCTATCGAGATTTAAAGATGGTAAAAAAAAATATGTATACGTTTTCGTTTATTTATTTTTAGTTTTTCAACTCCATTTTTGCTTTATTAGAAATGATTCAATCCAAATTTTGTTAGATTTTTTGAAAAATTTTATAGGTTTAAATTATTAAGTAATAAGGTTGTTGTATAGAATTATTAAAATTTATAATTTTTTAATAAAAATTATAAAAACACTTATTTGAGACTTTTTAAAAATTGAAAATATGTATAAATTTCCACTTATAGGATAATCATAGTTTACCACTATTAGTTATATTATTCTCTTATTTGTTAGGTTAAGTATATCGTGTATAAAAACTTATTTTATTACCATGTATATATATTGTATTGTAACACTTATTGATAATATACATACAATTACCTTCACAAGGTATCAGAGCCAAAATAATGGTTGGGCAAATAATTCCATCTTCTTCTTCCTCACCTCTTTTTGTTTCTTCTACCACCAATCATAGCCTTTCAATTACATTAACTATAAAAAGTTATCTCACTTGGAAAATTCAATTTCAAGCTCTTCTTAACTACCACTAGTTAACAAGATTTATTAATGGCTTAATTTCTGCACCACCACTAACCATACCTTCTACAAATACAACAAATCCTGACAACCCAAACCCTGTTTTTACTAAATGGTTTCAAAAGGTCAGCTTTTATTATCATGTATTTTTTCTTCATTATTTGATGATGTTTTCCCTTATGTTATTAGTATGACTTTGTCATTCACAGTACAGAAAGCACTGGAAAGTGCTTTTGGCTCTGTATCTGAGAACCAATAATTGCAACTGCATAAAGAGCTTCAATAATTAAAGAAAAATGATCTTGTTGTTTCTCAATATCTTCAAAGGGCCAAATCTTTAGCCGATGAATTGGCTACTACTAGCAAACCCCTTTCTTATGCCGAATCTAATGCCATCATTTACTGAAATCTTAGGTGTAACTTTCATAGCATCATTACTATATTAAATCAATGTTCCACTCTTGTTTCTTTTCAAGAGCATCATGGACAATTAGTTGCTCATGAAATTTTAATAAAAAAATCCATGAACCTTTAATGGAAAATGTTGCAGCTCATTAAATGCCTATTGCTCTACTTTTAAAATACTCCCCCAACTGTAATTATCGACCATAGAATGGAAATCGAAGACGTAGAGGACCTACCAAATTTGTGGGTACTAAAACCATACTGCCAAAAGATGTAGACATTAATATACAAATTCTTCTTCATCCATGCAATCTAGTTATGTTCCTTCTCAAGCCCATTTTACAGCTCCACAGGCTAATTTTGCATCCATTTCACATTCTAGTTCAGTTTTAATCTTTAACACTTTGTCAATTGGCTATACATCCATATCAAATGGCCAATGGTATCCTGATAGTGGTGCAATATATCACATGACCTTGGATCCACATCTTTTATCTCCTATTACAACTTATGGTGGCTCATATCAAATTATAATTAGTAATGGTCAAACTTTGTGATAGCAAACACTAGTACATCACTTTACCATTCTTTATATTTGAATAAATCCTTTTTAATTAAGAATATTCTTCATGTCTCTTAAATATCCAAGTCTTTACTCTAGTTCAAAAATTCATTATTGATAATGGTTATCATTTTGAATATTAGCCAACTCATTTTTTTATTAAGGATTAGGTGGCTAAGGCCATCTTGTTTAAAGGCTAGAGTGAAAATGAATTGTATGTGATGCCACCCAATCCTACCAAGCAAGCACTGACAGTTGTAAATATTTCCATGGATGAGTGGCAAGCTTGTCTAGGTCATTCGAATAAATGCATTGTTTCTCAACTTATCAAGACTCATGATTTACCTGTTACATATTTATCTTTGCAAAGTTATTCCTTATGTCATTTAGGAAAATTAGCTAAATTATTGTTTCCCAATGTTGAGCATACTTCTATTGCTTCTTTTTAAATTATTCATTCTGATGTATGGGGACCATCTCCAATTACATCTTGTAGTGATTTTCACTATTTTTTTATTTATAAATTATTTCACCAAGTACACTTGGATGATTTATTTTCTTAAAAATAAAAGTGATGCTTATTTAATATTTCTTTCTTTTGAATCTTTGATTAAAACTCAATTCAATTCTAATATCAAAGTATTTCATTCTGACTAGGGAGGTGAATTTCAAAAATTAAATGAATACTTTACACAACATGGCATTCTTCATTGCATAGCTTGTCCTTATACCCATGAGTGAAACGGTCTCTTAGAACTCAAAATAGGATACATAGTCGACACTGATATTACACTATTAGCTCATGCTAATGTACCTTTTCATTTTTGGATACATGCTTTTTATAGTGTAATTAATTGTATTAATGTAATGCCTACTCATGTTTTAAATAATGCAATGCCTTTTCAACAATTATGTAACAAAACACCAAAATATATAGACACTAAAATTTTTTGTTGTGCAGTATACCTATATCTTCGTCCTCATAACATATTCAAATTTTCCTTTAAAAGTAAAATATGTGTTTAGTTGGGACCATCACATACTCATACAAGATATCAATGTTTAGATATTGTATTATTTTTTTATTAAAAATTATTTCCATTTTCTAACCAGAATTTGTCCTAAGTCCAGTCCCAATTTTCCCAATCCCAAGCTTCGTGGATCACCATATAGGCACCGTTCACTCTATACTCCAATTTAGGTATGGCTCTATCACAACCATCCTTATCCCACTTGTCTTCATTTATCCACCAAACCTTAACCACTTCACCATTATTAGCACTTGTTTCTCGTTCGAACCATAATTCACACACATCCTCACCAAAAATTGCAACTCTAATGTCACCTAATGCTATTACCCCATCCTCACCTAACACAATAACCATATTGTCACCCTATATTATTCCCTCTCCCAAATCTATATCAACGATACCAGCTCCATCTCCCATTCTTCATCACACCCATCATCACTCACATATAGTATGATCTTTATCCTTTCCATTAGGCCTTCCACCTATGGTAGACCTCACCCAATATGATCCATCATTATCCACACACCCAAAATATTTTGATCTAACTCAAACTCATGCCATACAACTCCACCCTCATACCATATCCAAAAGACAAGCACACATAGCCTTAAAAAGATAATACCAACCTTAACTTCTTAGGACATGAACCACATTCTTTTAAAAAGGCAATTTGGTATACTAAATAGTAGAGAGCAATGGACCAGGAGATGTATGCTTTACAAACTACCCACACTTAGGACCTTATGCCAATACTAACTAATGCAAATATAATTGACAATAAATGAATATTTCATATTAAAAGGAAGGCTGATGGGAAAATCAAACGCTACAAGTGACAACTCATAGCCAAGGGATTCACATAACTCTCTAGTATGGATTACAAAGAGACATTTAGTCTAGTTATGAAAGTTACCACCATTCGAGTAATTATTGCCTTTACCTCAAGGCGAGGTGTTTTGGCAAATTTTAGGTACTTTGTTGTATGCTACAATAACTTGTCCAATTATTATCTTCAATGTCAATAAATTATATCAATTTATGTATAATCCTACAGATATTCATTGGACAACACTTAAAAAATTACTACTTTACATTCAAGCTACTAAAGGTGTTGGCCTTTTTCTTCTTGCTAAGTCCACTTTATCATTACATTGTTATGCTAACAGTGATTGGGTGGTGATCCCAATGATAGACGGTCAATAAATGTTTATGTTATGTACTTAGGCTCTTCTTTGATCTCTTAGTCAACTAAAAAGCAACCCACTATTGCCCAGTGCTCTCTAGAAAGTGAGTATAAAGCATTTGCCAATGCTACATCAAAACTTCTATGGCTTAAAGGGTTGTTCATTAAAATTGGTTGTTTGATTCCTCATGCAACCATTTCTTGTAACAATATTGGTACAATATATTTGAGTTCCAATCCTGTGTTTCACGTGAGAACTAAACACATCGAATTAGACTATCATTTTGTCTATAAACAGGTGGCCAAATGTTTTCTTCAGGTCCAATTTTTGTTTACTCATAATCAAGATTGCAGATTTATTCACTAAACCACCCTTGCCTCTTTCCTGTTTTCAACTTCTCTTCAATCGACTCATTTTCAAGGATAGTCAAGGGTTTGCAAGGGGTGATAGGATAACTATAATCTACCGCTATTAATTATATTATTCTTCTATGTGTTAGGTTAAGTATATCGTGTATAACAACTTCTTTTATTGCCATGTATATATATTGTATTGTAATACTTATTGATAATATACATACAATTACCTTTACATCTACTATGCATAGACTTTTGTATAGATTATCTTATATTTTGTATAATTGTCATTCAATTGAGTTTTTTCTTTTTTTTTTTGTTGTCAATTCAGGCCAATTAAAAACCTTTATTTTCCCGATTACTCATGTGATAACATTTGTGGACTCTGTATAGGATATAATTCTTTATTATTCGTATGATTTCATGTGTTGATTATGCAATTCTAAGATAATTAAAAGTAGATAATTCCTAAGACATAATGTTGTTGAAAGCTTGACAATTGAGTAATTTAATTGTTTAAATTTTGTAAGTAAGAAATAGTGATAGAGGAATGGGGTTGACAACACTAAGATATTGTCATAGAAATCATATATAATTTCACAATAACTCACCTTGTCGAGCATTTGCTTAGTCATTATGAGCCGGATAATATGTTCCATTTGATATTTGATGTAGTTACTATTATTTTATAAATAATATGTTCATAAACTTTTAAAATTTTAATTTTAATATTTATTTCTGAAGTTTGATCATATAATTAATTTTGATAAATTCTATACATGCACTTACAAACTCTATAAAAATTGAAGGACAAATGACATTTTATTACTCCGTTGATAATGCACTTATACTATTGAAATATTTATTTTTAAAATATACTTTTTATTTTACATTTATTCTTAGTTAATTATTCATATTTAATGTGTTGCTTAAGAGTTCATTGTTTTTTAGCTAATAAAACAGCAAAATATTTTATATCACGTCTTGCAAGGTTACAGTGATTTATGGGGCGCAACAAAAGTCCATAATGTCCTTAAAGCATTTATTTTTCACTAGATTGTTAAAAAAAATTTATAAATATTTAAATTTTTGCATAATGAGTTTTTCAGTGTACAACTTAGATTTTAAATTCTAAAAAAAATTCACAAAAGTTGAATTTTCATAAAATACATGCGATTCGTTAATAAAAAAATAATTTCATATAGAATTATATTTTTTAAAATTATATAATTTATTTAAATAATTAATCATATGAAAGTTAAAAAATATTATTGATAAAAATAATTATTAACATAATTTATAGATGTGTTATTTACACCCTAATTATATTAACTATGCATTGCAAATAGGAGTATAAATGAACCTAATTAACTTGAGTTTTGTTCAGATTTGGTTCATATACTATTGGGGTAAGTTTAAGCTAAATTCATTATGTTACTGTTTACAAATTTGTGTGGTGAAATCTAAATAAATTTAGAAAACAGTAAATATAAATTATAATTATTTGTTAGAAAGTTAAAATAAATTATTATAAAAAAAATAAAATCTTTAATAACTAAGTACTATTTTATTTTAATAATATGTCTAATTTTTAATATTTTATTATAAGTAAACATTTATATATATTATATATTTAATATTTAAATTATTAGTATATTAAAATTAGAAATTAGCTTACAAGCTCTATTCAAAGTTGTTTACAATATTTATAAGTTAAATTTTACATAATTGGAGTTGGATTTTTTTATTAAACAAATCTCAATACATAAATTTTAATGAAATTTTATTGAATTAATTAAATTTCAATAAAATTACAGCACCTCAAATTGTTTATTTAAGTGCAAATATTAATGGCACAGAGCAAATTGGTTGGAATGCAATGTAATTGTATTATGATATTATCATTTGCAAATTGAACCTAAAAAATTAGCCTGGTGTACTTGCGACGTACAAGTGATTGACTGATTTTACAAAACGTGCTCTCCCCATTATCGAAGGAAGTTAAACCACTTGTCTTAGTAAAAAAATAAAAAAAAAGAGGGAATAGAATTCGAAGTTGTATCCCTGAATAACATTGGAAAAACATTTGATACTTTATATACGGATGTATTTTTTAATATTTATATAAAATGATTTTATTGTATTTGTGTGATTTTATCTGTATACATATTTATTATATATAATATTGAATGTGTGCATTGTCATTTAGATATTTATGTATATATATTATAACAATTCACTCAGTGAGGTCTGATTCCCCTTCGTTGACTATTTTTCAGGAGAATCTATGTCTTCAGATCTCAGTAACAGATCCATACGCCGGATTTCTTCTGCCCTGACTTTGCTATGTAATCTGCTTACTTGATATTATTTTATAATCTAGACATTGCAGTAATTGTTGTAGGATGTGAGATTTATGTAGCATGCTTATATGAAATATGTATTTTTATGATTTGAACTGGATTTATATTAAAAGATTTATATATATGAGATGGATTTGTATTATTAAAAATATTGGCGGATTATTATTTTAAATTATTTATAAGATTTATTTCCGTTGCGAGTTATTTTATTTATATTATTATTATTGCATGTTTTTATTTTATTTTAAAACTTGCTACGGGTTCCAGATTCAAAAGAATTCTTATTCCCTAGCGCCGGTCATGACCCCTGTTTTGAGGTCGTGACACACAGTTCTTTTTTAAGATTGATTTGAGGTCGGGTTATTATCAGTTGCGGATCAGTGAAGCCAATGTTCCTAAAACAACATTCCACACTCGTTATGGCCATTGTGAGTTTCTGGTCATGTCATTTGGCTTAACTAATGCACAAGTTGCTTTCATGGATCTAATGAATAGGGTATTCAGACCATATGTGGATCAGTTTGTAGTAGTCTTCATTGATGATATACTGATGTATTCGAAGAGTATGGAAGAGCATGTATATCACTTGAGGATTGTACTGCAGACACTGAGAGAACATCAACTTTATGCTAAATTCTTGAAGTGTGATTTCTGGTTGGAGGGTGTTGCATCCTTGGACATGTGGTGTCTAAAGATGGTATCCAGGTTGATCCATAGAAGATTGAGGCAATGTCTGAGTGACCTAGACTGACTATAGTTATTGAGATTCAAAGTTTTCTAGGTTTAGCTGGGTATTATAGGAGGTTTGTACAAGATTTTTCTAGAATTGTAGCTCCTATGACTTGCATGACTCAGAAGAATGTGAAGTTTCAGTGGTCAGATGCTTGTGAGAACAGTTTCTAGTTGTTAAAGGAGAAGTTGACTACAACTACAGTTTTGGCTTTACCTAATGGAGTAGACAAGTTCACAGTGTATTGTGATGCCTCTAGAGTTGGCCTAGGTTGTGTGTTGATGCAGAATAGTAGGGCAATAGCTTATGCTTCGAGGCAATTGAAGAAGCATGAATAGAATTATCCTACCCATGACCTAGAGATGGCTGCAGTGATCTTTGCTCTTAAGATCTAGAGACATTATCTGTACAAGGTGACTTGTGAGATTTTTACTAATCATAAAAGCCTTAAGTACATTTTTCAGCAGAGAGATCTGAATTTAAGGTAGAGGAGATGGTTGGAACTGTTAAAGGACTATGACTGTGAGATTCTTTATCATCCAGGCAAAACTAATGTGGTAGCAGATGCCTTGAGTAGGAAGTCCTCAGGTAGTCTTGCTCACATTAGTATGGAGAAGAGACCGTTGATCCAAGAGTTGCATCAGTTGGTGGATCAAGGTTTAATGATGAAAATGAGTAGATCAAGTGGATTGCTAGCTTAGTGTAAGGTTTGATCTATATTGAGAGATAGGATTAAGGCAGCTCAGAGCTGAGATCCTATTCTAAAAGAGCTTGCAGAGAATGTTCGAGCAGGGAAATTCACTAATTTCACACTTGATGATGAAGGTATTTTATGGATCAGTGGTAAATTATGTGTTCCTGATGTAGATAATTTGAGAGAAGAGACCCTTGAGGAAGCACATTCTACAGCCTACAACGTACATCTAGGTGTTACTAAGATGTACCACAGTATCAAAGATTTGTACTGGTGGGATGGACTGAAGAAGGATGTAGTTGATTATATTGCTAAATGTTTGACATGTCAGCGGATGAAAGCTGAACATCAGAAGCCTTCTAGGAAGCTTTAGCCTCTTCCTATTCCTGAGTGGAAATAGGAAATGATTGTTATGGATTTTGTAGTTGGTTTACCTCATTCCAAGGATGGATATGATTCCATCTGGGTGATAATGGACTGGTTGACCAAGTCTGCACATTTCTTGCCAGTGAAAGTCACTTATTTTGTAGCTAGATTGGTGAAGCTGTATGTGAAGCATATTATGTGTCTTCACGGAGTACCTGTGTCCATTATGTCAAATAGAGGTTTAGTGTTTACTTCTCATTTTTTGCAGAAGTTGTTGGAAGCGATGGGCACCAGACTAGATTTCAGTACTGCTTTTCATCCTCAGATAGATGGTGTAATATCCCGAGTTTTTAGATAATTTTAAACTGTATCGGGATATGCAGTATTAATAATTTTTATATATATTTGATTATTTAATTAGTTTATTATTTATTAAATTCACTTTTAATTATTTTAAGTTTCTTACGTAAAATTTTTTCAAAAGTTTTATTTTTGAAAAAATTAAAACTTAAATAAATAAATATTAATTATTTTGAACGATTTTGTGAATTTGCATGAGTTCCTGCACAATTTTAAGTGTCGTATTAAAATATATACATATATATGCATATATGCACATTTAAATAATTAGGGTTTATTTTTAATTAAATTTATATTATATAATGTAGTTTTAATAATTAATATGTGTATATATATGTATATGTATATAGATATTATTAAGTATGTGTGTGGTGTATATTAATTTGAATAAAATATTCATATATTATTATAATATAAATTAAAGTTATATATATATATATATATAAACTCATCAAATCATGTATGCTAGTTCGGTTTTGTTTTCGAAAACAGTACAGCAACATTATTTTTATTGGATAATTTTTTTTAGCATTTCTTAATATAATCAAATATTATATCGTAATTTTGATGAGTTTAAAGATTTAAATTAATAAAAATTAAATATTTAATTAAAATAATAAAAATTAAAATTTAATAATATAAAAATGAATTTTAAATGACTTAATATTAATAATTTATTTTCCTAATTCATCAAAAGTCAAAATAATAATTTTCTTAAAAAAAAACTCTCCTTCGTTTAATTAGCTCTTGTATTTAAGGGATAACGTTATTTTAAATAAAATTTATCGTGTAGCATGTCATGTTTTATTTCACTTCATAGTTTATGGTTCCATCATATTGGATGACATACGTTATTTTTTACATATGGATTAGACTTACATTTATATAGTTTTTTTTTTTTTTTTTTGTGCTTATAGCTGAAAAATTTCTCAGCTTGACCTCAATAAATTCCATAAAAAAGTAAAATTTTTAAGCACTTATTATTATTAAATAAATAAATTTACAAATAATATTTGTTAGTCTAAAATAACAAGGAATTTAGGTTCCCTAAATAAACTTTTGGATTTGGGTGTTATGTACGAAAAAAATAAGTATTAGAAATGTTTTAATTTATTTGTGGATTTATTGAAAATAAGTATTACGTCTAATGTATGTCCATGTATAACTATCATTTGAGAAAAAAAAAATATTGGACAAGGGACTATTGAAAGTTCCAAAACAGAGAGATTTGAAAATTGTTATAGCAAATTAAGACATTCTTCAGGATTTGAAGATGGTCAGAGAAAAATTAAGATGTAGATGCTTCTGTTTATTTATTTTGAGTTCGTCAGCGCCATTTCTGTTTTATTATAAATAATTCATTCCAAGTTTTGTTAGAATTTCGGACAAATTTTATAGGTTTAGATTATTGAGTAATAAGTTTTTTTTTTTTTTTACCAGATTACTAAGGTTGATGTATAGAATTATTAAAATTTATAATTTTATTTTAAAAAACCCTTATTTTGTGGGACTCTTTTTAAAAGTTATATATATATATATATATAGACTTTTGTGTAGATTAGTATTATATTTTGTATAATTGTCATTCACGTGACTTTTTTCTTGGTTGTTAATTTAGGCCAATAAAAAATCTTTATTTTCTCGGTTATTCTTGTGATAACATGTGTTGACTCTGTATAGAATATACTTCTTTGTTATTTTTATGATATCATGATTATGATCATGTGATCGTACGATAATTAAAAGTAGATAATTTATAAGATATATTGTTATGATTTTTTTTTGGAACAACTTTTTTGGAGATTTGGAAAGATTTGAATCATTTACCTCTAAAGTATTATTTTCGTAAAATCCCACATTGGGATTTTATAAGAATATGGAGGAGTCTTTTACCTATAAAAGGACTTTTTTCCCCTTTAGTTAAAATTATTAAAAAATTGTCTCTTCTATATATTTAGACCATTGTATTCTTTCTCTCTTTTGTAATATTTCTTCATTTAGTGAAATATTATTTTGGTAGTATCCGAGAACATAGGTATAATTGACTGAATCTTATTAAATTTTGATGTTCTCTTTTATATCCATTTAATAGCTACTGTCGGGTATAGTTATTGTTAATTATTGTGCTATTAAAATTACTTATCTTGGTAAAATTTTGCCTGAGGAGAGTGATTTTTAAGTGGGACCATTGTAACACTTCCACTCTTTCTTGGAAATATATCTTGGGGTCATTTTTAATATAATCGTTTACACTTTAGTTACATGTACAATAGCTCTCAAGGTGATTTTTTATTGGTGGAAATTAACCCGAATCCCATAACAATTGGTATTAGAGCTCTAGGTTAATTTTAGTATGCTCTGTAGTTGCGGCTTAAGTTGATCTTTCACATCAGAAAAAAATTTCTTGGGCTAATTGGCATTTCGCATCGACAGCTATTAAATAGAATTTGTAGCAGAAATGACAAACAGCACAAAAGTATCCACATCAGCATTAACAACTTCTTCATCTTCAATTTTGGCAAGAAATGTTGTGACAAATACTAGATTTGTAGTGGAGATTTTTAATGGCACTAGTCATTTTGGCATGTGGCAAAGTGAGGTTCTAGATGCCCTTTTTTAGTAGGGTCTAGACATTGCTATTGAAGGAGAGAAACCAGATGATGTTGAAGAGAAAGAATGGAAGGTGATCAATAGATTGACATGTGGTACAATTCGATCTTGTCTTTCTAGAGAGCAGAAGTATGCATTTTCTAAAAAAACTTCTGTAAGTAAATTAAGAAATGTATTGGAGGAGAAATTCTTGAAGAAAAGCAGTCATAACAAACTCTACATGAAAAAGAGATTGTTCCATTTCAATTATGTTCCAGGTACCACAATGAATGATCACATTACTAGCTTTAATCATCTGGTAATTGATTTGATGAATATGGACGTGACTTTTAATGATGAAGATCTAGCTCTGATGTTGGTGGGATCATTTCCTGATGAGTTTGAGTATCTTAAAACTATTCTACTTCATGGGAAGGTTACTATGTCTTTGAGTGAAGTAACTATAGCCTTGTATAGTTATGAATTACGAAAGAAAGACAAGCAAGAAAATAAAATGTTGAAATAAAAGCTCTTATTGTCAGACACCATTTGCAAAGCCAGAATAAAGGAAAGAGAGGGCCATCAAAGTTCAAGTCCAAACTAAGTAAAGATCAATGTGCCTTTCATCGAGAAAAAGGGCAATGGAAGCAAGATTGTCCCAAGTTAAAGGACAAAGGCAAACTTGGAAAAGGAAATGTTGTCTCAAATTCAAATATAGCTGAATGTAATGATACATATTCAAATCTTTCAATTGCTGCTACACCATCAACCAGCTGTTCGAGTTCATGTTTACTAGATTCAGCTTGTAGTCATCATATGACTCCCAATCGAGAATGACTTTTTGACTTTAAAGAACTAAAAGTGGAGTTATCTACATAGCGAACAATGCCCCTCTTAACACACATGGGGTTAGTTCAGTTCGTTTGAGCAACAAAGTTGGATCAATCAGAACCTTAGCAAGTGCTCATTATATGCCGGATTTGATGAGGAATCTTATTTCTGTAGGAACCCTAGAGTCAAAAGGTTTTAAAGTAAGGGCGAAAGATGGGATAATGAGAATCTTCTCTGGTGCACTTGTGATAATAAAGGGGATTCAAAAAAGAAATAATGTGTATTACTTTTTAGGTAGTACAATTATTGGGACAGTAGCAGCGGTAGCTTCTATTGATGATCAGGAGTCAGAAGCAACTAGGCTATGGCATATGCGCTTGGGGCATGCTGGAGAAAAATCCTTGAAATTGCTAATAGATCAAGGATTATTGAAAGGAGCTCGGGCTTACAAATTGGATTTTTGTGAGCATTGCATTAAAGGGAAGAAGACAAGGGTAAAAATTTGAATAGCTATCCATGATACTGAGGGTATTCTGGATTATGTTCATTCATATGTGTGGGGGCCTTCCAAGAATGCTTCATTGGGAGGAAAACACTATTATATTTCCTTTGTTGATGATTTTTCCCAAAAAGTATGGGTGTATAAAATAAAGACGAAGGATGAAGTGCTAGGAATTTTCCTTAAATGGAAAAAGATAATGGAGACTCAAACAGGCAGAAAAGTTAAACATCTTCGCACAGACAATGGTGGAGAGTTCAAAAATGATCCATTTTTGAAAGTCTATGAAGATGAAGGTATTGTCAGACACTTCATCGTCAGATATACACCACAATAAAATGGGGTGGCAGAGCGAATGAACCAGACATTGTTGGAGAAGGTTCGATGTATATTGTCCAATGTTAGGTTGGGTAAAGAATTTTGGGCTGAGGCTGTAGTATATACCTGTCACCTTACCAACTGCCTACCATCACTGCTATTGGTAGTAAAACACCATTGGAGAAATGGTATGGAAAACCTGCTATAGGTTATAATTCCTTACATGTGTTTGGTTCCATTGCATATTACCATGTTAAGGAGTCAAAGCTGGATCTAAGAGTAAAAAAGGCAATTTTTATGGGGATAACTTCTGGTGTGAAAGGCTATTGTCTTTGGTGTTTAGAAACAAAGAAAGTAATCTTCAGTAGGGATGTTACTTTTGATGAATATACCCTATTAAGAAAGGTGACTTCAGAAAAATTGGATGTCATGACCCAAAATAGGGGTCATAACCGGTGCTAGGGAATGGGAATTCTTTCGAATCCGGAACCCGTAGCAAGCCTAAAAATAAAATAAACATGCAATAGTAATAATGACAATATCACAGTTAAATAAAATACAGTGCAGCGGAAATAAAAAAAATCATAAATATCACAATAACATTTCCACCAACTAGATTTAACTCAAATACTCATCTCATATATATATATATAAGCTCTTTTAATACAAATCCAGTTCAAATATAATACAACATCTCTTTAAATATTTAATGACTACTGCAGTGTCTAGATAAAATAAAACTCAAGACTCAGAGAAGCAGTTTACATAAAGAAGCCAGGGCGGAAGAAATTCGGCGTACATGCCTGCTACTGAGGTCTGAAGAAGAAGACTCTCCTGAAAAAAAATTAGTCAATGGAGGGGAGTCAGACCTCACTGAGTGAATTACTATAATATATATACATGCATACTAAATCTCAATGCACACAATCAAAGTATATATAATATGTAAATATACAAGCAAATACATACAGATGCAATAAATTCATTTTATATATTTTTATTGAAAATCATCGTTTATGAAGGATCACATAGAACCCTAGAATATCACAACCTCAAAGCAGTGTTAGACAACACTCTAGCCATACAGGCTCACTTATTCCAATTATATCACTTATTCCATTTGGATAGTAGACTGGCCCCGAGACACTAAGTCAACCGAGCTCCAGCAGTTTGACTGTCAATGTGATTGGCCCCAAGACACTAGGTCAACCGAGCTCCAGCAATCACACTCCCAATTCACATCACACATCAAATAATCATAACCAATCAATATCCACAATCTGGTAAGTAATATAGCCTAAATGCTACAAGCGTACCGGTACGTACTCGGTCCTAGTGCTGCCCACTAGGTAGCACTTTCTATTGTTATCCTTCATTAATAAATATAAAACATTCATTCACAAATCAATGATGCATGAATTTAAATAAAATAACAATAGAAACCATATATATACTGGAAATATACCAAAAGTAAACCAGGTATATTTCGAGTATATATACGTCAAATAAATCCAATATATATGCAAAATAAACTAAAAATAAACTATGAATATACCTAAAAATATTTTAAGAATAATTTATTAATTAAACATGCATATAGTTTAAAATATACCAAAATAAACCTAAATAATTATTAAACCATTAATGCATATTTTATCAAAATAAAACATATATTTCTAAAATCATGCATCCTAAACACATATATATAAAATAGTAACTCACACTTAGTGCGCTCTTCGAGATGGGTCCGACGGGCCTGGTCCACTAGGCCTCGGTCTCGGCACAACTAAACAAACAATAACGACAGAAATCAGAATAAACCTAACAGAAAATCCTAGAACTCGATCTAGAATATTAAACACAAAATCGACATTAGGGTTCGATCGGATATCACGTTTTACGAGAATTCTACCAAAAATTCGGTAGAACCTCTCTTGTAAAACGGACATCTCTCTACTCAAAGAGTAGAGCCGGCCCTGTAAAGAAACACACTTTGAAAAACAGGCTCAACCACTCATCCACAACCCCTCGGTCGGACTCCAAACTACAGTCTACCGACCGGGATCCATAATCACAGAAAAATTTTAGAAATACCAAAATTACCTTTATAACATAGAAATTCATTTTATAAGTAGAAATTACATAATTAACCTTTAAACACAGTAAAAACCGATAAAAACTCATTTTATTAGAAAAATCGTATATTATATATATAATTGAAAATAATTCACAAAAAATAATTTTAATTAGTTAAAAATACCAAATAATTTGTAGAAATCATTTTTATACCTTAAATAACTATTAAAACCAATTAAATTACTTTTTTAGCCAATTAAGGGTAAAATTACCAAAATACCCCTATATATATAAATATACTAAAATTCCTTCAAAAATTCACCAAAAATAGTATAATTATCCAAAATTAATTTTCTCAACATATTTATCAATAATATAAATAATTAAACTCAATTAACCAATTAATTTCAATTAAAAATACAATTAACCTAATTTTCCCTAAATTACATAAACTTAAATAATTCAAAATAAATACATAGAAATTTATAAAAATTCCAAATAAATTCATATAATTCATTTAGACACCTATAATTATCATAAAACACAATTTCATAATTTAATTAATTAATTTCCGAAAATTAGAAAATAATATTAAAATATTCAAAAATACCCAAAAATCAAAATAATCTCCAAAAATTCCAAAAAATTTCATAGATGTAGATTAAGCTAAGGGGAACAAAATTTGTGAAGGAATTTTTTATGAATCAATCAAATTGAAGTCTAAAAAAATTCAAGAACCCTAATGTGGCCGAAATCGAAAATTCGAAACCTAAGCAAATCAAGACCATTTAAGCTCAAACCAAAGCTAAAATCACACTCATCGGAGCTCAAAGAGAAGAAAGAGACCAGCGGTGTCAAAAATGGTGGCTAAAAACATCGTGATCGATGGTGAAGAAGAATTTGGCTTCTTCGGCCAAAACCGACCTCCAGACACCGAAAACGGCTGCAACAGGCGGCGAGGAAGGCTGAGGAAGGTGGTGGCATGCCAGACGGCATACCAACGACAAGAAATCGGCATGACAGGCGGCAGATGGTGAGGGAAACGGTTGGGGAGTGATAGGAAGGGAATAATGGCAATTTGGTAAGTAAGTTAAACTTTATAATTTGCTTAATATTAAATGTATATATGTATATATATATACTTTATACTATATAATAAAATAATATTAAATTGCACACATTAAATATACACCACACACTTAATATTTAATATTTTAAAATTTAATAATAAATAAAAATAATTAAATAACAATAAAATAAATAAACAATTAATAAAATATTAGGATAATATTAATTAAACCCTAATTAAATAAATAAGTACACATATACATGTTATCTAGTATTTTAAAAATATATATGAATTCATGCAAGTCCGTAAATCTATTTAAAATAATTAATAGTAAATTATTTACGTGAAAAATTCCCCGAAAATGCAAGTCCCGGAAAAATTTTACGTAAAACACTTAAAATAATAATAAACAATTAAAAATCAATTTTAATTAATCAATAACTTATAAAATATCAATATCATATTTAAAAATTATTAACACTGCATATCCCGATGCAATATTAAAATATTTAAAAACATGGGATATTACAGTCTTCCCCCCCTTACAAGAATTCATCCCCGAATTCCAGAAAATAGGATCAAGAAGGAAAGAGATACGGGTAAGAAGCTCGCATCTCAGCTTCAGTCTCCCACGTATGCTCCTCGACTCTATCGCTACGCCACAGAACCTTGACCATCGGAATCTGCTTCGAACGCAACTGTCGAACTTGATAATTTACGATCGCCATAGGTTCTTCCACAAACGTCAAATCTTCACTCACTTCTACACTATCTAGCTACAACACGTAAGAAGGGTCTGAGATATACTTCCTCAACATCGAGATATGAAATATTGGATGCACCTGCGACATATTCGGAGGCAAATCCAACCGATATGCAACAGTGCCAACTCTCTCCAGAATCTCAAACGGTCTGATATATCTCGGTGTTAACTTACCCTTCCTACCAAATCTCATCACACCCTTCATCGGAGATACCTTCAGAAAAATAAAATCTCCAACCTGAAACTCCACATCTCTGTGCCTAGGATCCGCATAACTCTTATGTCTGCTAACTACGGTCTCTAATCTGCGCTTAATCACGGCGACTTTCTCTGCAGCATCCCGAACCATCTCAGGTCCAGTCAAAGCTCTCTCACCAATCTCATCCCAACTCAAAGGGGATCTACACTTCCTTCCATACAACGCCTCATATGGTGCCATGCCAATACTGCTATGGTAGTTGTTATTATATGCAAACTCAACGAGTGGCAAATGATCATCCCAACTACCTCCCAAATCCAGGACACACATCCTCAATATATCTTCCAGTGTTTGGATCATCCTCTCAGACTGACCATCTGTCTGAGGATGAAAAGCAGTACTGAAATCCAACCTAGTGCCCATCGCTTCTTGCAACTTCTGCTAAAAATTAGAGGTAAACACCGAACCTCTATCTGACACAATGGACACAGGTACTCCATGAAGGCACACAATATGCTTTACATATAGCTTCGCCAATCCAGCTACAGAATAAGTGGCTTTCACAGGCAATAAATGTGCAGACTTCGTTAACCTGTCTACAATCACCCAGATGGAATCATATCCATCCTTAGAACGAGGTAAACCGACCATAAAATCCATAGCTATCCTTTCCCACTTCCACTCAGGAATAGGAAGAGGCTGAAGCTTCCCAGAAGGCTTCTGATGTTCAGCTTTCACTTGTTGACATGTCAGACACTTAGCAATATAATCAGCGAAATCCTTCTTCAATCCATCCCACCAGTATAAATCTTTAATACTGTGGTACATCTTAGTGACACCTGGATGTACACTATAGGCTGTAGAATGTGCTTCCTCTAGGATCTCTTCTTTTAAATCATCCACATCAGGAACACACAATCTACCACTGATCCACAACACACCATCATCATCGAGTATGAAATTAGTGAACTTCCCTGCTTTGACATTCTCTGCAAGCTCTTCTAGAATAGGATCTCGACTCTGAGCTGCTTTAATCCTATCCCTTAGTACAGATCGCACCTTAAACTGAGCTAGCAGTCCACCTGATCTACTGATCTTCATCATCAGACCTTGATCCACCATCAGATGCAATTCCTGGATCAACGGTCTCTTCTCAACACTGATATGAGCAAGTCTGCTTGAGGACTTTCTACTCAAGGCATCTGCTACTACATTAGCTTTACCCGGATGATATAAAATCTTGCAATCATAATCCTTCAATAATTTCAACCATCTTCTCTGCCTTAGATTCAGATCTCTCCACTGAAAAATGTACTTAAGGCTCTTGTGATCAGTAAATATCTCATAAGTCACCCCGTATAGATAATGTCTCCAAATCTTCAAAGCAAAGATCACTATAGCCATTTCCAGGTCATGTGTAGGATAGTTCTACTCATGCTTCTTCAATTGCCTTGAAGCATAGGCTATCACCCTTCCATTCTGCATCAACACACAACCAAGGCCAACTCTAGAGGCATCACAATAAACTGTGAACTTATCCACACTATTAGGCAAAGCTAACACTGGCGCTGTGGTCAACTTCTCCTTCAACAACTAAAAACTATTCTCATAAGCTTCTGACCACTCAAATCTAACATTCTTCTGAGTTAAACGAGTCATAGGGGCTACTATTCTGGAAAAATCCTGCACAAACCGCCTATAATACCCGGCTAAACCCATAAAACTTTGAATCTCTATAACAGAAGTCAGTCTAGCCCACTCAAATACTGATTCAATCTTCTGTGGATCAACCTGGATACCTTCTTTAGACACCATGTGTCCAAGAAAAGAAACACTCTCCATCCAAAAATCATACTTCGAGAATTTAGCATAAAGTTGATGATCTCTCAGTGTCTGTAATACAATCCTCAAGTGATATACATGCTCCTCCATACTCCTTGAATATACCAGTATATCATCGATTAAGACTACCATAAATTGATCCACATACGGTCTGAATATCCTATTCATCAGGTCCATAAAAGCTACTGGTGCATTAGTCAAACCAAAAGACATCACCAGAAACTCATAATGGCCATATCGAGTGCGGAATGCCGTCTTAGGAACATCGGCTTCACTAATCCGCAGCTGATGATAACCTGACCTCAGATCAATCTTGGAAAAGAACTATGCACCCTGTAGCTGATCAAACAAGTCATCTATCCTCGAAAGAGGATACTTGTTCTTCACTGTCACCTTATTTAGTTCTCTATAGTCAATGCACAGTCTCAGGGTACCATCCTTCTTCTTCACAAACAAGACTGGTGCACCCTAAGGAGAAACACTAGGTTTGATGAAACGTTTATTTAATAACTCTTGCAACTGCTCCTTCAACTCTTTCAACTCTGTAGGAGCCATTCTGTAGGGTGGCATAGATATAGGAGTAGTGCCTGGAACCATATCTACACAGAACTCAATCTCTCTGTGAGGTGGTAAACCTGGCAACTCCTCAGGAAAAACATCAGGAAACTCACAAGCAACAGGAACATCTGTGAGTGATAACTTCTCCACTGAAGTATTCCTGACTAATGCCAAAAACCCCTGACAACCTTTCCTTAATAACTTCCTAGCTGTAATAGCAGAAATAAGATTCTGAGGTGCTTAACTCCTATCGCCCACAAACTTAAACTCTTCTTCATCAGAAATTTTGAAAGTCACCTCTTTATTCCTGTAATCTACCATGGCATAGTGCTGAGATAACCAATCCATTCCCAAAATAACATCAAACTCCATCACATCCAATAAAATCAAATCAGGTGGTAATTCTCTACCTCCCATGAGAACTGGACAACCAGAAAGAACAATATCGATGTCCAAAGAATCGCTCAAAGGAGTGGCAATGGACAAAGGAAAAGCCATCCTCGAAGCTTGCCAACAAGATTTAGAAGCAAAAACGGGAGAAACAAACGAATGCGTGGCACCCGGATCAAAAAAAACCCATGCATCCAGGTAACAAACAGAAACAATACCTGCCACGACTGCATTAGATGCCTGAACATCCTGCTGAGTAAGGTGGAAGACTCTGGCCTGACCTCGACCTCCCTACTGACTGGCACAAGCCTGACCAACACCTCTGGCACCTCCTCTAGTACCTCTACCACGACTCTGCTGTGGAACAAGCTGAGTGGAACTTTGATGTTGAGCTGGTGGTAACTGAAATGGCACGAGTGCAGCACTAGCAATCGACTGCTGTGGGAATTACGGAATCTACGACTGCTGATATCCGGAGTAAGGACACAATCTGGAAAAATGTCCTGTCTGCCCGCATCTGAAGCATGTTAGTGGTGTCAGATAACACGGTCCCTGATGGACTCCACCGTAAGTCTGGCAAACACTGGTCGCTGATCCAGAACTACGGACACTGCTGCTGCTTGAAGCACCTGACCCAAATCAGAATGATCTAAGCTGACCTCCACGACCATATCTACTGCTCCGATGCACTCGCTGTTGCTGCCTTTGACTCTGCTGAGTCTGACCTCGCTGCTGACTACTCGAACCAATATGAAAACTTGAATACGGAGTAGCCTGCAATCCACTCGATTGAACTCCCATCTGGTAATAATCAGGCATCGCTCCCTGCCTAACTAGCCTCAGCTCAATCTCCTTGGCCAACTCAATCACAGACTTGAGAGTAAGGCCTATTGTAGGCATACCAGTAAATGTTGAACCCAAACCAGTGACATACGTAGTGACCGTAAAATATTGATCTCGCATCAGGTCCTCTGCATATCTACCCAGCCTAAGAAACTCTCGGGTGTACTCCTTTACTGATCAATCACCGCGATAAATACTGGTCAACCAGAGATGATAGCTCATACAAAGAGGCTCTGGATAAAATCTCCTCATAAATCGCTCTCAAAATTGAGCCCAAGTTATCGTCATCATATAGGGCTGGATCATCTGAATGAACCAATCTAAGGCTAGTCCCTCAACAGACAACTCTACAATCATGATCCGTTGATACTCGGTATGAGCAGTCCGAGTCCGAGTCTCGATCGCATGTAGAAAATCTAATGCAATCCTGCCAACTCGGGCATAGAACAAAGCTGCCTCTGGGTCAGACATACCCTGCTGATAGGCAGGCTGAACAATTGGAGGTACAGGAACATCAAACTCAGGCTCTACAGGCTCCTCATCCTGTAACTCTCTCTGCCTACGACGACCTGCCGCTCCTCAAGGTCTATCTCTGCCATGACCTCTACGTCTAACTGGCTGCTCAGGAGGTAAAACCTCATCCTGAAAAGACTTATCATCCTTGGCCTCAACGACCGGTGGAGCGACACGCGCTTGCCTCCTCATTCTGAAAAGATAAACAGAAAGATTCAAACAAAACAGACAACGGAGGAATAACGCAGAAAACTAAAGCAAGGAATACTTATCAAGACATACTCGAACCTAATTCACTGCAGTAGTTCAACAGAAAACACAACTCTGAAAACTAGGGCCATGACTCACACAACTAAGCCCTGACACCAAACTCCGCTCTGATACCAACTTTGTCATGACCCAAAACAGGGGCCATGACCGGCGCTAGGGAACGGGAATTCTTTCGAATCCGGAACCCATAGCAAGCCTAAAAATAAAATAAACATGCAATAGTAATAATGACAATATCACAGTTAAATAAAATACAGTGCAGCGAAAATAAAAAAAATCATAAATATCACAATAACATTTCCACCAACTGGATTTAACTCAAATACTCATCTCATATATATATATAAGCTCTTTTAATACAAATCCAGTTCAAATATAATACAACATCTCTTTAAATATTTAATGACTACTGCAGTGTCTAGATAAAATAAAACTCAAGACTCAGAGAAGCAGTTTACATAAAGAAGCCGGGGCGGAAGAAATTCGACGTACAGGCCTGCTACTGAGGTCTGAAGAAGAAGACTCTCCTGAAAAAAAATTAGTCAACGGAGGGGAGTCAGACCTCACTAAGTGAATTACTATAATATATATACATGCATACTAAATGTCAATGCACATAATCAAAGTATATATAATATGTATATATACAAGCAAATACATACAGATGCAATAAATTCATTTTATATATTTTTATTGAAAATCATCGTTTATGAAGGATCACATAGAACCCTAGAATATCACAACCTCAAAGCAGTGTTAGACAACACTCTAGCCATGTAGGCTCACTTATTCCAATTATATCACTTATTCCATTTTGACAGTAGACTGGCCCCGAGACACTAAGTCAACAGAGCTCCAGCAGTCTGACTGTCAGTGTGATTGGCCCCGAGACACTAGGTCAACCGAGCTCCAGCAATCACACTCCCAATTCACATCACACATCAAATAATCATAACCAATCAATATCCACAATCTGGTAAGTAATATAGCCTAAATGCTACAAGCGTACCAGTACGTACTCGGTCCTAGTGCTGCCCACTAGGTAGCACGTTCTATTGTTATCCTTCATTAATAAATATAAAATATTCATTCACAAATCAATGATGCATGAATTTAAATAAAATAACAATATAAACCATATATATACTGAAAATATACCAAAAGTAAATCAGGTATATTTCGAGTATATATACGTCAAATAAATCCAATATATATGCAAAATAAACTAAAAATAAACTATGAATATACCTAAAAACATTTTAAGAATAATTTATTAATTAAACATGCATATAGTTTAAAATATACCAAAATAAACCTAAATAATTATTAAACCATTAATGCATATTTTATCAAAATAAAACATATATTTCTAAAATCATGCATCCTAAACACATATATATAAAATAGTAACTCACACTTAGTGTGCTCCTCGAGATGGGTCCGACGGGCCTGGTCCACTAGGCCTCGGTCTCGGCGCAACTAAACAAACAATAACGACAGAAATCAGAATAAACCTAACAGAAAATCCTAGAACTCGATCTAGAATATTAAACACAAAATCGACATTAGGGTTCGACCGGACATCACGTTTTACGAGAATTCTATCAAAAATTCGGTAGAACCTCCCTTGTAAAATGGACATCTCTCTACTCAAAGAGTAGAGCCGGCCCTGCAAAGAAACACACTTTGAAAAACAGGCTCAACCACTCATCCACAACCCCTCGGTCGGACTCCAAACTACAGTCTACCGACCGGGGTCCACAATCACAGAATAATTTCAGAAATACCAAAAATACCCTTATAACATAGAAATTCATTTTATAAGTAGAAATTACATAATTAACCTTTAAACACAGTAAAAACCGATAAAAACTCATTTTATTAGAAAAATCGTATATTATATATATAATTGAAAATAATTCACAAAAAATAATTTTAATTAGTTAAAAATACCAAATAATTTGTAGAAATCATTTTTATACCTTAAATAACTATTAAAACCAATTAAATTACTTTTTTAGCCAATTAAGGGTAAAATTACCAAAATACCCCTATATATATAAATATACTAAAATTCCTTCAAAAATTCACCAAAAATAGTATAATTATCCAAAATTAATTTTCTCAACATATTTATCAATAATATAAATAATTAAACTCAATTAACCAATTAATTTCAATTAAAAATACAATTAACCTAATTTTCCCTAAATTACATAAACTTAAATAATTCAAAATAAATACATAGAAATTTATAAAAATTCCAAATAAATTCATATAATTCATTTAGACACCTATAATTATCATAAAACACAATTTCATAATTTAATTAATTAATTTCCGAAAATTAGAAAATAATATTAAAATATTTAAAAATTCCAAAAAAATTCATAGATGTAGATTAAGCTAAGGGGAACAAAATTTGTGAAGGAATTTTTCATGAATCAATCAAATTGAAGTCCAAAAAAATTCAAGAACCCTAATATGGCCGAAATCAAAAATTCAAAACCTAAACAAATCAAGACCATTTAAGCTCAAACCAAAGCTAGAATCACACTCACCGAAGCTCAAGGAGAAGAAAGAGACCAGCGGTGTCGAAAATGGTGGCTGGAAACGTCATGATCGACGGTGAAGAAGAATTCAGCTTCTCCGGCCAAAATCGACCTCCAGACCCTGGAAACGGCTGCAACAGGCGGCGAGGAAGGTGGTGGCACGCCGGACGGCATACCAACGGCAAGCAATCGACGTGACAGGCGGCGGACGGTGAGGGAAACGATCGGGGAGTGAGAGGAAGGGGATAATGACAATTTGGTAAATAAGTTAAACTTTATAATTTGTTTAATATTAAATGTATATATATATATATATATATATATATATATATATATATATATATATATATATATATATATACTTTATACTATATAATAAAATAATATTAAATTACACACATTAAATATACACCACTCACTTAATATTTAATATTTTAAAATTTAATAATAAATAAAAATAATTAAATAACAATAAAATAAATAAACAATTAATAAAATATTAGGATAATATTAATTAAACCCTAATTAAATAAATAAGTACACATATACACATTATCTAGTATTTTAAAAATATATATGAATTCATGCAAGTTCGTAAATCTATTTAAAATAATTAATAGTAAATTATTTACGTGAAAAATTCCCCGAAAATGCAAGTCCCGGGAAAATTTTACGTAAAGCACTTAAAATAATAATAAATAATTTAAAATCAATTTTAATTAATCAACAACTTATAAAATATCAATATCATATTTAAAAATTATTAACACTGCATATCCCGATGTTATATTAAAATATTTAAAAACACGGGATATTACATTGGAGCAGACAAATGGTACTCCCAAATAGGTGGAGTTTAATGAAAATAGAATTATCCCAGCCAATGTAAAAAATGATGGTGACTCTCCTATAATAGAAGAAGAGTCAAATGAAAAAGAGGTTAAAACTCAAGAGCCTCCACAGCAATATGAATCAATTGCATTAAGGAAGGGGAAGATGACTATTAAACAACCTACTCACTATACTAATATGGTCTCTTCTACATCACCAATTGCAATGGATGACATTCCTGCCACTTATAATGAAGTAGTCTAAAGTTTAGAATATGAAAAGTGGAGGATCGCCATGAATGAAGAAATGCAGTCCCTTCAAAAGAATAAGACATGGAAACTAGCTAGTCTTCTGAAGGGAAAAAAGGCAATTGGGTGTAAATGGGTATATGCAAAGAAAGATGGATTTCCTGACAAGGATAATGTTCGCTATAAAGCAAGATTGGTGGCTAAAGGCTACGCACAAATGGAGGGAATTGATTATAATGAAGTATTTTCTCTAATTGTAAAACATTCCTCCATAAGAATTTTATTAGCTTTGGTAACACAGTTAGATTTGGAATTAGTTCAGATGGATGTAAAAACTGCATTTTTACATGGAGACTTGGATGACGAAATCTACATGACTCAGACAGATGGATTCAAAGTTGTTAATAGAGAAAAGATGATTTGCAAATTGAAAAAATTATTGTATGGATTGAAGCAATCTCTGAGACAGTGGTACAAGTGATTTGACAAGTTTATGATAGGGCAAAAGTACACAAAAAGCAAATATGATCATTGTGTGTATTTGCGTAAGCTATAAGATGGATCCTATATATATTCTTATTTATGTTGATGATATGCTGATAGCTTCCAGGAGTCAGATAGAGATTAAGAAATGAAGACTTAATTGAATAAGGAGTTTGAGATGAAGGATTTTAGTGAAGCAAAGAAAATTCTCAGCATGAAAATATCTAGAGATGAAAAATTGAGGAGGCTTTGTTTGTCTCAGAAAGAATATCTGAGGAAGGTACTAAAACGTTTTAGCATTAATGAAAAGTTAAAACCAGTTAGTACACCACTTGCTCCTCAATTTAAAGTTATGAGGCATTACTTTGTATTTTACAAATGTTAAGGTTTTATTTTTGGTGCTTGAACTGTATTGATAAAATTGATTCTATTGTAGAATCTTAGAAATTGAAGGTATGGATTTATTTTCCTTATCCAAAGTTCTAAGAAAATCATTAAAATTCATATGATAGTCCTTTTGATAACATTTCCTTCATTTTCACATCTACCAAACAACATTATAAAAAATTAAAATCACAAAAGAACAAATGTACAAAAGACTTCCTTAATTTTAGGCTATTAACTACATCCAATAAAAAAAATTAGTTTAATAATACTACTAGAACTTTAACTATTTTATTTATAGCATTATATAATTTTGTATTTATTTTGGTCTATTGGAATTAAAAAAATAGAAATAATGGTAAATTTATTAAAAATAAAGAGAAAATAAAAATAAAAAATAGGGCAAGAAAAAATAAATATAAAAAATGATGCTACTTTAACATAAAATTTATGAAATAACTTTTCAAAAAATTATATTGGCTAGTACCCCATTAATAAAAAAATATATTAACATGTCTGTCAAAATAAATATATTAATATACTTGTAGTTGATTATTTAGTTCCATTCAATTAAAACAGTGATCCCAAATTACTAAAACATGTCATGGGACAAGGTGCCATTGAATATGAAAAGTTGAAGAAATTAATAACAATAACAATAAAAATAAAAACTGATTAAAAATGAAATAAAAAATAAGGAAAATAATAATGATATTGGTTAATTTTTCATTAATAAAAAAGGAAAAAAGAACATAATGAGAAAAAATAATGAAAATTAAAAATAAATAAAAAAGAGAGAAAAATAAAATAAAAATAAGGATAAAATAAAATAAAAAAAAAGAAAGAAAGGAAAAAAAGAAGGGAAAGAGAAGAAGAAAAAAAGAAAAAAAGGAAGGGAAAAGGAGAAAATAAAAGTGGAACAAAAAGAAAAAAAAAATTAAAAAAGGGGCAACAAATAAAATATATTGAGGTAAAAGTGTAATAAAAGAAAATCGAGTGCATTTAAGTGAAAAAGTCTAAACATTTGACATTTTTGGTTAATTTCTCAATTAAAAATTATATTTGAGCTCAAACACTTAGATAAAGTTGAAAATAAAAGAACAAATTACAATTTCCTTATTGAGGTTTGATCAAATTAATACATAACTTCATTTTATATATTCAAGATTAAAATATAATTTATATTTAATTGGATACTTTAATTAAAAAATAAAAATAATAAAAATATGTATAACTAATATAAACAAAATAAATTGAGAACTTAGCATTGCATGTGCACAAAAATTATTGAACTCAAAATTGATAATATGTTGGAAATTTTTATTTGTTTAAAATAAATTAATTGTCTTAAATTAAAACTTATTTATTTAATAGTTGTATTATTTTGAAAGGATGTGTCCTTTCATATTATAACTAACCTTATAGTATATATATATGCTGCATTTTAATTATTACAAAGATATAAACATAGAAATTTACATAGAAAATAGATATTAAAAAGTAGAGAAATAAAAATAATTTTTGAAAAGTAACAAAAGAAATATCACATCAAGAAATTCTTTATTCTCACTAAGAATTTATTCATTATTTGCTAAAGTGCAGAAATTTGAAAGATTTATCAAATTCACTAAAGTAATTTGCACAAATCCTTATAACAAAACTCATTACATTTCGCTTTTAGAATGAGTGAGGACAAATTGCGCTTTTAGATTGTTAAAAAAATATTTGATGATGAAAATTGGAACAATAACAATAAATTAATACAAGATTCATAACAATAAATAAACTAAAAATGAGAAAACTTTTCTACAATTAGGCTTTGATATAAGCAGCTGTTTTCTACAAGCCTATCGATCATTGTAAGAAAAATTCTGCATTATAAGCGTGTCATTCACAAGCTAGCGAACTTATACATTATTCTATAGACAATTATCAAATGACAGATAAAACACTCAATATAAATTTGCTAAATTGTGGGCTAAAGATAGTATTTTTTTCAGATTAATTATTGTGTTCTGCCATCAAAAAAATAATTTTTTAAATATATAAATTAAGCTTATCTGTTTGAATTCTTAGGTAAACCTACGAATAAAATTTAATGAAATTATTCAAAAACTTAGTGGTTTGCCACTACCAAATATTCTGGTACAAAGAAAAAAAAAGTGTATATATATAGATTCATAGATTCTTGTTAAGGTTAAGGTTTGTGAGGTACTAACAATTATTTAATTATTACTAAAACATATGTTAAGGTTTGTGAGATATATTATCTCATTACATTTTCCAGCTATTTGACAAAGAATACTATTGCGACGTGCTAACATTACGAGTTACATCTCATTCTCTAAAATAAAAAAAATGAAATTAAAACCATGCTTAATCTCCTCCTATAAAAACCTTCACAGCTTCCTCACCATTTCTTCATCACTCTCTTGAAACTAATACAGCACAGTTGCATCTCGATCAACAACCTATCAAGTTAAGAATTTAGATCTTTTGAGAAATAATGGCATCAAGTACCGTAGCCTCACTTGCCTTCCTCCTCACCCTTAACCTTATTCTCTTCACTTCGGTGAGCTCCACTTCTTGCTCAGTTGACCTAGGTGTATGTGTCGATTTGTTGGGAGGTTTGTTAGGTGTTGCAGTTGGTACTCCACCGAAAACCCCATGCTGCCCCCTCATTCAGGGCCTTGTTGATGCCGAAGTTGCTGCTTGCCTTTGCACTGCCATCAAAGCTGATGTCGCCGGCATTAAACTGAACCTTCCCATTGACTTGAGCCTGTTGTTCAACTACTGTGGCCAAGAAGTTGCCGAAGATTTCACTTGTGATTAAAAGAATTTCCTGAAAGTATTGGTTTATTTCTCTTCCATATGTTCATGGTGTGTGTGATTAGTTTTATTTGCAACATCAATAATTTCTTAGTGTTATGTTTGCAGTTTTAATGTAGAATGAAGAAGGTTCGCATGCCTTCTTATTTATGATCATATATATTCTTCTATGTTTATTGTCCTTATTGTTTTTGCAGAACCAATAAAAATATGAGGTAGTTGAGTCATATATAAACCATCAAGTTTAATTACTCCAAAGAGAACAGTTTCATTGACCAACGTGCCTTTGGCCTAGTGTCCAAGGCTTGGCGCTGGCACCGAAGGGACTCCGGTTCGAGTTCCATCCCTTATCCATTCCCCAAGTAACCAAAAAAAAAAAAAAAAAAAACATTTTCATTTGCTTTGAAATTAGGAGAAAGATATTACTCCAAATTTTTTATAAATAAAATATAAATAAATTAATATAAAAAAATATATTTTATTAAAAAATTTTGAAGTTATTACTCACAAAAGAAAAATTGAAACAGTGATGATGAAATTGGTTGACACACTACTCTTAGGAAGCAATGCTACAGTATTTCAGTTCAAGTTTGAATAGCAATATAACATTTTATAATTTTTAAAAAGATATAAAAAAAATTCTATAATAAATTCAATTGTTGATTTCTAATTGAAAAGCTCTCCCATTTTGAATTTTATTTTTATTTTGTATGAACCACTAATATCCACTTTGCTTATTTCTAATTGAAGAGCTCTTCCACTTTGAATTTTATTTTATTTTTAGTATGAATCACTGGTATTTATAGTCCACTAAACTCTTGCTAATCTAATTGAAGAGCCCTCCCACTTTAATTTTTTTAAAACTACTGGTATCCAATTTATTGATTTTTAATTGAAGTGCCCTTGCATTTTGATTTTTTTTTGGTTAGCCACCATTATTCAGAGCCCACTGAATTCTAACTAACTCAGTTCAATTTGGAAAAAACTACAAAAGAAGCAAAGGTCTCCTAATAACTTATTGGACTCGGCTGCATACACATGAACTTGACCTCAAGACTTTATTTAAATAGAAACAACCCCAAACCAATTGATTCCAATTGTTATTAGTTTTAAATTTCATTTTAAGTATATATATGTATATAGTTAAAATGAAATTTAAAATAGGGGGAAAACTATTTAAATTTGAAATATATAGTTAAAATATAATAGGGGGCAAACTATGGATACTTGGTTTGATCGACCCGTGATGGAAGCTTGATGATGAGGAAAACACGAAACTTGAATGCAAGATGCAAAAAACCTTCTTGAAAATGAACCTAAAAGTATATACCTAAACTTTAACTTAAGACTTTATTTAAATAAAAACAATCCCATACTAGTTGATTCCAACTGTTGTTGGTTTTAAATTTCATTTTAACTATATATGCAATGACATTACACCTACCAATTTAGTGATCACTTCTTTTGGTGTATATCAGAAAGTATAAGAGAAAATTATTTGAATAACTACCAACAACTATTGGGATCAACTGGAAAGAGTTGTTCTCACTTAAGCGAGGTTTGGAGTTTGAGTTCTGGTGTATGCAGTCATCTTGAATTAATTGTTGAAAGACTTTTGCCACCATTGTGGTCTTGCCTAAGTCAAACTAGATTAATTAGAGTCCATTGAACTCTAGATACTGGTGGTTGACAAAAGAAAAATTTAGATAACTTATTCGAATAAGAAAATTGCTACTAAAATAAGGAAAAATTATCATTTACCCAGATAATTTATTGATTAATAATGATGTTAATGGTAGAGGCCATAAACATCCCAAACAAGATACAAGAAAATAAAGGATAAAAAAGAAATAAAAAATACAAATACAAATAGCTTATTTAGAAATGGAGTGAATTCGTTTGCATTAGAATCCTTCAAGAGCCTTCTTACCACAGGCGTTAAGCAATAAGCTTAAGCTAACAGGAATGTCTAGGTTGATACCTAAGACATTAGCTTTAATGGCGATGCAAAGGCAAATAGTTATTTTAAGATAAAAAAGACTGTCAATGAGGCTACAACAAGGGGTCATTTTTGGTTTACCAATTTTAAGCTTCAATAGATTTGCATATGCACCCAGCTTTAGGGTATCATTTGGGAATTTATCAAGTTCTAATGATGGCACTGCAGGTGATAGGTAGGTGGGCTTCAATGAAAGGACTTTAAGCTTTGGTAGTGTTAGTGGTGGGCAATAAGAAGAGCTTACCAAAGTGAAGAGGAGGAGATTAAAGGAGAGGAGAGGAGAGGAGCAGTGGAGGCTAAAACTCTTGAAGCCATTTCTTAGGATTCTTAAGTGCCTTTTGAAATGTAAAGATTTTAGTTTAAGGATTTAATGAAAATGGTGTAGTGGGTTAAGGGTTTTATAGGAGGAGATTAGCTACAACTTGTGCTTTTAAAAATCTTAAAATGTGAGTCATGTGGGTTATATTATTAGGCATAACCTGACATTGCAAAGTGGAAAAGGAGATGTAATGTAATTATATGATGACACATACTTATAATTATATTTCTTCCAAATATTTTCTTTAATAAATTAGATAGAAAAAATATTACAATGCACTAAAATCATGCAAGTTCCATGTAATCATCCCATGTATAAAAATAGCATGTTAGTTGTTAATTTTAACTTAAACTACTTGAACACTGAACGTAGATGGAAGTCTTTAAAATGTTCTTTATGAAAGTAAAGGATTTACTATTAGCAATTCTAACATATCCTCCTAAATATTAATTATTCTTTGTAGATGAAATCCAATGAGTTTTTCACTCCATATTATATCGTTTTCAAGAATTTGAACTACCTCGAAGATCAACTAGAACAATTAAAAAAAAAATAGCTATCAATTTCTTAAGTTAAGGAGCCTATAATTTTATTCAAATTTTGTTAAGGGACACTTTTTGTCAATTCAAATCATGTAATCTTGGGAGCCTATTTTTTGGTTGGTTTGTGACATCCTATATCAATATTCTATTCTAATAAGGGTTATATTCCCCTAAAGAGGAGGATTACTTGAATACGATGAAAGCTTAATAAGGAGGTCTATTTTAATTAGGAAAATTACTCTACAAAGGAAGTCTACTCCTCTCCTAAATAAGGCAATCCTACAAGATTAAGGAATCATATTCCTAAGAGGTTTAAGCAATACCTTCTCCTATAAATACATCTCTTGTCATTCATTCTATTCTCATTCTTATCAAGACATCATTCCATCACTCCATCACCACATCATCCAAGCAATCACTCTTTATTCTCTATTCTATTATATATATTTACTTTATTATATTTTTTCCTCATACCATTACTAACTTAAGCTTCAGAGTGTTTATAGGAGAAACCCCGCCCCTTTACCCATTCTCCTCGTCAATACAGGTTCCACAAGCAAGAAATATCAATTCAGAGTTATCAAGAAGCGTCGTCTATGGAATAAATCAAATTAAATTATGAATTATCACGTGTTGGAACCTTGCTCTCTCGTCAGCTTCGTTAAAAAAATAGATAAAAATAATCACCATAAAGGGAAGATCTTTAAAAATCATGCTATAGGATCATAAAGTATGGTCATACTTGGCTAAGGAAAGAGCTTAGTATCTTGCATGATCTTCAAAGACAATCTGTGCATGGTGTCGTGCACTAATTCATATTGTATCTACTTGGACAAACTAGGATATAATTTTGCAAAATTCAAGGAAGCTTCAAATGGCACGACGGTATGGATCGAGGATAAATATAGTAAAGAAGCAAATTATGTCTTTTTCCAAGCCAAGCACTTTTATTCATTAATTCATGGATCATCTGGAATTATAATTAGACAAGATGAGCACCTTGCATGAAGTTATCGCTTATCTTGATGCAAAACCTAAATCAGAAGAGTCAGAAAGACAATATAGGCCAAAAATAATATGTACATAATCTAGTAACTTATAAAAAAAGAGAGCAACTATCAAAGAACTAGTCACTTAATAAATAAGGATGAGCCCCAGGAGAATCCAAGTGATGCAAGCTTTGTTAATTTCATAATTTAGTCTATTCTAGTCCTCTTTACAGCAGTCAATGTCGTATCTCAATTCTCTTTCTTGTTGAGATGTTAGTCAAGTTGTCACAAACAACTGCACAAGATGAGAGAACCCATGAACAATTACAAATAGTCAACCAAAAATCTTAGGCATACTGTGCTAGGTTTTAGGTTGTAGAGTCCAAATAGCCACTGGTGTTATTAGATTTTGGTTCAAATCACTATCTTCTCAAAATTGAGAGCATTCAATATAGCACAACATCAAGGCAACCAAATCATAAAAGCATGCACCCCAAAATAGCTAGAGCTCAACAATGCAGATGTAAATCTAGAATTAACTTTGTAATGATAGTTGAGATTCCACGTCAGAATGCCCATTCAGAGCATCGAGCTTTAGAAAATTAAGCTTTAGAGCATCAAGCAACTAACGCCGGGCATTGAGTTCCTATTAAGCCTCAAGTATCGAGTTTCAATACATATAAGCTTGAAAGATCTGGGTTTGGCTCCTAACTATCAAATTCCAGACACTTGGGTCTGAGTCTGAGTTTAAGTTTTGAATTTATTCTAAGATAAAAAGAGCACCAAGCTCCAATCACCTGTTGAACAATGCACACTGATCATCTGCCCAACCTCCAAGCACTGAGATTCTCCAAATGTCAAAAATCTACCGAGTATAAAGATCTAAATTACATATAAAAGCATCACCTATTGAACCATGTGTACTAAGTTCAATACCAAGATTATAAGCTCCGGATACTGAATGTCAAACCAATATTGGATACCAATTTTATGAGCACTCAAACTTTAAGCATCAAACAACAACATTCCAAAGATAATCAATCACCCTAGTTCATTATTCCCTAGCTTATAGGGGTCTCAGAGCAGTTACCTTGCCATTAAATTTTTGAGTTAAAAAAAGAAAAAATTACAAGCATAAAAAACAACAAGGTAAAAATTAAGATATGAGCTTCGGGCTTTGAAATATTGAAGAACAAAAGATCATCGAACATTTGAGTACAAGCATTGAGATTTAAGCATCAGCTAGGTGGTTGAGTCTAGTCCCGGGCATTAAATTGGCATTTTTAAATTTGCTCAAAATCTTTGATAGAATAAGCTCTAAACATTGGTCATCCAAACAAGCACCGCAACACTGAAGTACTAAGCATTAGTGCATTAAAGATAATCAAACATTTGATTCTTAATTATTAAGTTTTAAACACCTGAGTCTAAATTAAAATTTCATCCTATAGCAAGCAATGAGCATTGAGTATCCAAGAATGATGATAGTCAGATTCAAAATTAAAGAAAGGTTCAGGTAGATCTTTAATTGAAAAAAATTCAAAGGGAAAGGAAGAACTTTCGTGAAGTAGTACATGGTATATTGTTGGCTCTAATTATATCTTAAAATGGACAGAAAGAGATTGGTCATCAATTTTTTACTGAGCATCGAGCAACCGTTAAGTATTGAGCATCGATTTCATGAACATCTACTGATCACTGAGCAACAAATTCTAAGTTAATTCATCACTCGAGTTTGTCATTCTCATGGGATTTCTTGGAGCACTTGACTCTTGGTATAAGAAATTTTCAAGCATCTGGTTCTATTTCTTATCAAATTTTATTATTTCTCAACACTGAGGTTGACAACCAAAGAAGTTGTATAGGGTTCATTAAACAACCACCCACCTTCACTAATTCAGTGTAATATCTTCACCCAGTCACTTAGCATGACTTGATAAAGCAGTAAATTAATGACTATACTAAATATTGGACACTGACTTTATGGGCTTTAAGGCCCATATCAAGTGGAGGCCCAAGATGAGACCAAAAGCCTTTAATAAGCTTTCTTTTAACTATATGAACCATATCTAAGCCAAACATTGCAACGAAGTCTAAGAATTGGCACTCAAACATATCAGACTAACATTAATGATCCTACTGGAGATATGCAAACTCAAATGGCACACTTGTATGGCACCAACTTGATACTTGGATGCTCAGTAAAGAAAAAAATTTTAGACATTAAAAAAAAAACAAAGGTATCCTTAACTTTCTTCATGGTGCTCTGCAATAATTGAAGCAAAAAATAAATATAAATATTCATTAAACTTAAAGGCGGGATAAAAGGTCATCAAGAGATAAGTTTTCCTTCTCAATTATTTATTTTTACATTTATCTTCACTTAATTATTTAGCCTTATATGAATATTTATAGTTTGTCACATAAGCATGCTTATACATCTACACATAGATGTTCGTCCATATATACATGATTATTATTCGTGCAAAACATACATCAATTACATTTGATATATTTATTACATAAGGATTGATCATTAAATGGAGATCAATTAAATGATCCCAAAACTATTGTTCTTTCATCCATCAATACAGATAAGGAAAACATATTTACTAAAGATGCTACTTTAAGCACCAATCAGTCTAAGCAGTCAGACATTTTGATCACCTCACTCGGCATTAACATGTAGAAATTTTTAAATGACATCTGACACACTATCAAGCATACAAGGCTCAAGTCCTTGCACCAAGCATCCAAGCATCGATCATCCAAAGTCCAATCACTAAAGCTGGCACCCTCAGGTCGCTTTTATAGTACTGAGATTCAGTACTAGGGCCACGCTTCTAATGCACTGAGAATATACAGCACTCAAGCCATGCTTTTAATGAACCTAGAATATACAACACTTGGGTTGCACTTCTAATGCACCACGAATCTAAGTCCAGTGACTGAAGCTAGAACCCTCATGTCGCTTTTATAGTATTGAGGTTTCGAGCATGTAAGCTTTGAGTCATAGGACCGAGCATCTAAGCCTTGAACATCTAAGTCCAGTGACTAAAGCTGGCACCCTCAAGTCACTTATATAGTACTGAGGTTCGGCACTCGAGCTGTGCTTTTAATGCACCAAGATTATATGGAACTCTGGCCACACTTTTAATGCACCAAGCATCAAAACTCCATGGCTAGTTCCACCACGTTGTCCCCATAGTGGCAGGTTAATCCCTTAAACTAAGCATTTTTATTACAGGTTTTATGCTCTTAAGTCTAGCTGGTACTTCAACAATGTTTTTATACGCTGAATGTTTGCCAACTTCCCTTGAAAGCTCTTAAGTTCATGCATATTTCTTGGCTCAGGCATCTTCAAGATAGCATCAATTTTAGATTGATCTATCTCGATTCCTCGATATCATACAATGACCCTAGGAATTTGCCTGTTGAAACTCCAAAAGCACATTTTGATGGATTCATCTTTAATTGATACTTTCTCAACCACTAAAAAACCATGCACAATTCCTTGAGATGTTCTTTTTTCCTTTTGGTTTTGACAATTAAATCATTAACATAACACTCTACATTTTATGCAACATGTCATCAAAGATTTTTTGCATTGTCCATTGGTACGTTGCACCTGCATTCTTTAAACCAAAGGGCATAACATTATAGCAGTATATCCTTTTCAGAGTATGAAATGTAGTTAATGCTTAATCTTCTTTTGCCATTGGGATTTGGTTGTACCCAGATGAACCATTAAAAAATGATTGGATTTTATAACCAGTTGTAGCATCAATCATGATCTCTGGAATTGGTAGTTGAATATCATCTTTAGTGCAAGCATTGTTTAGATCTTTAGAGTCAACACAAACCCAAATTTGCCCATTCTTCTTTCTTATAGGCATGATATTAGAAATCCAAGTAAGGTACTAACCTTCCTTAATAAACTTTGCATTAATGAGTTTATTAACTTCATTCTCTATTTGTGGTATCAATTCAGGATGAAAATGTCGTTGAGCCTGGTTTATCACCTTAGCTCCTTTCCGTACAGTCAAATGATGAACAAATATTTTAGGGTCAAGCCCTAGCATTTCTGAATATGTCCATGCAAAGACATCATGATACTCTGAAAGAAGTTTAACATAATTCTACATTTCTTCAAGAATGTTAGATGAACATCTTTAGGAGTTCTAAGGTTGACCTCTTTTAAGTCATTAACTATAACCTTATTTCCTTCTTTAAAGGTTAGGGGAGCATGTTCAATGCATTCTTCAATGAGGACTTTATCATCTTAATCTAACTCTTCTATAGTGATATGGTTGATTGCTACATTCATCTTTTCATCATCTTTATCAATTGGGTATAGTTCTTGACCAATGTAAACTATTGTTTATTATCTACCCTTTAATTATTGGCCACTAGAAACTATCCATTTAGTGCACCTTTTTATTCTGGAAGGAAACTTGCTACATTTGTCTTTTGAATTAATCTCAGTAATGTGTTCTTTCTTTATTTTAAACTTCTTCCTTTTCTAGATTGATGCTCGAATCCTTGCATGCACAGAGGTCCTGGGTACTTGTACATCCTTAAGTCTTTGACTACCAATTCTATCAAATACTGAGACATGATTGCCAGGGTTGCCAAGGCAGTTAAACATTGAAGTCCTCTTATTAGGGGCTCCATGCTCATGCTCCTCTTCCATTTCTTCAAAAGTTATATGCTATGAATTCTCCTTATTAATCTTTAGGTGTAGTGGGTTAGTTGAATTATACTCTAAACCAGATTTAGATGACATAAGTTCATTCTTCTCTTTCCACACCAATTGAGACTTCTTAGCACTTTGTTTACTTAGCTCAAAACTTACCACTATCTCTCCTGCTAACTTGGATGTGTTTTTTTTGACCATAGCCAACTTTAGATAGTAGTTTGTAAGCATTTTGGTCAAAGCCATTAGTTCTTCTTATTGGTAAATCACCATGTTCCACTATAGGGCTTTGAGATGGCTTTGTGAATCCTTATAATGGAGGTTTATGAACACTTGAAGATGCGAGACTTATAATTGATAAGTTCAAATTCTATAAACTCTTGATAATCTCTTCCACATCTATGTATGAACTTGGTGGTGTCACTCCCTTTTTTAGTGCTTCATGAGATCTACCAATAAGTTGAGGGCCCTTACTTGTAGAAACATCATTTTTTATAGTCTCTTATTGTATGGCAACTTCCTTTAAGTCATATGATTCCTTTCCACACATTATATAATCATTATAAAACTTTACATCAGCAAAATATGACTCTGCCATGGTAAAGGGTTTAAAGTCAGCATCTACCCTTTTTACTTGTCTGTTTTGGCAATACATAAAGCATTGGTAAAGTGTAGATGAGATAACACCATACTTATGTATCCATGGCCTTTCAAGTAGCATTTTATTGGTGGTCCTAGCATCAATCACCTGAAATAAAGCATCTAACCTGAATTTGTCCATGAGCATTAACAATTAAATTTTGCCTAGAGTTCTTTATCCTCCTTAGTTAAACCCTTGAATTGTCAAACAACTCTTCATAAGCTCATCCATGGGTATATCTAAGTCCTTTAAGGTCTTAAGTGGTAAGATGTTCATAATAAATCCATTATCTATGAGAATCTTATTGATCTTTTGTTCATTGGCATAGCCTTAAACAAAAAGCAGGCAATTATGAAGCTTTGTCCTAAGCAACAAATCCTCATAAGTGAAACATACTTTTTCTATACATAGACTATAAGAAAACTTCTTGGACTTGATTTTTTCTTCCTATACATCCTCATGGTCATTTGAATCTTCATTAAGGTAGTAGTAAGTAATGACATCATCATTCTGGTCCAAGAATTCTTTTGGCAAAAACTCTTAGAGGGTAATATATATTCTTGATTTTTGTATGATCTCATCCTCTATCTTGTATAAGGGAGCCTTTTTCTTTGTTACTTTTAGAGCAACTGGCTTTCTAATAAGCCTTTTTACGACATTAGTTCTATTAGGAGTGGACTTTAGTATGGGCTTGTTGCTTTTTCTTCCCCTCTTTTGAGTGATAAAAGTCCATCCTTTATTAGAATAATCTCCTATGTATTGAAATTTGATGCCCCAATTAAATGTGATACTTCTTGCACATTAACTTACATAGATTGAGGCAAAATCTGGCCATTAGCAAGGTGAGCCAAAACATTAATAGGCTTGAAACTTCTAAACTTCACAATTATGTAATGGTGAACAATAATCAAAGTTTTATTGGAGGTGCCAATTTCTTCATAAAAAATAACTTCTCCCTTTTCATATAACTGCATATTTTTATCTTACAAAATAAAACATTTTTGAATAGGATGACTAACCAACCGATAATACTTACAGTAATTTGGATTATTCACCTAATTAGCTTCTTCAGGGCACTTCATCTCAAGTAGTTGAATGAGATTGGTTTTAAGTAAGCCATTTAGCATTTGAGGAACACTAGCATCCAAAAAAGGGTACTCTTTTTCTTGCCTCCCTTTTAAGGTACTCTTCTTTGCACCTTGGCCTTGAGTAGTAGCAATCTTTACCTCTTGCTTCTTTTCATACTTGCTAGAAATTTTAAAAGGCACAGTACTCACAACCATGGCTTGTTTAGTTTCTACTTTTGCAAATGGTTTACCCCCTTTGTGACCATCTTGCCTTTCTTTTCCTTTTTTTGGGTCTTCCGTAGGCAACTTTTAACCTCCAATAGTAGTAATGCTCAACTCCATGTCATGTGCTTTAGTGGCTAGCTCTTCAAAGGTTTTAGGCTTGATACTTTGAAGAATGTAGCACAACCCCCAATGCATGCCTTGAATGCATATGTCTAGAATAAAGGTTTCAAACAGACAATCCTTGCAATTGAGACTTAGATTCCTCCATCTATAAATATAGTTAATGACAAGTTCTTCATACCACTGGCGTGAATTTGTAAGCTCTATCATGCTAATAATTCGACGAGTGGAGTAAAAGTGATTGAGGAACTCACGTTCTAATTGTTCCTATCCATCAATAGTGCCTAGTTCTAAGTCCGTATACCAGTCAAAAGCATTTCCATTTAAGGATCAAACATATAACTTAACCATTAAATCACCAAAGGTATTAGCATTGTTGCAAGTTCCCATGAAATTAGCCACATGCTGCCTTGGGTTACCTTTACCATCAAACTGTTGAAACTTTGGAGGTTGATAATTGGCAAGAATTTTCATCATTTCAATCCTCTAAGAATATGGCTTGTCATACATGTATGAAGGTTGATTAATACTTTATACTTAACCTTTGACAACTTCCTTAATAAGGTCCTTTACTTAATCTGCAATTATAGATCCATTGATAAGCACTTAGGTAGACTTTGATGCTACACTGGAAGAGGAACCAATAGCAGTATTAGGAACTTGCATGACTTCTATATTCTTTTATTATGAATCATCAATGACCACAACTCCCTTTTCAGTTAAGCCATCAACTTTCTTTATTAAAAAGGAAATTTGTCATATTTTTCTTTGATTGAGTCAGTAAGGGCTTCCAAGATCTTGCTTATCTTAGCAAATTGCTCCTCTAAAGAGGTAGTGTTTGTCATTATGACACTTATGACATCAAAAGAGTCATGTGGAGAGGTTAATGCTTTGTCACCAAGAATGCATCCTTATTCATGGATGAATCAAGACTCTCTTTATTTTTTTATGGAAATTGAGTAGTCACCATTTCTTCAATTGGTGGTGAAGAAATGAACACACTTTAAAGTAGAGGAAGAGTGCGTGCATAAATGTCCTTGATCAACCTCCATTTGATAATGGCTCTTGGGCTAGCATCAGTAGTGCCTCACACAGTGAAGCGGGTAAGTGCCTTGAATTAATGATTATCGTTGTTATTGTTTGAAGCCATGTATCTTGAATGTTAAAATTTGTGAAACTTCGAAGGAAAGAGATGAAAGGTAGAGAAGTCCCACTGGGTGTGCCATAACTTTTTTAACACAAATTCCTTGTCCTAAAATTAAGAAGCAGGAAAAATAGTAACAAATATCTCTTTTAAATTTTATTAGAATAAAGAATTAGGGTACAATCTATAATATAAATCTCTACAAGTGTAGAGATTAGAGCCTTTGATGCTTTCCTTTGTCGATAACATATCAAGGGCATGAAAAACTTATTCTTGAATCTGTAGGAGATTTCTCCTTCGATTTTGGTAAAGAATATAGGTTGAATCCATCAAGAGTGATGAACACCATTTGAAGACTTATGCTTGGAGATTTGAAGACTTGAACACCTTTTAATTTGTAAATGAAGAAGCCTTGATGATTTAATTGGAGTTGTCTTGACACTTGGAGAGAATTTTGTAGAGCTTTACTTGATGCATTGATTGCAACATTCTGGCGGTTTGAGACTTGATCTTCTATCTTCGTGTTCCCTTCAAATGAACCACATGCACTCCTATTTATAGAGAATTTGAGGAGGTGCATTTATGGTATATTTCTTTGTAGGGAAAGAATATATATTTTCTACTTAATTAAAAAATAATATATTCTCTTTGTATTTTAGGCAAGAATATATTTTCTTTGACTTTTACCTTTTTTACAAAAAATAGATATACATATTCTCCATACATATTTTGCCTTATATAGAGAATAATATATTCTTTTTATCTTTTTATTTAGTAATTGAAATATTAAATAATATTGAACTTCATTTGATTAATTATCAAATAATTTTGCTAGCCCAATCCAAAATTTATTAATGGGTTTCAAAAATTTATGTCTACAATATGAATCTTAACCAACTTCTAAGCATGACCTCTTGATTCAAAAAGTTCATTAATTTATTATTTAATTTTTTTTTCTTTTGAAATCATGAGATATTACAATATTATATTGGATATGAAATTAACTTTCATTCTCATTTCATGGTTGATGTTTTGATTTTTTTTTTACTTTTTGTTAAATCTCATAATTTTTTATCTAATAACTTGAATTCAAAAAAAACCTAGCCACCTCTTTTCTCTTAATTCTTGGTTTTTATATAACTTTCATCTTGGCTATGGCCGATCATTTTTTCGATTGGTGGTCCCTTTTATTTCTATTTTATTTGCTTTATTTTTTTTACATTGAATAAATATAGATTCTTTATCTGTTTGTCTTTTAATTGAAATTTTGAATCTTTTTTTATGGAGTTCTTGCCCTTAATGAGATTTCTATGGTTTTCCTTTATGGAATTATTGCCCTTAGTTGAATTTTTATGATTTTCCTTTATGTAATTTGGATATCTCCTTATTGTGAATTTTCTATTAGTATTTCTACAATCAAACTCATTTAAAGACTAAGGAGTCAATTTACAGCTAAATAAAGCCACTAAGTGGAGTATATGGATTGTCGAGATGCAAATCAGAAGAGGTTTGTCAACGCAATTGAGGAATAATAACTAGAAAATTTATAATTTTAGTGAAATTTCTTTTTTGGTATTTCTTGATTGTAATGTTATTCTTATTATTATTTCTTCAATACATACTCTTAATCTTTAATGAACAAAAGGTTTATCTTTTTCTCTAAAAAAAAAATAGTTTATCTAATGCGTTGGATCAATCCCATTCAAATATGTGACTTAATTTTATCAGTTAGTTTCATAACTAATAATAAGATTTTTTTTCCTTATAAAAAATAATGAAAATATAAAAATGATATATGTTAGAAATCCACATCAAAAATATACTAAACAATTAAAAGTCATATAAAGAATAAAAGATCAACCACCCAAGTGACTAGTTCTAATCTTTTTGGTTATGGTTCGACCCAAATCTACTAAAGTTCAAACACATTTTTTTTTCATTCAATATATAGGATTGTTATACCATGGACCTCTATCCATATGCAATATAGACCAGGGGTCCATTATACATGTAAATAAAAAAAAACACACACCTCTTCTTTTTTTTCATGTCAAACATTTTTTTACATTAAACGTTCTCTTTTTTTTCATTATGTTAAAATTTGTTTTAATTAGTTAACTTCTCTTTATACTTGTTAAAAATTAATAGGTCAATTGATCAAAACTATGAGTTTCTGTAATTTTCACTTGGATGTTCTTGAGAATTAATGAATTTATAGGTTAAAATCAATGAGTCTGCTGCAAATTCATTGACCTTTACTTATAGATTTAATGAACTTACAGGTGAAAATCAATGAATTTGCATCAAGTCTATTAACCTTTGCCTACATTTTCATTAAACTTCACCTGAAAACTCATTGACTTTTACCTACAGGTTCACGTTCAATTTAATTTTTATTTAATAACACATGGACTTCCAATCAATAACACATGAATCTCTACATTATAACTAATGAATTTATATGTACAAACTAAACAAATACAATAAAATTAGTGAAAATCCAATCAAAAAAATTACAAAAAGAAGAAAAAGAAGAAAAAGAAGGAGCAATTGTTGAACATATATGTATTTTTCACAAATCCACCATCTTTGACTCAAGTTATGATTTAATGTTTTGAAACACTTGAGAGAAACCTCGAAGAAGAAGAAGAAGTAGCCACTGATAAAAAAAGTGCAGAAAAGAGGGGAAGTATCGTGACCAGAGAAAAGGAAAAGAAAAAGAAAAAGGAAGAGGAAAAGGTGAGGGATCGTGATTGGAGAAAGGGAAAAGGAAGAGGAGGAGAGCAAAAGAAGAAGAAGAAGAAGTGTGTTAAAAAAAGAGAGAATGAAGTGTTAAATAAATAAACTCATACGTGTAATAGAACTTTGATCCATATTGTACATTATATATGGATCAAAATTCGTAACAACAATTTTGTGTTTTTACTTTAGTGACGAGTTACTCATTAGATCTTGAAAAAAGAAGCCGGGGCCCCACCTATATGGTCTGACAGAGTGAAGAGGGATGGCTACTGAGGCAGGAGGAGAGTATTTAACATAGAAGTCAAATTTCCCTGAGTGCTGTCCGAGAGTGTCCCAATTTTGGTGACCTAAAAAATAAAGAATATTTAAAAATACTTTTTTTTATATACCCTAATTTTTACATGGGCCGTCCTTAAGGATTTTCAACCCATTGGGCTAACTAAATAAAATATTTACAAGGGTTTGCAGAATAAGAACTTTACAAGACTTTATAAGCCTGTGGGCTTAATAGGGCTAAAAATACCATAACAGTCATCTTCGTTGTCATTACCCAAATCGATGAAGGGCTTAGACTCTTCAGAATGGCTAGAAGTTGTAGAGGAAGTAGCTCGAGACTGGACTAACTGTTGCATTATTTTGAAATATTCTTCTTTTGTTTTGGCAGCTGCAAGAAGGGCACTGGCATGGGATTTCTGAGCAAGGAAGTTGGTTTGGGAGGGAGGACTTCCAATGAAACCATGCTTTTGAAGCCATTCAGAGATTGCTGTTTTAGAAATCTTTTCTGGAATTCTGTAGGATTTCCACCATTTTACTTTAAATTTTCTTTGTAGAACTATAATGCCATTATTGGATGAGTAGTCGAGATACCATTGAGAGACCCATGGTACGAAGAACTTGGAACAATAAAGGCATAAGGAAGGGAACTTTTTCTCAGGAGAAGAGGGTTTGTAATGGGATTCAAAAAGGTCAAACCCATTACGAATATCAGAAGGAAGGATGTCAGGGATAGGACCATAGTTATTCCACCACTTGGTGAACCATGCAAGAAACTTGGAAAGATTAGCATGATCACTTAAGAAAAATAACCATGAGTGGGTGGCATAATGATTTTGGATAAGGAAGGTGTTGAACCATGCTTGTTCATAGTCCCAATAAGAGAATGTTGGGCAAAATTCGAGCTTGGTTTGGAAATTTACAGGGAAAGATTTAGGCTTAAAAAGATCTTGACCCTAATCTTTAGGATGAAGGACTTTAAGGATTTTGCAGGTAGAGTAAGAAGGGTCATGGGATCCTTTATGGTAGAAGTGTTTGAATTCTGCTGAACTAGTAAATTCCAAAATAGTTTGATAATACTCTTGGGGTTTTGAAAGATCCTAAGGTTTAAAAAACCAATTTTTTGGAAAATGGTTTTGCATTGCTATAAAAGGATTTTTGTTATAAAACCCATCTTCAATTGTTAAGATGTTTTGAAAAGTGGTTTTTGTGAGAAATTCAGAAGACTTTATTTTAGATTATGATAAAAAAATTTGTGAACTACTTTGGGTAGCCACAGGAGTTAAATTATTTTAAGAAAGGATTTGAGAGGAAGAAGATTCACCTTTCTCAGTTTTTGAAACAGGCTGAGAGACTTTACCTGAGGGCGGAGGAAGGCCCAAGATACTAGGAGGCTCTGAAACTGGAGGTTTCAGAGTTGCTTGAATAGCCTGGAGGAGTTTAGGAGTTCTAGAGATCGATTCAACCCATTGTTGAATTGCAAGAGCTTTAGTTGAGTCATCTTTATTTTGTTCCTGGCTGGCAATCTCATACCAAGACTTTATTGGCTTTTCAGCAAAAAGATGGAGAGGAACTTTAGTTGGGGAAACTTTATCTGGATCTGAAATTTCTTTACCAGAGGGTTCTTTCTTTTTGCGGGGCATCTTTATCTGTTTTGTAAAAATTCTCTTGTCAGGAAATCTGGAAGAGAATTTTCATTTCCTTTAATAAATTCAATTTCAAAATCAAAGATACTCAAAATAGCTTGCCATCTAGCAAAAATCTGTTTTGATGCAATATTTTGAACATCCTTTTGTAAAATTTCTTTAGCAGATTTACAATCAATTTGAAGTAAAAACTTTTGATTGAGTAAATCAGATTGAAACTTTATGATGCAGAGTACAATGGAAAGAATTTCTTTCTTGATGGTAGAGTAGTTCTTTTGGGTATCATTCTAGTGACCTAAAGTATACTGTACAACTACTTCCTGCCCATTTTGACTTGCTTTAAAATACCACCATAACCTAATTCACTAGCATCAGTTTCTACAACTTTAGGAAGACTAGGATCAGCTATATGGAGACATGGTATAGAAACTATATATCTCTTTATGTGTTGGACAACTCTAGTGTGTTCATCTGTCCAAGGAGGTGGATTCTTCTTTAACCTATCATGTAAAGGTTTGGCTATCCTATTAATATTGGGACAAAAATCCAGAACATAGTTAAGGCTGCCTAAAAATCTTTGCAATTGGGTTTTGTCAGGAAACTTGTTAGCAAATTGTAGGCATCTTTCAATGGGAACAATGGTTCCTTGATAGATATAGTGTCCTAAGAATCTGATTCTAGTTTGGAAGAGAGATATCTTCTTTTCAGAAACAACAAGGCCTGCGTTCTTGACAACATAGAGAAAAGTCTTTAAATGCTTGAGGTGTTGTTCAATGGATTTGGAGAAAATGAGGACATCATCAATATAGACTATACAAAATTCAAAATAAGGATTAAAAATGTCATTCATAATTCTTTGAAATTCAGAAGGAGCATTTTTTAAACCGAAGGGCATTACATTCCACTGATATTGGCCAAAAGGGACAGTAAAGGCAGTTTTATAACGGTGCTTTATGTCAATTTGTATTTTCCAAAATCCTGATTTTATGTTAAATTTTGAGAAAACAAATGCAGAATGGAGTTTTTGAAGAAGATCTTTTTTGTTTGGAATAGGATACCTAATCCATTTGAGGGCTGTATTCAAAGGCTTGTAATTTATTACAAGTCTAGGAGTACCTCTCTCTTGTTCAGAAGCTTTATTAACGTAAAAGGTTGCACAACTCCATGGTGACCGAGATCTAGAGATTAATCCTTTAGATTGAAGATCTTGGATTTCTTTCCTACAATGTTGTTCTAATTCAGCATTCATCTGAATTGGTCTAGTTTTAGTAGGGATATTTCTTTCATCAAATCCTGGCTCATAGGGGAGGTCAACTATATGCTTTTTTCTATTCCAAAAGGCATTAGGCAAATCAGAACAGACTTTTTTAATAAAACGGTTTTGAAGATCAAGAATGCATTTTTTTACAAAATCATTTTGTAATTGATGTTCAATTTTGTTAAAATGAACTTTTTGCTTTAAATCGAATAAATCTGTTTCTTTGCTTTTAACCAAGAAATTTATTTGATTTTTGTAAATAGAATGAGCTTGAACAAAGTTGAGCTGGCGAGTTTTTGGTTTAGCCAAGAAGGGAAAAGAAATGAAAATATCTTTATCTTTAAAATCTATTGAGTTATGAGTAACTATGTAGGGAGTTATTAGATTAATAAATGGTGTCCCTAAGATTACTGAATAACTAAAATCAGAGACAAGAAGGAAAGAAGTTTTAATGGAAAATCCGTTGTTTAAAATACTAACATCTGTTTTGCCATCAGTATGCATTTTTGAATTGTTAGCAGAGGAGAGTGTTTCACGGGTTTTTTCTTGAAAACGATGAGGGACAATAGAGGTCTTTATGCAACTTAAATCAGCGCCTGTGTCAAACAGAGCGACAGTATCATACTGAAAGTCTTGATCAAAGACAAGGGAAACTTTAACAATGTATTTCCTAGAAGTAATTTGACTTAAAGTATAGAGGAAATCATGAGGGATTTTATCTATACTAGCCAAGGACTGAGGTTCTAATCCTAAGTTTGTTGTGTCATCACTCTCACTAGATTCTTCAGCTAGTTTGGTGACAAGAAACTGGATTAATTCATAATCTTTTTGCTACTTTTCTTTAATATACTTTAGTTCAGTTTTAATGGTCTTTATTTCAGACTGGAGTTCCTGGACATTTCCTATGGGTTTCTTACCATGCTTATTCCTATTCAGGATGGCTGTAAGATCATACATGTTGATACTTGTGGAAGGTAACTCAGTTTTAGGGGGTTCAGGTTCCTTTTCTAAGGATTGCCTAAGTTGTTCTAGATATCTTTTTTGGACATCAGGATCATTGATGTGTTGTATAACATCCAGAATGAGGTTTTGTTCTTTAGTAAGCATGTTCAAATGTTTTTTATCAGAACTAGAATCTGAACCTAGAAAAGAAGAAGAGGTTGTAGCTAGTTCATCTATCTGAGGGATTCCTAGAGAGGAGGATTCAGACTCAGAGTCGGATGTGTGCAAAAGCAATGCAGAGAGTTGTGCTAGAGTTTCTTCTCCTAGGTCAAGTTCCTGGAGTTTCTTAGAAACCTTGCAATATTTGGAAATATGTCCCTTTTTGCCACATTTGTAGCAGGTGATATCTTTCGAATTTCTTTTCTTGGGTTTGGAATCTTTATCGTTCTTAGGGAAGGAATTTCTATAAGGTTTTTTGTAGTAGGGTTCATTAGAAGTCTTTTTCTTATGGAACTTTCTTGGTTTAGAAAATTTCTTGGGGGAAAAGTACTTGGATTTGGACTTTTTACTATAATCTCCTTTGCAGGCTTTATCTTGACTATAACCATAGTCGAATTGTTTACAGAAAGATCCTAATTCTTTTTTGGATTTCTTTAACTCCCACTTTGGATGTTTTTGGAGTTTTAAATCCTAACAGATCTTAAGGCCTTCTTTTTGGGTAGTATTGATCAATTCACCGTAGGTGAGCTGGTCATAGGGAATGATATGGGATCCAAAGGATTGTCTAATGGTGTTTCTGACACGTTCTCTGAAAAGGGTAGGAAGACCTGCTAGAAATTTTTCCTTCCAGAAAGGCTGGTTTGAGTCTTCTCTAATCATGACTCTGGTTAGGAAAGTTGATCTATACCATTGGAAATCGCTGAGTTTTCTGCACTTTAGATTGGATAGGAGGTCAACATTTTTATCTTTAATATGGGAAGAATCTCTTATGAAATGGAGTGCTATAGTGAGAATAAGAGTAGATACTGAGTCTTGGGTAGTGTTTCCTGAGGAATCAAGAATAGGTAGACCTTCCTCATCTCTTTTAATAGCATACAAAATGTCTATTTGCTGTTGGATAGTAAGATGATAATCCCACCATCCTTTCAATTTTCCAGAGAAACTTGCTATGACAAGTTCAGCTACAGACCTATCAGAGGTTTCTGTTTGGGCTTTATAAGCATTGGAGGCCATAGTCATTTGTTGAAGGGTATTCAGAATTTGAAATTCTGACATGCCATCAATGTTCCACTCGTAAACAGAACTAGCATTGAACTTGGGCTGAACAAGGATACTAGGTTGGTCACCTATGTCTAAATCTAGATAAGAAGCTCTAGTGTATCCTGAGCGGAAGGGTTGGTTATTCTGCCAATGAAGTTTAGCAATTCTAGGAGACTGTTCTTCTTCATCAGTAGTGGATTCTAAGACTTTATCTAAGACATTAACATTTTGATTGATAGTCTGGCTATCATTTTGAGGAATGTCAGGTACTATAGGAGTGGGGGAAGAAGGAGTCATTTGGCTAAGCTGGCTTCTAACGGCTTCGAGGAACTCAGATTTGTTAGATCTAATTTCCTGTTGGGCAGTTTGGGAGACTTGGAAAGGTTTGAACATAGGGTTCTTCAGTTTTTTATTTGTAGAAGCTGATGGTTCTATAGTGTCATAGGGCTGCTTTTCTATCCTAGAAAGTTGTTTACCTATGCTATGAAGATGAGCATTGGTAAAGTTATTCTAGGAAACTATATTCTTTAAATTTTGGGTGTCATTATCCTGAGGTTTCTTGTAAGGGGCAGCATCAATAGTTTCTTCGCTTACAGGGATTTTGATCATCCTAAGGGGAGGATGTTCAGATTCTATAGATTGGCCATTGGCTAATTCCCAGCTTTTCTTTCAAATAGTAACAGGGTTTATTTCTTTAAAAGGATATGAAATATCATTTTCTGAAGCATATACTTCAAACCAGTCAAAGAAAAATAAATTTACTTTATTATTCTGCAACAAATCATAAAACTTCATTCGAATATCTTGTCTCTTATTTAAAAAATACTTGAAAAACCAAGTTCTTTTTTCTAAGTTATGAGATGCATAAAAATCTTTATGCAAAGATGCTTTATTAGGTGTAAATTCTTTATCAATAACACTTAGTTCATGGGCTATATTTTCTGTAAGAGTTGAGGCTGTTGGTGAGGCAGGAGGTGAAGGAGACTTTATTTCTTGTTATGGTTCTGTATATATGGGTTGTGCTATGTTGTTGTTGAGGTTAATATTTCTGAGAGCTATATTGGGTAGGTCAGATGTAGAGAATCTGGCTGGAATGTAAGGAGGAATCATAACCGGAGGTATATTTGGATGTAGTTCTGCTTGATCTGGATAGGGAAGAATAATGGGTCTTTGTGGTTCTTGTCTCTGTGAATCTTTATATGGAAGGTTAATGACAGAAGGGATCTGGGATATTCTTCCAAGGTCAAGGGATTCTGATGATGAAGCATCAGAAAATCTGGCACTAAAAGAGGTTCTGTCGAAGCTAATTTTTACTCTTCCATCTTGGAACTGGATTATTTGCTTTATTTCTGTGTTTGGGGGTGTTTTGTCTTGGATTTGTATTATAGGTTCAGTTGCACTTTCTAAGATCCAGTCTTCAGGAAGGGTTATCTAGTTCCACTGTATAGGCTTGGGTATAACAACATTTGCTTTAGTCATGTCAGTTTGAAGAAGCAAAATTTCTCCTTTTTTACTATGAAATCGACTCTTGGTAGCAAAAGCTGACATCATAGCTTTATAATGAACTTTAAAAACTAGTGCAATAGGAATAGATCCATCTTCCATAACATAGTTATGGGTTTGGATTTATAAAACCAAAGATTTTAAAAGATTTGGGTCATTTAAAGAAATTGTGAAATTGGGATAACAGTCAAATGATATGGGACCTTTACAGAGGCTAGATTCTATAGTTCCTAACAAAGAATCTTTAAAATTTCTAAATCATTTATCCCTTAGGGCAGCGAGAATAGAGGTATTAAGTCCTTCTTTGTTGAGGGGCTTAACACCAACTTGGACAAGACCTATATGGATATACCTGAATCCTTTAGCTTTATGTTTTTCTATAGAAGAAGAAGAAAGGAGTTTAATTTTATCTTTAGATTTGTCCAGCTGGACATCTCTTTCTTCAGTTCTGATAACATAATCAGATTTGAAGAAGTTGATTTTAGAAGTTTTATAGACTTGATTCTGGTGGACTTCTGTGAGCTTAAAATCATCTATGCATCTATCAAAGTCTTATATGGTAATTTCATCACTATTGACAAGGTTCTTATTACCTTTAGTAGAAGAGGGAGCAGAGGAAGAAGAAGAAGAAGTGGTTCTACCGAAGATAGGATACATGGTATGTCTAACGGTTACAGAAAGAAATTACGACTACAACTCTTAGGCTAAACCAACGGATCTACTGCCACTCCGAGACTTACAACCGGGACCACCCAAGACTAAAGGACTCATCGTAACAACATCCTATAAACATTATTCATAACAGAAAAACCAAAACTGTAGAAATCACTCAATCCGCCCCCAGGCTCTAATACCACTATACCATGTCTCCATATAGCTGATCCTAGTCTTCCTAAAGTTGTAGAAACTGATGCTAGTGAATTAGGTTATGGTGGTATTTTAGAGCAAGTTCAAAATGGGCGGGAAGTAGCTGTACAGTATACTTCAGGTCACTGGAATGATACCCAAAAGAACTACTCTACCATCAAGAAAGAAATTCTTTCCATTATACTCTGCATCACAAAGTTTCAATCTGATTTACTCAATCAAAAGTTTTTACTTCGAATTGATTGTAAATTTGCTAAAGAAATTTTACAAAAGGATGTTCAAAATATTGCATCAAAATAGATTTTTGTTAGATGGCAAGCTATTTTGAGTATCTTTGATTTTGAAATTGAATTTATTAAAGGAAATGAAAATTCTCTTCCAGATTTCCTGACAAGAGAATTTTTACAAAACAAATAAAGATGCCCTGCAAAAAGAAAGAACCCTCTGGTAAAGAAATTTCAGATCCAGATAAAGTTGCCCCAACTAAAGTTCCTCTCCCTCTTTCTGCTGAAAAGCCAATCAAGTCTTGGTATGAGATTGCCAGCCAGGAACAAAATAAAGATGACTCAACTAAAGCTCTTGCAATTCAATAATGGGTTGAATCGATCTCTAGAACTCCTGAACTCCTCCAGGCTATTCAAGCAACTCTGAAACCTCCAGTTTCAGAGCCTCCTAGTATCTTGGGCCTTCCTCCGCCCTCAGGTAAAGTCTCTTAGCCTGTTTTGAAAACTGAGACAGGTGAATCTTCTTCCTCTCAGATCCTTTCTCAAAATAATTTAACTCCTGTGGCTACACAAAGTAGTTCACAAATTATTTTATCACAATCTAAAATAAAGTCTTCTGAATTTCTCACAAAAACCACTTTTCAAAACATCTTAACAATTGAAGATGGGTTTTATAACAAAAATCCTTTTATAGCAATGCAAAACCATTTTCCAAACAATTGGTTTTTTAAACCTTGGGATCTTTCAAAACCCTAAGAGTTTTATCAAACTATTTTGGAATTTACTGGTTCAGCAGAATTCAAACACTTCTACCATAAAGGATCCCACGACCCTTCTTACTCTACCTGCAAAATCCTTAAAGTCCTTCATCTTAAAGATTGGGGTCAAGATCTTTTTAAGCCTAAATCTTTCCCTGTAAATTTCCAAACCAAGCTTGAATTTTGCCCAACATTCTCTTATTGGGACTATAAACAAGCATGGTTCAACACCTTCCTTATCCAAAATCATTATGCCACCCACTCATGGTTATTTTTCTTAAGTGATCATGCTAATCTTTCCAAGTTTCCTGCATGGTTCACTAGGTGGTGGAATAACTATGGTCCTATCCCTGACATCCTTCCTTCTGATATTCGTAATGGGTTTGACCTTTTTGAATCCCATTACAAACCCTCTTCTCCTAAGAAAAAGTTCCCTTCCTTATGCCTTTATTGTTCCAAGTTCTTCGTACCATGGGTCTCTCAGTGGTATCTCGACTACTCATCCAATAATGGCATTATAGTTCTACAAAGAAAATTTAAAGTAAAATGGTGGAATTCCTACAGAATTCCAGAAAAGATTTCTAAAATAGCAATCTCTGAATGGCTTCAAAAGCATGGTTTTATTGGAAGTCCTCCCTCCCAGACCAACTTCCTTGCTCAGAAATCCCATGCCAGTGCCCTTCTTGCAGCTGCCAAAACAGAAGAAGAATATTTCAAAATAATGCAACAGTTAGTCCAGTCTCGGGCTACTTCCTCTGTAACTTCTAGCCATTCTGAAGAGTCTGTGCCCTTCATCAATTTGGGTAATGACAACGAAGACGACTGTTATGGTATTTTTAGCCCTATTAAGCCCACAGGCTTATAAAGTCTTGTAAAGTTCTTATTCTGCAAACCCTTGCAAATATTTTATTTAGTTAGCCCAATGGGTTGAAAATCCTTAAGGACGACATGTAAAAATTAGGGTATATATATAAAAAAAAAAGTATTTCTAAATATTCTCTATTTTCCAGGTCACCAAAATTAGGACACTCTTGGACAGCACTCAGGGAAAGTTGACTTCTATGTCAAATACTCTCCTCCTACCTCAGCAGCCATCCCTCTTCACTCTGTCAGACCACATGGGTGGGGCCTCAGCTTCTTTTTTCAAGATCTAATGAGTAACTCGCCACTAAAGTAAAAACACAAAGTCTGAGGCAAATTATTCCTCCTCCATTTACATACGCATCAGGAACATCTCTGGCCTCTCTCACATGGGCTACTCCCTCCTAACGAATCTCGTGCCTCTACAGCATCCCCTCTCAAGCTCTATATATAGAAACCTTCTCCAGCCTTTAAGGGGGGGTAGAAAATCCGTAGAAAAAAGATATACTTAGCTTTCCTCTCTAAGAAAAGTAGATAAAAAATTGTTTTATCACTTCACAAAGATTGATATAATTTCTCTTCTCCCTATAAATCCTTTGCTGAGGATTAAAGAACTTCTGTAATCTTCCCTTACTTGGATTGTAATAAAGAAAAGAAAATTTTCTTTCCCTGTAAGATTACTTTCTTATATTTTCTTATATCTAATTATGTATTATAGTTTCCTTATGCCTTATTTATTTTAAAGATTTATTTATTTTCTGCATTTCATTTCTTCTTTAAAGCTTTTTTAACTTTCTGTATTGATTAAGTATGCTCTGTGCTCGCCTAAGATATTAGGATCTTGTACATCAGAAATTCTGTATTTTAATTACTGTAAATTGCTAATTGCTGCATTTTGGACCGGTAACCACCGTGTCTAGCTTGTGACTAGGAGCATGAGACCGGCATTGTGCCTTTTATTGAATCTGCATCATCACTATTCCTTGCTTCACTATCCCTTAGATGCCTTTTATATATATATATATATATATATATATATGCAAATGCATTTTAATGCATTTTTTTCTAGTTATAATAAATTTTGTATTAATTTTTTTAAATGTAATATTTATAATTATATTTTAAATTAATTATTGAAAATTTTTACTGTTTATGTGGCCTTACTTGAATTAAAGTACATTAATAAAAGTATAATAAATTTCAGATAATAATAATATAAAAAATTATGGATTTTAAGAAAATAATTCTCAGCCCTTTCTTATTTTAACTAAATCAATAAGGTTTAATCCACAAGAAAAAACAAAATTAAAATTCCAACGAGGATTCTATATAGTAATTATATCTTGAGGTCCTTACCGTAAATAATTATCCATGTTTGTATGTAGAATTTTATATTACCGTATGATGTATTAACAAAAATATTTTGGCTCATAGTTTCACCATTAAACTTTACTTAATTAATCTCTTGAGAAATTTATATAAACTAAAATAATATTCAATAAAAAAAATATAATTAAAAATAAAATTTTTCTAACTTGTTTATATTAATTTCTATTTATATATTTTGAAACTGAATTTAATATTTTATGTTTAAATTTATTTAAAATTAAATTTATGTCTGTTTTAATATTATATGAGTTAAATATGATAAAAAAGAATAAATTAAATGTGAAAAATTTTAAAATAAAAATTTAAAAGTTGAATATAAAATAATAAAAATTAAAGAGAGTAAAAGATTTATCAAATTCACGGGTAAAACTATTCATTCAGCCATAAAAATAATGATTCAGAATCATACAATCAATCTGATAAAACTACAGATTGTCCTTGGTAAGTTTCACAGAAAACAAAAATAAGACTACAGATTGTCCTTGGTAAGTATTATAAAATTTCTTTCATGTCATTTAACAAAATTAAATATTGGCATATTGAAAAGCAAACAAATAAAAAAAGAATTTGAGAGAAAGATTTGTATGATCTTCTACTTGTCTTCTATAATTCATCTTTTATTAAATAAATGTCCATTTATAAATTAATTTTGCCGACTAAAGATCGAGTAGCCACTTAACAACCCTTGAAAAATACAAACAATTGAGGCGTTTTAACATGAGGAAATTTATGTTATAGAGATAAAAGCTTTTCTCAAAGACAATCCCCAGAGTAACTCAAAGATCGAAAACAAATTATTAATTAAAGCAAAGCCATGTCTTAAGGTGTGCCCGCACGTAAAGTTTGCTAAATCTGAGTATGATTTTGCATGATTTGGTTTGGCCGGAGAAGGTTGAGACTTGTGTTGTGTGGACTAAGGTTGAGAATTATTCTTAAATCTCCATCTATAAAACCGTTTGCCAGTTTCATCATTTGCATCAAAATCTTGAAACCACTAAAAGTGCTCAATTCTCAAACACATTTTTACAATTCTAACAATAGTGTTTGAAAAATGGCTTCAAAAGCTGTAGCCTCCAATGCCCTTCTCCTCTCCCTCAACCTCATCTTTTTCAATTTGGTTAGCTCCACATATTACCCACCGTCACCGCCATCACAACCAGAGCTAAAAGGTTATGAACCTGATCACCCCAACTACCCACCAACAGTTCCTGCGCATCCAGAACCTGCTAAATGCGATACCCTAAAGTTGGGTGTATGCGCGGACTTATTCAAAGATTTGTTGAGTGTAAGAGCCGGTATCCCACCACAGAGTCCTTGTTGCAGCCTAATTGATGGTCTTATTGATCTTCAAGCAGCTGTTTGCCTTTGCACTACCATCAAAGCTAGTCTCCTAGGTATTAACTTAAGCGTTCCAATTGACCTCAGCTTGTTGCTCAACCACTGTGGTAAACAGATGCCAGAAGGATTCGTGTGTGCATGAGTTTGGCATTCGATTTAAACTCTGCTTCTACTAATATTGTTAAGTTTGAGACTTCAGGGTGTTTCTATACATTTTTTTTTCTGGCCTGTGCCACGGACATTCAATCAATAAGGTGTCACCTTTATTTATTTATTTATTTTGTGGATCCATGGAAGGCTTCTATTGTCTTCTCGCATCCACTGTAATTCGGGTGGTTGTACCCTTAGATTAAAATTTACCTATTGTTTTATCAAGTCTTGGTCCATGTACTGAGAAAATTGAATTTGTGTTCAAGTTTTCTTCATGACAAAATAAATGATAAGAAAGTTTAGCCCTTTGTGAAGTTCAAAAATTTAATAGGAAAATTCTCATTATGTATTACCAGTAATGGGTCTACTACAAAACGGATATATGAGAAAAAGAACATCTATACATCTATGAGCAACTTACGTTTTATATTTCAAAAAAATTTAAATCTACAAAAATATTAAAATTAAAAAAATATATTTATTAACATTACAAAAAATTGTCCCTTTTTTATCGTATGTCCACAATATCACGAGTTACAATAGATATCATTGATTACAAATAAAATTTATTGTACAATTTCTAATTAATTAACTCTAAAAAATTATCCCAAAATATTTTTTATTGTATGCCCGCAATATCGCGGGCCACGATACGTATTGATGACTATAAATAAAATTCATTATAAACAATAAACACTTGCAGAAATAAAGAAACCATATATAATTAAGAGAATATTAACAAATAATGCATTAATACAAGATTATTGTCATTATTAGCTTGTGAAGAGAACACTTTGCCAACTAACTAAAATAGAAAACTCCAATGAACAGAAACTGTAACATAACCAATAATATTAATATAACCCATGCATGCTTCACATTTTGAGAATTTTAAAAAGACTATATATATGTTATTGTTCTTAATCTCCAAGAGAGCGCTTGACAGTGTTCATATAATCATACATCTCGGAGTCAAAAACTGTCCAACAGCTGTAGCCCTTACAGTCCTTCCCCTATTCCTCTCTCTTCTCTTCTTCCAGTTGGCGAGCTCCATGTCTTGCCCAGTGGACCCTTCACAGCTAGGCACATGTGTTGATGTGTTGAATATTTTGACGGGTGTTGTATTTGGCGATCCATCAGACTCCTCTTGCTGCAGCCTCATTCGCGGTCTTGATGAAGTCAAGGCGGCTGTTTGCCTTTGCACTGCCACTCAAGCTGGCATTTTGGGCCTGTCCGCTACAATAAACATTTCTCTTAGCGTCAGCCTGTCGCTCAACGAATGTGGCAGGGGCGTTCCGCTAGGGATCTGCTGATAAATTTGTTCCTTGTTTGCAATAAGCTATCTGTTTATTTCATTTTAATCTTATTGTATTTTCGTTTGGGATTTTTTGGCCTGTGCTATTAAAAATTATATCTCCAAATTATCTGAAATTATTGATTAATTTTACTATTTTACTAATTAAGTGGTATAAATATCTAGCGACAAAACTAATTATCATACATACATTTGGAAAATTTTTTTTTAAAGCAAATTAATAGCAAATATTTTGATAAATTAATAGAAAATATCTATCAATATCGCTATTCATGATAAATTATCAAAATGTTTCCTATTGATTTGGTTCTTCATAAAAACACATTAAATTTTTTTTTAAGAAAAAATAAATATTGATATCACTATTCGTAATAAATTAATTATTAATTTTTCCCTTATTATATGGGCAAAAAAAAAGATATAATTGTGAATTAAAAAAAAATCATTATAGAGCGTATCGTAATAATTCTGAACTGCTACATATATCATTGTGGTTTTTAATTACCTTTGGAATTGACAATAATAAGCATAAGTTTATACCAAGAAAACTAGTAAAATTCTCAAATCAAGATTACATACATCTACTATATAGAAGGTTATTTTTTAAAGAAAACAATCGTACCTCGCCAAATGATAATATAAAAATACACTTTCACCCCTCATAATATAGAAGTAAATATAATAGGAAGCAGTTTTGTAATTTGTCATGAGTAGCAACATATTATTTATGTTGATACTTGCAGTATTATATGTCACTAACTGCAACATTAATAATTATTCATTTTTTAATGGGAAAAATATTGACGTTAGCTCACCAAATAGTAATTATAAATTTCTACATATAAATATGAATAATTATCTGCAGTAAGAATCTTGAGACATAATTACTATACAGAATCCGCGTTGAACTTCTAGTTTCTTTTTCTAGTGAACTAAATTTTGTCAATTCTATTAAAACAAGAAAGGTTGAGAATTACTTTTCTTGAAATTTACAATTTTTTAATTTTTAGTATTCAGAATTTATTAAACTATTATTAATATAGTTTAATTTATATAATACTATAAAGATTTTCAATAATTAATTTGAAATGTGACTATATAGACTATAATTTTAAAAAATTAATTCAAAATTTAATATAAGTAGAAAAAAATTTTATTTGCATTTTGTTTCTTTTTTGTATTTTTTATTACTTTTGATAAGAAAAAAAAAATCCTATTATTACCGATGAAACAAACCGATATCTGCATAGAATTAAGTCATATATTTGAATGGATTAATCCAACGTATTAGACAAACAATTCTGAATTTTAATAAACATTCAAAAAAATTCAAAACATCAGCCATGAAATGAGAATGAAAGTTAATTTCATAACCAAAATAATATTGTAATATCTCATGATTGCCAAAGAACAAAAATTAAATAATAAATTAATGAATATTTTGAATCAAGCGGTCGTGCCTAGAAGTTGGTGCCAGTTGGTGTTTGATTTTGTGCCTTACGAACTGTATCCCCATGGTTAATGTTTGGGACATTGAAAACTCAACTTGTGCTTGTATCTCCATCTATAAATAACTTAACCCGCTTCACCAATTTCCATCACACTCCAATTCAAACCTTTGGCATCTCTAATCAAGAATTGTAGCTCGATCCATGGCTTCAAGAGCTTTGGCTTAAGCTGCCCTTCTTCTTTCTCTCAATCCCCTCTTCTTCACCTTGGTGAGCTCTACCTATTGCCCACCATCACCATCCCCGAAGCCAAAAGTTCCCACACCTCACCCCAGCTAACCATCGCTAGTGCCATCATCAAAACTTGCTAAATGCCCTAAGGATATGCTAAAGCTGGGTATATGTGTTGATTTTTTGAAAGACCTATTGAATGTTAAGAATGGTAAACCACCAATGACCCCTTGTTGTAGCCTCATTAAAGATCTTATCCATCTTGCAGCCGCGGTTTGCCTTTGCACGACCCTCAAAGCTAGTCTCTTGGGCATTAACTTAAATGTTCTAGTTAATTTGAGACTGGTGCTCAACTACTGCAACAAGAAGGTGCCAGAAGGATTCAAGTGCACATAAATGCATTCTTTCTAGTTAATTTTTAAGCTCTTAACTATCTTCTGTTCTTCAAGAGCTTTTGGAATGTTAAATGTTGGCTTTTGCCATAACATTCAATCAATAATTCTTGTCTTCTTGTTCTACATCAAGTCATTATCTATAAGTTGTCTTGAATTGTAGTAAAAATAAATTTAGCATTCATTAATTAGTAATAAAAGAATTATATTTTCTTGTTAAGGCATTTGTTTTCTGTCAACTACTTAAATCACTCCAACTCTAAAATAAATTATTAATCTAAATGAAAAAATGTATTATGAACATTTATATCAACTGTTTGCATGGTGATGTGGATCAGGCTGCATTGTTATTTATGGATGGATTTGACAAAGTGGCTGTACACACTTAGACTTTAAATTGATGGTCATGACGATCCCGATTGAACCACAGAGCCCATAATATATCAAATCAAAGTTGACTTAGAGCCCTATAATAAGTGTTACACACTATATTTGTAGCAACTCATCTTTGAGCCCAAATTTATTTGTTTAAGCCCTTAAATTTGACTTAAAAGTTTATGTTTATTTTTGAGATTTTTTAGTCTTTTCTTCCTTTTTTTTGTTTTTAGGGTTTTTCCCTAAATTCTTTTTTTTTTTTTGGTCTCTTTCGGGTTGTTTGAGAACGACTTTTGTTGAATTAATAAATCAAATTTATATTTTTTCAATATTCGGTATTCCTTTTTGTGAATCAATAATTATTGATGTCTATTTCCTGGCATTTGTGTGCAAATTAACAGGTTATAAAAGATTTTTAGATGGTAATCATGCATGATTCAACGTTGAGCATTATTTATCCAATTTCCTAGGCTTTTGCTATGTCACATGGGATGAGGTGAGAATTTATATCCTCAATTTATTACACATTAATCATTGAATTTGTATTCACGGGTAGAGATTATCTAAAGATGATAGATCATGTTTTCACTAACATGAGAGGATCTTAATGCCTACTATATATATATATATATACACACACACATTTGAGTGTTTATTCTATAATGCAAAAGATCATTTCAAATTTCAAATAAGGTCACTGTGTAAAAAATTAATTATATAAAAAAAAAACTTCAGGTTTAAAAGAGAGGGCAACTTGGAGCATCTTGAAATGAAATTCTTATAAATTGATAAGGTTAACAATAGACCATAATCAATGAAAATTGCAGAAATAAAAAATGTAAATGGCAACATAAAAGAAATTGCCATAACCCATAAGCACCTTTTAATTAAATATTGGTTAATTGAATGATGTTAAAATATAATGATTCAATTCTTAGGAAAATCCTAGCGGTCTTTTTTTATTACCTTTTTTTTTTTGCTCAAAATTTTCAATTTAACCACCATCGATTACTTTTTCCTTCTGCAATAATTCTTTATATTTTTATTTTATTTACTTTATTTTATTTTTACATTGAATAAATATAAATTTTTTTATTTGTTTGTTTATTTATTGAAATTTTTTAATCTTCTTTCATGAAGTTTTTACTCTTATTAGAATTTTTTGTAGTTTTCCTTAATGTAGTTTACATATCTCTTTATTCTGAAATTTTGTTGGCATTTATGTATTTGGAACCATTTAAAGACCTAAGAGTTAATAAATGACTAAGTAAAGTGTCCAAAATATTGTCAAGTTGTAACTTAAAAAACTCTGTCAATGCGATTGAAGAATGGTAATAAGAAATTTTATAATCTAAGTGATATTTTATATTTATATTTCTTGATTGTACCAATATTTTTATTTTTTTCTTTAATTAAGATGTACTTATAATTTTCAATGAATCAAAGATTTATCATTTTTAAAAAAAAAATGATATTAATTGAATTGATGAAGACTATGTATATTTTTATTGTACATTGTTCTTAATGAGCTTCTAAAGTTGGAATTTTACCTATGTAGTTATGACTTTTTGTTTATATTTATTATTGGGACCCAATAAATTGTTTAATTTGTAACTTTAAAATCCTGAAGTACCTCTGAGCCAAAGCTAGTTCTTGATTATAGCTTCAATGCCCGGTAAACAAAGTAACAATGAATTGTCTATAAAACATTACAAGAAAAGCTAGTACACTTAGGGTGAAAAGAAAAATAACTAAAATTAAAAGAAAATGAAGATGATTACTTCAATTTCACATGTTTGTTTCTTAGAATGACCCGGAAAACAATACATGTTAAGCATTATAACCTATAATCCCTCAACTCTATTTGATAAAGTCAAAGTATCTTCCATAATTTCTCGCATTATGTTGTATATTTATCAGAAGTATTGGAAAATTTTTTCTTAAAAAATGTTGAATATAAATTGAATTTAGCACGTCAGGCTCAATATTATAATAAATAGTTTATAAAAAAAATTATGCCAATCAATAATTCAAACACACCAAGAAAATACTAGGCTCCCAAGATTACGTGATCTGAATTGACAAAAAGTGTCCCTTAACAATATCTAAATAAAATAACAGGCTCCTTAACTTAAGAAATTGATATCTATTTTTTTTTTAGTTTTCTATTTGGTCTTCGAGGTGGTTCAAATTCTTAAATCAAATGGCAGGCTAGGTAAGGAAGAGAATAGAGGTTGTTTAGTAATGGGAGTGGATGTTGGTGTTTGTGATTTGGATGACATTGTTGATAGGGTGGGAGTGGATGTGGTAGTTATAGGTGATAAGGGTTGCATTGGGTTAGGTTGCTCAGTAGATAAAGATAGGTTGGTGGATGGAGAAAAATAATGAGTTGGAATAGAAATGGGATTCAATAAGTAACTAGGGATAAGAGTTGTACTTGGAGTGGTGTCTTGAGCAACAGGTGCCAACTCTGTATTATATGCATAAGGAAACACTTGATCATGAAAAACATATTGTGAGATATAAGTTTTGAGAGATGAAAAATCCAAACAAACATATTTTTTATGAAATTTATTGTATCCTAAAAAAGTATACTTGGCAGAGTGAGGGGATAGTTTGTTAGGATTGTATGGTTGGAGCCATGGGTAACAGAGGCAACCAAAAGTGTGCATGTTCAGGTAATTGGGAGGTTGTTTAAATAAATTTTCAAAAGGTGATATGTTACCTAATGTTGATGTTGGCAATTAGTTTATTATGTATATGGCTGTGTCAAATGCATGAGTCCAATAAGTTTTTGGAACATTTGAATCATGAAGTAAAGAAAGTGTTGTTTTAATAATGTGTCTATGCTTGTGCTTTGCTAAGTTGCTTTGCTCTATTGTGTGAGGATAGGACACATGATGTGATACACCATTCTTAGTCAAATATTTTGAAAGAGCATGATATTCACCACCCCAATTGGATTGGAAAGATTTAATTGAACATTTAAAAAAATTTTCAACTAAGTGGCAAAATTTGACGAATATGCTCAGAACTTCATATTTGAATTTCATAAAATAAAGCCAACAATATTTATTATAATGATCATAAAAAAGGACATAATATCAAAAACCATCAACTGATTGTACTAGGGCAAGACCCTATACATCAAATGAAATAATTTCTAAAGGCTTAGAAGCTAATTAAGAAGACAAAGAAAAGGGTAACTTGTGACTCATGCTAACATTGCACACATGACATGCATTATTGTCACTACTAAAAGGGCAATTAAAATAATGAAGAACATTTTTTACTGTTGAAAAATTGGCATGTCCAACAATGGAGTTCCATTGAGACAATGGGGCGGCTGTGAAAGCAATAGGTCGAGAAGGGGTCAGACATAGGTTTTGTAAAAGCGTGGAATACAAGCCATTGTCATTCCATCCTGTTTGCAGAGGTTCCCTCGTGCAAATATTCTTAATGATAAAAGAATCAGGAAAGAATTCAATATAAATTCTATTAGCATTAGTAATAGCATAAATAGATAACATATTAGAACATGATTTAGGAGCACACAAAACATCATTAAATTTAAACACATGATCATGAGAACGATAAAGATAAGAACCAGAATGAGTAATTGGAATAGAGTTACCATTTCCTATTTTAATGACATCGTTGCCCTAGTAATCAGAATGAATAGTGAGATTTTCAATGTCAGGGGGTTATATGATTAGTATCACCTGAGTCAAGTATCCATGATTAGTGCATTGGGTGGCTGAAAAGTTTGATGTAGGCCAAATAGTAAAAGATTGAGGGTGTTGTTTGGTCATTGGTAAGGGGCATTGTGGAGCAATATAACCATATCCTGAATAATTATAACACTGAAGGTGAGAATAGTTTGGAGTACTGGATGAATAAGAAGTGTAAGGGTGCATGGAAGTAAAGTCACGTCCACTACCTCTATAAATGCGCCCACCATAAGCACCACATAAAGTGAATGAATGGCAACCTCATCTTGTTGTGTCATTAAAAATCGAAGGAGAGAAAAAGGTAGATGGAGGAACTTGATTTATGGACATATTGGTGGTAGTAATGTCATCCTCTTCATAAAGTAAGAGGCCATAGAGCTCATCATAAGACATGTTATCTTGTCATTGTTGAATAAAACAAATAAATGGTCGATATGAGGAATCCAAGCCATTGAGAAGGACCTGAATTAAGTTAGATTCAGAAATATGATTACCCAAAGCAGAAAGTTAATCAAGCATCAATTTGGCCTTTTGAGCATATTGCTCAATGGTGTCTTTAGCATCTTTAGTTAACTTAAAAAAGTGGGTTTTAATGGTGTGCACTTGAAACTTGGAACCTAATGTGTATGTGGTGGCCAATTTTGACCATGTTGCGAGGGCACTTGTTGCACTTTCAATCTATGGGACAAAGGCTTTTGAAACTGAGCTGATGATTTAACTAAAGACTAATTAGTCTTGTCAATACCATACTAAAAATGCTAGATTTAGTTAATTGTTGAGAGTTGAAGCAGGTGCTTCCAAAGTGCCATCGATATGCCCAACAAGGTTGCAGCTTCATAAAAGTGGAAGTAATTGAACCTTCCATAATAGGTAGTTGGCGGTGTTTAATGTAATTGGCAATTAGTGAGCAATGTTGGGTAGTGAAGTAATGGTTGGTGTTAAGGGAGGTGTAGCAAGTACAATTGTTGATGAAGTTGCATAATTAATGGCCATGGCTGAAAATAATAAAAAGAATCAGAGATGGTTGTTAGACCTTAAAAAAGCTCTGATACCATGAGCAAACATAGAATAAAAGTGTGTTATGTATTCATTGAATAGAGTAATACATATATACACAAGAGACAATAAGTGGTTGAGTACAAAGAATTCTAATGTGATAGTTCAGTACAATCCCTTATCATTTATCACCTTAATTAAATACTAGATTTTTTATTAGTTTAACCTTCTAACTCACTAAACATTAGAACTATAGTATAACATGTCTTTTAGGCATGGGATGATCTAAACATTATAGATTATTTTTTCACTAAGAGGATCTTAATCAATATATATATATATATATATATATATATATATATATATATATATATATATATATATATATATATATATAGACACATACACACACACACAAATAAGTGTTTGTTCTATAATGCAATAGATCATATGAAAATTAAAACAAGGTCACTGTGTGAAAAAATTGCAAATGGTAAAAGATTAATTTAAAAAAATAAAAGACTTCAGGCTTAAAAGAGAGGGCAGCTTGGACCATCTTGGAATGAAATTCCTATAAATTGATAACATTAACCATTAGTAATGAAAATTGCAGAAGTAAGAAATGTAAACGACAATATAAAAGAAATTGCCACAACCCACAAGCACCTTTTACTTGAATATTGGTTAATTGAATGATGTTAAAATTTAATGATTGAATTCTCATGAAAACTCTAGCAGTCTTTTTTTATTACCTTTTATTTTAATTTTTTTCTCCTTAAAACTTTTAATTTCACTACCATCAATTATCTTTTCCGCAGACAATAGTTTTTTCTATTTTAATTTTATTTACTTTATTTTATTTTTACATTGAATAACATAGATCTCTTATCTATTTTTTTATTTATTGAAAATTTTGAGTCTTCTGTCATGAAGTTATTGCTCTTATTAGGATTATTGTAGCTTTCCTTAATGCAATTTATTGTGAAATTTATCTTTATTGTGAAATTTCTATTGGTATTTCAGTAATTGGAATCATTTAAAGATCTAAAAGTCAATATATGGTTAAGTAAAGCATCTAGAATATTGTTAAGATGAAAATCAAAAGAACTTTGTTAATACGATGGAAGAATAGTGACAAAAAAATTATAATTTAAGTAAGGTTTTATTTTATACTTCTTGATTGTACTATTTTTTATTTCTCTTTAATTAAGATGTACTTTAATTTTTTATAAATAAAAAAATTATCTTTTCCTCTTGAAAAAAAAGAATGATGTTCATTAAATTGATGAAGACTACGTATTATATTATACATGATTTTGAATGAGCTTCTGAAGTTGAAATTTTATCTATCTAGTTTTGAATTTTTGTTTATATTTTCTATTGGGACCTAATAAATTTTTTAATTTGTAACCTAAAAGTCCTGAGGTACCTCTAAGCCAAAGCTAGTTCTTGATAAGAGCTTTAGCACCTGGTAAACAAAGTAACAATGAATTGTCTATAAAACATTACAAGAAAAGCCTGTACATTTAGGGTGAAAAGAAAAATAACTAAAATTAAGAGAAAATGAAGATGATTACTTTAATTTCACATGTTTGTTTCTTAGAATATGGTGGAAAACAATACATGTCAAGAATTACAACCTCTAAGCCCTCAACTCTATATAATAAAGTCAGAGTATCTTGCATTATGTTGTATATTTAACAGAAGTACTGGAAATTTTTTTCTTAAAAAATGTTGAATATAAATTGAATTTAGCACGTCAGGATCAATATTATAATAAATAGTTTATAAAAAATATTATGCCAATCAATAATTCAAACACACCAAGAAAATAATAGGCTCCCAAGATTACGTGATCTGAATTGAGAAAAAGAGTCCCTTAACATAATCTAAATAAAATAACAGGCTCCTTAACTTAATAAGAAATTGATATCTAATGTTTTTTAAAAAATTTTCTAGATGGTATTCAAGGTAGTTCGGATTCTTGAAAACAATATGATGTAGAGCCAAAAACTGGTTAGATTTCATCTATAAAGAATAATTAATATCGAGGAGGATATCTTAGAATTGCTAATAGCAGTTAAAGCCTTCACTTTCATAAAGAACACTTTAAAGACTTCCATCTACATTCAGTGTTCGAGTAATTTAAGTTAAAACTAACAACTACTACTTTTATACATAGGACGCTTACATAGAACTTGCACAATTTTAGTACTTTGTAATTTTTTTTCTATCTAAAGAAAATATTTGGAAGAAATATAATTGTAGTCATATAATTACAATGCATCTCCTCTTCCACTTCGCAATGATAGGTTGTGCCTAATAATATAACCCACATAGGGCTATAACCGAGTTGACCTTTTAAATATTCATACTTGACTTATTTTAAAAATTAACACACTCGAGCCAAGCTCGAATTTATTAAATTTTCAAAAGTTTAGCTCAAACTTGACTCAAATTCATATTTGTTGAACTCGAACTAAGCTCACAAGTCAAGCAAGCTCAACATATAACATGTATGATTTCTTATTATACTTAGTAATTTAGATTTTATTTACTTACTACTAAATTAATATTATACAATATTTACTTTATATTATATTTACTTCATAATTAAAATTTTCCTTACTTAATACACATGCTAATATACTTCAAAACTACAAAATTTATCATCAAATTAAAATTATATTTAATTAATATTAATGCTTAATAATTTAAATTATATTTACTTAATGGAAATTTTAATATTAATATTAATATATACAAAACTTGTATAATTTTATTATTAATATCTAATTTTTATTATAAAATTTAATAATTTTATTGCAAATATAAATTTTTTACTAGAATTAAAAACTTTAATTATATTATATTATAATTTTTTTTCACTAAGAGTGTATTATATTATACTTACTTAATGTTATACTTTATATTAATATTACTTCACATCAAAACTATATAATTACTATTATGAATATATAATTCCTATTATATACATATATATATAAAATTTTTTATTATGAGTATATGATTTTTATTTAATAATACAATCTAAACTACTATTTAAATTAACAAGTTATGATATGAGCTTATTCGTGAGCCCGTTCATGAGCCTGTTTGTGAGCTGGCTCACGAGTCTATTAACGAACTTAAACGAGCCAAACTTAAGAAAGTTTGGGCTCGGTTGGTTTAGTTTTAGAGCTTCAAAATGAAGTTCAGACTTAGCTCATTTAGTTTAACAAATGAACTCGAACGGGTTTTTTCTAAGTTGAGCTCCGAACGAATCGTAAACTGTTCAACTCAGTTACACCCCTACCCATATGACACACATTTTAAGATTTTTAAAAGTACAAGTTGTAGCTAATCTCTTCCTATAAAACCCTTAACCCACTACACCATTTTCATCAAATCCTTGAACTGAAATCTTTACATTTCAAAAGGCACTTAAGAATCCTAAGAAATGGCTTTAAAAGCTTTAGCCTGTACTGCTCTTCTCCTCTCCTTTAATCTTCTCTTCTTCCCTTTGGTGAGCTCTTCTTATTTCCCACTACCAAAGCCAAAAGTCCCTTCACCGAAGCCCACCTACCCATTACCTATAGTGCCATCATCAGAGCCTAATGAATGCCCAAAAGATGCCCTAAGGTTTGGTGCATGTGCAAATGTATTGAATTTGTTGAAGCTTAAAATTGGTAAACCGCTAACCACCCCTTGTTGCAACCTCATTGATGGTCTTATTGATCTTGAAGTAGTTGTTTTCCTTTGCATCGCCATCAAAGCTAATGTCTTAGGCATCAACATAGAAATTCCTCTTAGCTTAAGCTTGTTGCTCAACGCCTGTGGCAAGAAGGCTCCTGAAGGATTCCAATCCAAATAAATTCACTCCATTTCTAAATAAGCTATTTTTTTATTATTTATTTATTCCTTGTTTGGTCTTTTACTTTCTTGTATTCTCGTTTGGGATGTTTATGGCCTTGGCCATTAACATCATTATTAGATCAATAAATTATCTGAATAAATGATTAATTTCACTTATTTTAGCAGTAATTTTCTTATTTGATTAAATTATCCAAATAATTTTCACTTATATTGATTGATATACATAAAAAAAAAGTTAGCACTAAATTGGTAAGTGTAATGTCATTAGGAGGACTCTTCAATTAGAAATTAACAATTCAATTTATTTTAAGATTTTGTTATAGTTTTCTAAAAATTACAAAATGTTATGTCACCATTTGAACTTGAACTGATATATATTTGAAATGAAATTCAAAGTAGGAGCGCTCTTCAATTAGAAATCAATAATTGAATTTATTATAGAAATTTCATATCTTTTTAAAAATTACAAAATGTTATCTCATTATTCGAACTCGAACTGAGATACTGTAACATTACTTTCTAATAGCAGTGTGTCAACCAATTTCACTATAGCAATTTCAATTTTTCTTCTTTGAGTAATAGCTTCAAAAATTTCAATAAAATTTTATTAAATATTTTTGTAAAAATTTCAAAAGATGTTTCAACCAATTATTTCCATTGCATAAAAAATTAGATATTCAGAATTATTATATATTTTATATAAAAATAAAAAAATATATAATATAATTTATATATAAATAAAACTATGTATAATATAAAACTATAATATAATTTTTATAAAAATAAAACGTGTTGATTATGAGGGAAGCTAATTTAGATAACTTATTTAGTAATAAATTATTTTAAATTTTTAATGAATAATTTTAATTATTTAATAATTTATATTTTAAAAATTTCTTTTGACTCATTTAAACTCGTATAAACTCGTGATCAACTCATAAACATCAAGTATCGTAGCAAGCTCGACTTGATTATAAACGAACTCTCAATAAGTACAATTGTAAAAAGAATTTTTGCATACTTTTATTACTGATGTTTGACAGTATATATAGGAGAATACACGTATATATACAAGGAAACAAATAAACAAATAATGCTATGATCAAGGAACTAATTTATATATATAAGATTTGTCAACAATATCATATCCCCTAATTAACTCTCTAATTTCTATCACTCCCCCTCAAGTAAGAGCATGGATATCACACATGCCTAACTTGCACAAAGAATTATTAAACACTCTGGTGGATACAACCTTGGTAAGTATATCAACAAGTTGATCTTTTGACTTCATAAATGGTAATGCAATGATCCTAACTTCAAGTTTTTCCATGATAAAATGTCTGTCAACTTCTACATGCTTCGTTTAATCATGATGAACCGAGTTGCGAGCAATCTCAGTAGCTGAAGTATTATCACATTATAAATTCATTTCTCTTTATGGTTTAGCACCTAATTCTTCTAATAATTTCTTTAACCACAATAATTCATATACTCCAAAAGCCATACCTCTCTACTCAGCTTCAGCATTGGATCTTGCTACCACTGGTTGCTTTTTACTTCTCCAAGTTATAAGATTTCCTCCCACAAATGTGAAGTAGCCTGAAGTTGACATTTTATTATCAGCTGAACTTGTCCAATATGCATTACTGTAACCTTCTATCTTTAAATGATTATGCTTCTTGAAGAGTAAACCTTTTCTTGGAGTTGACTTCAAATACTTTAATATGCACTCAACAGCTTCCATATGTGATTTTTGAGGGTCATGCATAAATTGGCTCATTACACTTACTGCATAAGCAATGTCAGGTTTAGTGTGGGATAAATAAATTAATTTTCCCATAAGTTTTTAGTACCTCGCTTTGTCAACAAGAGCTTCATCCAAACGATGATACAACTTATGGTTTTGTTCAATGGGAGTAGTCATAGGTTTACATCCAAGCATTCCTATTTCAGTTAATAAATCAAGAACACACTTTTGTTGGGATAAAAAATACTGTTCCTTGATCGGGCAGCTTTATTACTAAGAAAGTACTTCATATCACCAAGCTTCTTCATTTCAAATTAAAAGGCTAAATGTTTTTATAGGTTATCTATCTCATCCAGATCATCACCAGTCACCACCATATCATCCACTTAGATAATCAGGGCAATCATTATTTCTTGTTTGTGTTTCAAGAATAAAGTGTGATATGAATTACTTTACTTATAACCAAAATTCTTTATAGATTTTGTAAACCTACCAAACCATGCCTTTGTAGATTGCTTTAATCCATACAAAGCCTTTTTGAGTTTGCATACCATCATACTACTTGAATATTTTTCAATTCCTAGAGGAGGGTCCATGTATACTTCTTCAGCAAGATCTCCATGTAAGAAGGCCAATTTTGATTAGCTGCCAATGATAAAAGCACTCTTACTATATCAAGCTTTGTAACTAGTGCAAAAATATCTTGATAATCAACTCCATAGGACTGTGTATATCCCTTCATAACTAATCATTCTTTGAATCTTTCAGTAATCCCATCAACTTTATATTTAACAATAAACACCCATCTACATCCCATAGTCTTTTTTCCTTTTGGAAGAGGCACTAGTCCCCAAGTAGCATTTTTTTTTCAAGAACTACCAATAGGGCCGTGCACGGGTCTTGAATAACCAGAACCGTTTTGAAAAATCGAACAAAAAATATCCAGAACCGAACATACTCATTTACCGTTTAACTTTTTCTGAACCGAACTGGACCAAAAATTTTTAATGGAATAGGTCTGGAGAACTTGAGTTTCCCAAAATGAGAACTGAACCGAACCGTCCCAAATTGCACCGAATCGAAGAATCATAATATTAACCTAATGTGATATTAAAATAAATATAATATTAAGTTATTAACCTAATTATTTTTAACATAATATTAATTTAAATTAGTTTTAATTTTTAACATTAACCTAATATACATCTAACCAAAACTACGTAGTTTTGAGTTTTGATATTCAAATATACCCCAAAATTATATCCAAAAATGCCTTAAATTTTTTTATAATATAACTTTAGCATCACTTTTGTTAATAGAAATTTTGATATATATTCCTTTTGTTATTCATATTATATATTAATTATTTATATGAAGTAAAGATAATTTAAATGTTAAGTGGATGTTATATAACTTGAGTATTAACCTAATGTGAAATTAATATAAATATAACCTAATGTAATATTTAATATTAACCTAATGTGATATTAACCTAATTTAGTTTTAATTTTTGATTTAATATTAATCTAATATAATATTAATATTAATATAATATTAAGTTCTTAACCTAATTTTTTTTAACATGATAATAATCTATTTTAATTTTAATTTTTAACATTAACCTAGTATATATCTAAATAAAAACTATGTAGTTTTTATCAAAACTATGTAGTTTTGTGTTTTGATATTCAAAGTTGTCCTAAAATTATATCCAAAGTTGCCTTAAATTTTTTGCATAATATAACTTTAGTATAAAAAATGCCCTAAACAAAACTATGTAGTTTTACCAAAAACTACATAGTTTTGAACAGCCAGACCTAGTTTTCATTTTTCAACCATATCGAAAGAAAAACCTAGCTATTAGTTATTCAATTTCATACCTCTGTTGCCCTCTAATGTGTCTTCTTCTTCTTACTCCTTGAGTCCTCATCTGTAATAGCTTCATTATTTAACTATGAGTACCAGTCCTTCTTGTCTTTAGATCACACCATGGCACACTGTGAGTACCAATCCTTCACAGATCACCACCACAGTGAGTACTAGTAGATTGCCACCACCGTCAATACCAGCAAATCGCTTTTATCAGAAGATGGAACTTGTTTACTCTTCTTAATAATTATTTATATGTGCATTTTGCATTGGCTTGTTCTTAGTTATAATAAGTGTACAGTTATGTGAAAAATTTGCATTTGAACTTGTTATGATGCCTTTGTTTGCAGTGGAAATGCCTAGTGTGTTGCTTATAGCAGTTTTGCACAATGTTCAAATTGTACGTTTGAGTTTGTGCAGTTTTATGTAGCTGAAGTAATTGAGTTTTTAATATTTGGCATTTGGCAAATGTTTGAATTTCTTTCACATTACATATTGATAAATCTTTTTTCTTTATTGCTTTCCAGACAAAGCCAACACTGTATCAAGTTGTGAAGGAAATGACTGAAAAAATGGGTTATGAAGTAAAATTAGCAAATACGGTGTAGTTGAAAGGGATTTGGGCAACTAGTTCTCAATTAATTCAATTTATCAAAGGGTGACTGATCTTCAACTATACATCATTTTCATATTTCATCCATGTACCAATTCAAATCAACAAATATTTGGCATATAGGGATGGGATGAGAGTGATTAAATCTAGAAAGATAACACAGTCACCTGGTTTAGATGGCTTATTATTATACTAAACTAGATCGTTTAGTTTTGACATCCTTAAAATTAAATTTTTTTTTCCTTTTACCTTTCTCTTAGGAAAAGAATTTTTTATAAGATGAAGAAAATTTGTTGGATTTCTATTTATCTAATAGCTAGTGGGCAATTTATTTTGTTTGTTATATGTATATGGTTGAGTTATGAATTCATACAAGGTGATTAGTTTCATAGTTCATTTTGGAGAGTGATGCTATATGTCTAAGGTTATAACTGTCTTGTAAGATCTTTAAGAAAAAATGCTTACTTAAACATGAAAAGTTTAGGACCTACCTAAGTTCTGATAGAATCCATAACATGATAAATTTAAACTGAGTGCAATCATAAACAATAAACATAGCCATTTAACTAAAATAATGGTTATAAGAAATGCACTGGTATTTAAATCAATAGGCTTATAAAGTGGATTAGAATCTATCTACATGATGCTTTTATTTTGAGAAATAAAAATGTCTGATTTTAAGTTATATAATTACATGCCTACTGGCTAACCATGTCTTGATCACTAAGGAGTTTAATCTCGTTTCCAACATGATGAATGTTGTTATTGAGGAACGCTACCATGATGTTGGTGTGATCTTTGCGCATTTGTTATATGTTGAGGATATTTTGGCTTTTCAATGTGCATAGGTTTGCTTTCTATGATCCTTTTGTGTTTGTTTTTTATGAAAAAGCTTATTGAATTAAGACAATTATTATTTTCAAAAGCTTGTATTTATTTCACTAGCCATGGTGAAAATTTATTGGATGCCATTAGTTTTAAAGTAAAACCAAGTTATATGTGCTTTTGAAAATGAAGAATTATACCTCTTGCAAATATTGAGTTAATGTAGCGTTATTCGTATGAGATATGGAAATTCCCATTTCTATAATGATATTATAATGGATCCTTTATGTACTAAAGTTGCATCTTGAAACTCTTTATTCATTTATGTGTTTCCTTTTCACTAATAATTAGAATCTTATACATTTAATGGTATTATGTTCTATTGTAGCTCAATGGAAGGATAGGCTTAAATAATTTTGTGCTAAAAAGAACTTGAAGAAGTATACATGATAGGTGTTTGTGCCAGTTTTTTAAATGAAAATTGGTGCATGTGATTCAATTAAACGATTTCTAATGGGTAATTATTCTTGTTTCAATTGTTCCACGAGAACTTGTATATAGAAACCATTATTTGAAGCTGATGAGTTCAGCCACATACTACTGTAGTCGACTCATGTACCTTTCCTTTTCTATCAATATGTATGTAAAATTTTTATGAATATATGTATAAATAAACATTTAATTTGGATTGAATTCTCCATTTGCTCCATTTCTCCGCTCTGATTCTAAATTTTCGGAGCAATTCAGAGTGGAGAATTGTGATATTTAGTTTGGTTATGGAGAACTAGTTTTGGAATTCTCTGAATTTTAGTTCGGGTTCAAAGAATACCCATTCTCCTATTTGCTCCAACCCATGCACAACCTTGGTTGCCATTTTCTTTACCATGGCTTGGGTCCATCTTTTGTATGTTAAAGCTTAATGCAATTTACTAGGAGTAAAGATAGATGATAATTATAGTACATAGGATGCATATGACTTTGACAATCGTTGGTAAGACACATGATTGCTAATGGGATATTTAATTTTGGCTGTGAGATCAAGTTCATATCTAATAGGAGGTATACCATGGTTAGAACAAGGTGGAAGATGATAGTTATACATTTCAATATTATCATTATCAATAACTATTGTATTAGGATTAGTGGAAACCTCTATTGATGGTGTCTTAGGAGAAGATTGACTTGATGATTCAAGAGGGATTGTACAATCAGTAAAAAGATCCTTTTGCAATTCTTTAAAGTAATTCAATTCAATATTTCCTATTTTTAGTGCATCATCTTCATTATCCAACACAGTACTTGCCAAATTAAATACAATAACATTTTTTGAATCCAAAGATATTGGAATAAATGCATGTATTGCACTATCATGATTAATCATTCATTCATGAATCTCCCCCTAAAATGATGAATTTGTAGTTTGTGTGTAAAAGAGCTCATTTTCATGAAAGATAACATCCATCAAAATATAAAGTTTCTTAAAGGAAGGGTTATAACATTTGTATCCTTTTTAATGGCTTCCATATCCCACAAAAATGCATTTTACAGCACACAATTCAAGTTTGTTCCTTTGATATGGATGTAAGAGAACAAAGACTACACACCTAAGTATTTTTAGTGGAAAATAAATCACTGGTGGAAGAGTGTAATGATCATATAGCACATCCAATGGTTGTATAAAGTTAAGAATACTTAAAGGAGTTCAATTTAACAAGTACACTTCTGAACTCAATGCTTCACCCCATAGGTAAGAGTGAACATGTCCTCCAATTAAGAGAGATTGAGTAACCTCCAAGAGTTGTCTATTCTTCATTTCAGTGATGTCATTTTATTGCAGCGAGTAGGGACATGTTGTTTGATGAATTATTCCGATAGAGTTCATAAATTCCATTAACTCTTGTTTGAGCTATTCCCTTCCATTATTAGGCTGAAGGACCTTTATTGGCATACCAAATTGAGTTAGTATCATTTGATGAAAAAGATAAAAAAAATGGAGCTTACATTACTCTTATTTTTCATTTAATAAACCCAAGTCATTCGAGTGTAGTCATCCACAAATGTTAAATACCATCTTATTCCATTAAGAGTTGAAATAGGTGCTGGTCCCTAAACATCTGAATGAACTAATAAAAAAGGAATAGTTGCTTTCTTTTTACTTAAATGAAAAGTAGTACGATGGCTTTTTGTTAGAATACAAGTTTTATAAGCAAATCTGAAATATCACACCCAATAAATAAAAAAGGAAATAATTTTTTAAATAGAAAAAAGATGGATGCCCCAATCTCTTATGCCATAACCAAATTTGTTCCTTTTTCTTATCTACTGAATCTTCTTGTACGAAATGAGCTTGTCCTTTTTCGAAATTTTGAAACCCAACTTCCAAATAATATAATCCTCTACTCTCTACCATTACCAATTTTCTCCTTGGTATGAAGGTCTTGAAGAGTAAAGTGAGTAGGAAAAAATTTATAAAATAGATTATGAGATAAGGTTAATTTATTTATAGCCATAAGGTTGAAATTTAGTGAAGGTACAAATAATACATCTTTGATATTTAAGGAGGGAGATAATAAAAATGTACTAATGCCAATAATTTGAGAGGACACTCCATTGGCATTAGTGACAATATTCATAGGACATTTAGAAGACAACTTATTAAACATATATTTATCATAAGTCATATGATCTATTGCACCTAAGTCAATTATCCAATCACTATTTCTAGTAAAAGATGTACCTGACTTAGCAGCAAATCTAGAAGTTGTGGCTAGATTGACTTTTGGACTGGTATCCTCCTCTTTCATATTAGAAGATACGTGAGATACCTTTTTGCTTTTCGGATGCCAATCTAGATATCCATGGAATCGAAAACATGTATCCACTATATGACAAGTACTATTATAATGAGTACACTTGCGATCTTTCTATTAAATATGACTTTATTGGTTAGCAAACATGGACAACCACTTGATATGGTGCTTAGTAGACATGGACAACCACATTGTATATTGGAAGAAAAATTGGCCAACTAATATATGTGGTTATGAGGAAAAGACATGGACAATTGGCTAGGCACAAATTTGTCTTTAATTTATGGCCATATATTCTTAATTCTCATTAGTTATAAATAGCCTTACTCTTTATTTGCTTTTCATCAAAAAATAAATACAAGAAAAGTAAACATAAGTTCATAATTTACTATAGTTTCTTGTATGGATAGTGTGAGTGATTTGGTGAGTTTTAGGTTTAAACACTTGGGTAGTTTAAGGTGTGGTCAAATTTGAGTATTATTTGACCATATTTTGTAATCTCCTTTTATTACTATAGTGAAAATTATTTTGCTATCTTTGACCGTGGATTTAGGATTTGCCGAACCATGTTAAATTATTGTGTTCTATAGTTTATTCATTTTGCTCCATTAATTACTTATGCCCCTTTTTGTTCCAACAAAAACTAGTATCAAAGTTGTAGTTGTAATTTCTCTTGAAATTATGAGTATGCTTTGTGGTTTTAGTTTTGACTGATCTTCCACACCATAAAAGATTTTTTTTTTTTGAGAATTTTTCAATTTACAGCAAGGGGATATTTTAACTTAGTGTAATTATGGCACCAAAATTTGAGATTGAAAAATTCAATGGCAATAATAATTTCAGTCTTTGACATGTCAAGATGCATGCCTTGTTAGTATAGTAAGGATCTCAAAAGGCGTTGAAAAGGTAGGGAGACTCTACCGAAGATGATGATATAATAAGAAAAATTTAATCAGTTGGAGCGCATACATAACACTATTCTGTTATCATTGTTAGATGAAGTGCTATGGGAAGTTACAGAAGAGAAGTCTGCTGCTGCTCTATGGCTAAAATTAAAAAGTCTTTACATGACAAATTCACTCACCAATTGGCTTTATTTAAAGCAAAAACTCTACGCTCTTCGGATAAAAGATGGCACACCTATTAAAGATCATTTTATTGAATTCACCAGAATTATTATGGATCTTAAAAACATTAATGTCAAGGTTGATGATGAAGGTCAAGCCTTAATGTTGTTATGTTCTTTACCTCATTCATTTGAGCATTTTGTTGACACCATGCTCTATGGAAGAGACACCCTTTTAATGAAAGATGTCAAGTCGTCACTTAACTCTAAGGAGTTAAAGAAAAAGGTATAAAGACCCAGTATTTTAAATAAAATAATATTATTTTGAGATATGCAGTGTTGATAATTTTAAATTTTATTTATATATTATTATTGTTAATCGCTAATATTATTTATGCATTTTATTTTAAGGAATTGTTTACATAAAATTATTTTATTTTACATAAGATTAATTAATAATACTAAAGGTAATAGTATTATTATTATTATTATTATTATTATTATTATTATTATTATTATTATTATTATTATTATTATTATTATTGTTGTTGTTGTTGTTGTTGTTGTTGTTGTTGGTGGTGGTGTTGTTGTTGTTGTTATTGTTGTTGTTGTTGTTGTTGTTGTTATTATTATTATTATTATTATTATTATTATTATTAGATTTGATTGAAGGGTAATTTGGTAATTTCATAAATAAATAAATAAGGGGGTCAAAAGTGAAAAACTGGGTCAACTCTCTTCTCCCTCTCTCTTTCTTCTTTTTTTTCTTCTTCTGTCTGTCACTGCCAACGTCGCTGGAGCCGCCCAACTGCCATAATCGAGCACCACCACCTCCGGCTACTCCCAAACTTCGCCAATAGCCGTCAAATCATCGCCGAAGCGCTGAAAATTGAAGGTGCCGAGAGTTAAAGCTTCTTCACGCTAGTGAGATTTTGACCACCTCAAGGCTTTAAACCAGACTCTTTTGAAATGGTTTTCCATCGGTGAGTCTATTTCCAAGCTCCTTTTTAGCTCAAATCCTCTAGATTCTAGATTTTTAGATATCTTCAATTTTTAATTTATGTGTTTTAGGGTTTTTATTTTTTATTTTTGAACTTGACATTGTTTGATTCATGAAAAATTGCTTCACAAATGTTGATTGTGGTAGCTTAAGCTTCTCAAATATGTTTTTTTGTGAATTTTTGTGAATTAATTTGAATTTTGGTTAATTTTTTATTATTTTAATATTAAATATTAAATTTTTGATAATTACGTTAATTAATTATTTTTATTGGAAATTTATTTAAATTAGATTTTTTAATGTGAGTTAAATTAGTGTTTTTAGAATTATTAAAATTTTTTTTGGTGAATTTATATAATTTTTTAGAATATTAATTATATTATGTAAATTTTGTATTTATGAGTTAATTGTGTAATTTTTTGAAAATTATAGTTAAATAATATATTTTAAATGGTTTAAGAATTATATAGGGTATTAAAATGATTTTTATAAATTATTTTCTATTTTTAACTAATTAATATTAATTTTCAAAAATTATATTCAAATAATATATTATTTACTATTTTGGTGATTAAGTGGATTTTTAATTATTTTTATTATATATATTAGCTATTTAAGCTATTTGAATTCATAAAAGTGAATTTTTACTATTTTATATTGAATTATTAAAAAATTGGATTTTTTTTATTAATATTATATTATTATTTGAAAAATTGGATTTCATTATTTTTATTAATGATTTTTATTTAATTATTCTGAAAATAATTGTATTTAGTGTTTTAATGTTTAAATTTATTATATTTTGGTATTTTGAGGATATTTATGGAATTTAATGATTTTTAATATATTTATTATTTTATTTGTATTTTTGGTGAATTGTGAACCTTAGTTGGGAAATTGTGCAGTTCGGGGTCCTAACCCGAGATGTTGAGTTTGTGGTGTTTGAAATGTGTTTTTTCTTGCAAGATCAACTCTACTTTTTAGTAGAGAGATATCCGTTTTATAGAGGAGGTTCTACCGAATTTTTGATAAAATTATTGTAAAACGTGACATCGGGTCGTTCTGAATTTTTATGTCTATATGAGTTTTGTTTTCTTAGATCGAGTCTCTTTTAGAAGTATAAGTTAGGAATTTATTCTGATTTTTATTATTATTTATTTTCTGGTTGTGCTAAGTCTGAGGTCTATCGAACCGGGCCTTTCGAGCCAGTGTCGAGGAGTACAAACTTGTGAGTTATTATTTTATATATACATTGTATGTAGATTCATGATTATAAGTTTTCATATTTTAATATGAATTTAAACATGAATTATTTTATTAAATGAATAAGTATATTTTTGGTATATTTTTAGTATATTTGATATATATGTGACGTATATGCTTAATTCGTTTTTAGTATATATTTGGTATATATGTGTCATATATATTCAGTATATTTTTGGTTAATTTTGGTTATATGTAGCATATATATACTTGAAATATATTTAGTATATTTTCGGTATATTTTTTGTATATATATGGTATATTTCTTTGTTATATTTGTTATTTATGTTTAATTATGCATTTATTTATTTTTCATAAATATACAATTTTATTCACAGGATATCAATAGAACATGATACATAGTGGGTTGCACTATGACTGTGTACATACCAGTTCGTTAGACTTTAGGGTCTATATTATGAGAATTATTTAAGGAGAATTTGATTAATTGATTATTTGAGATTTGATATGAGTGATTAGTGTAGTTGTTGGAGCTTGGTTGACCTAGTGTCTCGGGGCTAATCACACTGAAAGTGAGACTGTGGGAGCTCGGTTGACTTAGTGTCCGGGGACTAGTCTATTGTCCAAAATGGAATAAGACAATTTATTTGGAATTAAGTAAGCCTGCATGACTAGTGAGATATTTGTTTGAGGTTGCGATTATTTTATAGTTCTACTTTATCCTTTACCTAAATAAGTGTTTTCTGTATTTATAAATATGAAAGTGGATTTTAGCATCTGTGTGAAATGTGTGTGTGTGTGTACTAATGCTTGACTGGATATGTTTTAGATTACATGTATATATATTATAATAATTCATTCAGTGAGGTCTGACTCCCCTCAATATATTTTTCAGGAGATTCCTTGTCTTCAAACCTCAGTAGTAGACATCTATGTTGGACTTCTTCCACCTTGGCTAGATTATGTAAATTATTTATCTAAACTTTGTTGTATTTTAGAAAATTCTAGTAGTAGTGCTTTGTATCTGTAGAACGTTTTTTTAATGTAAGAGACCTTTCTTTGAATATTGTATTTTTTTTTATTTTATGATATGACATTAAGTATTTATTTTATATCAATTTAAGTTTTAATTCTAGCATATTTTTATTTATTTATTGCATCCTTTTTATTCGTAAGGCTTGCTATGGGTTTTGAATTCAAAAGAATTCTCATTCCTTAGCACCGATTATGACTCCAGTTTGGGTAGTAACAAAGTTAGTATCAGAGCCTAGGTTATTAGTATTATGGACTTAGGTTTTTTGAGTTGCATTTTCTTGAAACTACTGTAATTAATTAGGTTTGAGTATGTCTTTGATAAGTTTTTCTTGATTTAGTATTTCATGTAATCCTTAGATTGTTTGTTTTGTTTGAACCTCTTTCATTTTGTCTTTTCTGAATGAGGAGGTGAGCACGTGTCGCTCCACTGGTCATTGAGGCCTAGGATGGTGAGTCATTTCAAGATAAAGTTTTACCTCCTGAGCTGCTAGCTAGGTGTAGAGGTCGAGGTAAAGGTAAACCTCAAGGAGCGGCAGGTCGTTGTAGATAGCAAGAGCTACAAGATGAGGACCCTGTTGAGCCAAAATGTGAGGAAGCTGTTATACCTCAAGTTGCATCGCCCATATAGCTTGCCTATTAGCAAGGTATATCTGACCACAAGGCAGCATTGTTCTATGCCAAACTCGATAGGATAACCTTTGATGGGATGTCGAATTTGTTAGACTTTCTTTATGCTATTGAGATGAGGACTCAGACTGCTCACACTGAGTACTAACGGATCATGATCATCGAGTTGTCTATTGAGGGACCAGCCTTGGATTAGTTCATCCAAGTGATTCAAAATGGAAATGACTATGATGACTTGGGCACAGTTCAGAGATAGATTTATAAGGATATTCTGCCCAGAGCCACTTTGGATGATTTATAGACTTTGATTGACAAGCATCATTAGAGGTGACAGATCTATCAAGGACTACACTAGAGATTTTCTTCAACTTGGTAGATATGCAGAGGATCTAATGCGATATCAGTATTTTGATATCATGACATACATTACTGGTTTGGGTTCTACATTTGCTGGGATGCTTACTGCGGGCCTTACTCTGGAGTCAGAGATAGAGTTGGCCAACGAGAGAGAGTTGAGATTAGTCAGGCAAGGAGCTATGCCTAATTACTATTAGTTAGGTATTCAGTCAGGAGGATTTCAAACTATTTTATATTCGACCTTTCATATCAGTTCCAGTAGTTAGCATAGATGCTCAATATAGCAAAGCCAGAAGTAGCAGTAAAGAGTGCATAAGAGTAGCATACATGGTTGTGCTGGACCTCAAAAACCTATCAAATTTAGGTCAGGTACTTATAGCAGCAGTAGTGGTCAGAGTTTGGGATACAATAACATATGATCAACAACCAATGCCTGTCAGACTTATGGTAGAGTCCATCAGGGACCTTATTATATAGCGCTATTGACATGCTTTAGATGTAGACAGATAGGACATTTTTCCAGATCATGTCCGTATTCTAGTTTTTAGCCACAGTAGTTTATGCAACAATCAATTACTAGTGCAACACCAGCTCCTTTTCAGTTGCCTCCAACTCAGCACCTGAGTTTGACTCAGATTGTAGCCCAGCAAGGGCATGGTAGAGGTGCCAGAGGTTTTGGTCATGCTTTCACCAGTCAGTAAGGAGGTTGAGGTCAGGCCAGAGTTTTCCATCTCACTCAAAAGGATGCTCAGGCATCTAATGCCATTATTGCAGGTATTATTCCTGTTTGTTTCTTGGATGCTTGGGTTTTATTTGATTCGGGTGCCACACATTCCTTTATATCCTCTGTATTTGCTTCGAAGCCATGTTGGCAAGCTTTGAGGATGGCTTTTCCTTTGTCTGTTACCACTCTTCTAAGTAATTTATTAGACACCGACATTGGTTTTTCTGTTGTCGAGTTTTTATCGGAGGTAAAGAATTGCCAGTAGATTTAGTGTTGTTAGATGTGATGGAATTTGATGTGATTTTAGGTATGGATTGGTTGTCTTAATACTATGTCATTGTGGATTGTCAGAGTAAAGAGGTAATTTTTAGAATTCTGAATGAAGAAGAGTTTAAGTTTGTGGGTTATAAGAGTTATGTACCTCATAATCTCATATCCACTATCACAGCTAGGAAGATGCTGAGGAAGGGTTGTCAGGGATATTTGGCATTAGTCAGGGATACTTAAGTGGAGAAGTTGTCACTCACAGATGTTCCTATTGCCTGTGAGTTTTCTGATGTTTTTCTTAAGGAGTTGCCAGGTTTACCACCTCATAGAGGGATTGAGTTCTATATAGATGTGGTTCCAGGAACAACTCCTATTTCGATACTGCCCTATAGAATGGCTCCTATAGAGTTGAAAGAGTTGAAGGAGAAGTTGCATGAATTGCTAGATAAGGGTTTTATCATACTTAGTATTTCTCCTTGGGGTACACCAGTCCTATTTGTGAGGAAGAAGGATGGTACCTTGAGACTGTGCATAGACTATAGAGAGCTAAATAAGGTGATAGTGAAGAACAAGTATCCTCTCCCAAGGATAGATGATTTGTTTGATCAGCTTCATGATGCACAGTTCTTTTCTAAGATTGACTTGAGGTCAGGTTATCATCAGTTGTGGATCAGTGAAGTTATTGTTCCTAAAACGACATTCCACACTCGTTATGGCCACTATGAGTTTCTGGTTATGTCATTTGGATTAACGAATTAACCAACTGCTTTCATGGATCTGATGAATAAGGTATTCAGACCATTTATGGATCAGTTTATGGTAGTTTTTATTGATGATATACTGGTGTATTCGAAGAGTATAGAGGAACACGTATATTACTTGAGGACTGTACTGCAAACACTGAGAGAACATCAACTTTATGCTAAATTCTCAAAGTGTGATTTATGGCTAGAGAGTGTTTTATTCCTTTGACATGTAGTGTCTAAAGATGGTATTTAGGTTGATCCATAGAAGATTGAAGCAGTGTTTGAGTAGCCTAGACCGATGACAATCATTGAGATTCGAAGTTTTATGGGTTTAGTTAGGTATTATAAGATATTTGTGCAAGATTTTTTTAAAATTGTAGCTCCTATGACTCGCTTGACTCAAAAGAATGTGAAGTTTGAGTGGTCAGATGCTTATGAGAATAGTTTCCAATTGTTGAAGGAGAAGTTGACCATAACTCCAGTTTTGGCTTTACCTAATGGAGTAAATAAATTCATTGTGTATTGTAATGCCTCTAGAGTTAGCCTAGGTTGTGTGTTAATGTAGAATGGTAGGGTAATAGCTTATGCTTTGAGGCAGTTGAAGAATCATGAATAGAATTATCCTACCCACGACCTAGAGATGACTGTAATGATCTTTTCCCTCAAGATTTGGAGACATTATCTATACAGGGTGACTTGTGAGATTTTCATAAATCACAAGAGCCTGAAGTACATTTTTCAACAGAGAGATCTAAATCTGAGGTAGAGGAGATGGTTAGAACTCCTGAAGGACTATGATTATGAGATTCTCTATTATCCAGGCAAGGCTAATGTGGTAGCAGATGCCTTAAGTAGGAAGTCCTCATGTAGTCTTGCTCACATTAGTATGGAGAGGAGACCATTGATCCAAGAGTTGCACCAGTTAGTGGATAAAGGTCTGATGATGAATATGAGTATATCAGGTGGGTTGTTAGCTCAGTTCAAAGTTCAATTAGTGTTAAGAGATAGGATTAAGGTAGCTCAAGGTTGAGATCCTATTTTAGCAGAGCTTGCAGAGAATATTCATATAGGGAAGTTTACTAATTTCACACTTAATGATGAAGGTGTTTTGTGGATTAATGGTAGGTTATGCATTCCTTATATGGATAATTTAATAGAAGAGATCCTTGAGAAAGCACATTCTACAGCCTACAGCGTACATCCAGGTGTCACAAAGATGTACCACAGTATTAGAGACTTGTACTGGTGGGATGGACTGAAGAAGGATGTAGCTAATTTTGTTGCTAAGTGCTTAATGTGTCAGCAAGTGAAAGTTGAACATCATAAGCCTTCTGGGAAGCTTCAGCAACTTCCTATTCCTGAGTGGAAATGGGAAAGAATTGTTATGGATTTTATGGTTGGGTTACATTGTTCTAATGATGGATATGATTCCATCTGGGTGATTGTGGACAAGTTGACCAAGTCTGCTCATTTCTTGCCTATGAAAGCCATTTATTCTATAGCTAAATTGGCAAAGCTATATGTTAAGCATATTGTGTGCCTTCATGGAGTACCTGCGTCCATTGTATCTGATAGAGGTTCAGTGTTTACCTCTCATTTTTAGCAGAAGTTGCAGGAAGCGATTAACACCAGGCTTGATTTTAGTACTACCTTTTATCCTCAGACAGATGGTCAGTCTGAGAGGACTAATCCAGACACTTAAAGATATGTTGAGGATGTGTGTATTGGATCTGGGAGGTAGCTGGGATGATCATTTCCCACTTATGGAGGTTGCATATAATAACAGCTACCATAATAGTATTTGGATGGCACCATATGAGGCTTTGTATGGAAGGAAGTGTAGATCCCCTCTAAGTTAGGATAAGATTGGAGAGAGAGCATTGATTGGACCTGAGATGGTTCAGGATTCTACTGAGAAGGTTGCTATGATCAGAAGGAGACTAGAGACTGCAGTTAGTAGACAGAAGAGCTATGTTGATTCGAGACGTAGAGATGTGGAGTTCCAGGTTAGAGACTATGTGTTCCTGAAAGTGTCTCTAATGAAGGGTGTGATAAGATTTGGCAAGAAGGGTAAGCTAGCACTGAGATATATTGGACCATTGGAGATTCTGAAGAGAGTGGGCATAGTTGCATATCAATTGGCTTTACCTCCGAGTTGTCTCAAGTGCATCTAGTGTTCCATATCTCGATGTTGAGGAAGTATATTTTAGACTCTTCATACGTGTTGCAGCCTGATAGTGTGGAAGTGAATGAAGACTTTATGTTTGAAGAGGAACCTGTTGCAATTGTAGATTATCAAGTTTGTCGTTGCGTTTAAAACAGATTTCAATGGTCAAGGTGTTGTGGTGAAGCAACAACGTAAAGGAGTACACTTGGGAGATTGAAGCAGAGATGCGAGCTTCTTATCCTTATCTTTTTCCTCGATGATTCTTGTTTATGTTATTTTCTTTGAATTCGAGGACGAATTCTTATAAGGAGTGGAGATTGTAAAGAACCCAGTATTTTAAATAAAATAATATTATTTTGAGATATGCAATGTTCCTATTATATATATATAATAATATTATTATTATTATTATTGTTAATTACTAATATTGTTTATGTATTTTATTTTTAAGGAATTGTTTACGTAAAATAATTTTATTTTACGTGGGATTAATTATAATATTAAAGTTAATAGTATTATTATTATTAAATTTGATTGAAGCGTAATTTGGTAATTTTATAAATAAATAAATAAAAGGGGGTCAAAAGTGAAAAACCCGGTTAACTCTCTTCTCCCTCTCTCTTTCTTCTTCTTCTTCTTCTTCGATCTATCACTGCCCAGTGTCGCTGGAGCCACCCAACTGCCACCACCAAGCACCACCACCTCTGACTTCTACCAAACGTCGCCATCAGCCATTAGATCATCACCGGCAGTCGTTGGATCATCGCCGGAGCATCGAAAATCGAAGGTGCTAAAAGTTGAAGCTTCTTTATGCAGGCAAGATTCTAGCCACCTCAAGGCTTCAAACCAGACTCTTTTGAATGGTTTTCCACCGGTGAGTCCATTTCCAAGCTCATTTTTAGCTTAAATCCTCTAGTTTTTTAGATATATTCAATTTTTAGTTTATGTGTTTTAGGGTCTTTTTTTTTTGAACTTGACATTGTTTGATTCATGCAAACTTGCTTCACAAATGTTGATTATGGTAGCTTAAGCTTCTCAAATCTATTTTTTGTGAATTTCTTTTAATTAATTTGAATATTGGTTAATTTTTTATTATTTTAAATATTAAATATTGAATTTTTGATAATTATATAAATTAATTATTTTTAATGGAAATTTAGTTAAATTAGTGTTTGTAATGTGAGTTAATAATTTTAGAATTATTAAAATAATTTTTGGTGAATTTATATAATTTTTTAGAATATTAATTATATTATGTAAATTTTGTATTTATGAGTTAATTGTGTAATTTTTTGAAAATTATAGTTAAATGATATGTTTTAAATGGTTTTAGAATTATATAGGGTATTAAAATGATTTTTATAAATTATTTACTATTTTTAACTAATCAATACTAATTTTTGAAAATTATATTCAAATAATATATTATTTAATATTTTGATGATTAAATGGATTTTTAATTATTTTTATTATATATATTAGCTATTTAAGCTATTTGAATACATAAAAGTGAGATTTTACTATTTTATATTGAATTATTGAAAATTGGATTTTTTATTAATATTATATTATTATTTGAGATTTTTATTTAATTATTCTAAAAATAATTATATTTAGTGTTTTAATGTTTAAATATATTATATTTTGGTATTTTGAGGTTATTTATGGAATTTAATATTTATTAATATATTTATTATTTTATTTGTATTTTTGGTGAATTGTGAACCTCGATTGAGAAATTGTGCAGTTCGGGACCCTAACCCGAGATGTTGAGTTTGTGGTGTTTGAAGTGTGTTTTTCTTGCAAAATCAGCTCTACTTTTTAGTAGAGAGATGTCCATTTTACAGATGAGGTTTTGTCGAATTTTTGATAGAATTTTCGTAAAATATGACGTCGTGTCAATTCTGAATTTCTATGTTTATATGAGTTTTATATTCTTAGATCGAGTCTCTTTTAGAAGTATAAGTTAGGGATTTCTTATGATTATTATTATGTAACATCCCGAATTTTTAAATATTTTTATACTGCATCGGGATATGCAGTGTTAATAATTTTTGTATATATATTTATGATATTTTATGAGTTTGTTGTTTGTTTAAAGCTAATTTTAATTATTTTATATTATTTTAAGTATTTTACGTAAAATTTTTTCGGAAATTATATTTTCGAAAAAATTGACACGTAAGTAAATTAATACTATTTATTTTGACTAGTTTTATGAATTTGCATGAACTCATATATAATTTTAAAGTGCTAAAATAAAATGTATATATGTGTATTTATTTAAATTAATTAGAGCTTAATTAATTTCCTTAATTTTATTATTTAATTTTTGTATTAATTAATTTTAAGTTTATAAATTATTAAACATATTAAAATATGTGTGTGGTGTATATTTAATGTGTGTGAAATTTTATATTATTATAATATAGTGTAAATATATATATATATACATATATACATAATTTTTTTATCAAAAAACCAAAACTTCCCTTTATTTACACTTTTGCCCCTCCTTCATCTTCTTCCTCCCAAAACGTTTTCTTCCATTTCCAGCCACTTTCAAGCTGGTTTTCTTCCTGTTACTATGCCTCTCAGCCTTCCTCTTCCACCTCCAACCATTTCCACCACCTAAAACACTCTTTTCCGGTGAGTTTTGGCCGGATTTTCTTCAAAGAGCCAAAAATCAACTTAACTCCGACCAAGTACTTTCCGGCCACCAAATTTGATGCTTTCAGTCTCTATCTTCTCCTTGATCTCTGGTGAGTGTGATTCCAAGTTTTTTTTCACTTGATTTGGTCTATAATTGCTTAGGTTTCAATTTCTTCAAATCAGCCATTTTGGGTTTCGAATTTTTTTTAGCTTCAATTTGATTGATTCATGAAAACTTCCTTCAGAAACTTTGTTCCTGGAAGCTTAATCTACATGCTGTAATTTTTTTAGAATTTTTGGAATTTATTTTAATTTTTGTGAATTTTTGATTATTTTATTATTATTTTCTAATTTTCGAAAATTAATTAATTAAATTATGAAATTGTGTTTTATGGTGATTGTAGGAGTTGAAATTAATTATAGAAATTTATTTGTAATTTTTGTGAATTTTTATGTATTTATTTGGAATTTATTAAGTTTAGGTGATTTTGAAAAATAGGGTTAATTATGTGTTTAATTGAAATAAATTGGTAAATTGAGTATATTTATTGATATTATTGAATTATATGTTGAGAAATTAATTTTTGAGTAATTATATAATTTTTGGTGAATTTTTGAACATTTATAGTGAATATATATATAGGGGTATTTTGGTAATTTTACACTAAATTGGTTAAAAATGTAATTAAATTGGTTTTAATAGCTATTTAGGGCATAAAAATGATTTCTGCAAATTTTTAGTATTTTTAACTAATTAAAACTATTTTTCGTAAATTATTTTCAAATTATATATAATATACTATTTTTCTAAATAAATGGGTTTTTATTGATTTTTAGTATGTTTTAGGGTTAATTAAGTAATTTGGATTTATAAAATGTATTTTTATTATATAAGGGCATTTTCGGTATTTTATAAATATTCTGTGAATTGTGAACCTCGGTCGGTGAATTGTAGTTTGGAGTCCGACCGAGGGATTTTGATTGTAATCCTGTGTTTATTCCGAAGTGTATTTCTTTGCAGGACCGGCTCTACTCTTTGAGTAGAGAGATGTCCGTTTTACAGGGGAGGTTCTGCCGGATTTTCGGTAGAATTCTCGTAAAACGTGATGTCCGGTCAAATTCCTATTCTAAAGCTGTGTCTAAAATTCTATATCGAGTCTTTAGAATTTTTGTTAAATTTATTCTGATTTCATGTTGTCATTTATTTGTCTAGCTGCGCCGAGACCGAGGCCTAACGGATCAGGCCCGCCGAGTTTGTCTCGTGGAGCGCTAACATGTGAGTTATTATACTGTATATATATGCACTGCATATAGGGTGCATTATTTAGAATTTTTCATTTTCATTGTATGTTTTAAAAAATGATTTAAATTATAATATTTTTGGTATATCTAGGGTTGCATTCTTATATATATGCATATTAAATAATTATGCATGTTAGTTTGATATATGCACATTAAACAATTAGGTTTAGGTTTAATATATTTGAGTAATATACACATGTTTTAAAATGTACACTTAGACATAATTATTTTATTAAATGATTAGTATACTTTAGGTATAGTTTCAGTAGATTTTAGGTTTATTCTTAAATAATTACATGTTAAATTATAAACCTACACTTAAATTATTTTTAAGTTTATTTTTGGTATATTTTTTTATTTATTTCCGAATAAATAAATGTTTTATTATTAAATTAAACCTAACACATTAGTGGTATATTTAGGGTTTATTTTTGATATATGCATGCTAGATAATTAGGTTTATTTTTAGTATATTTGTGAATATATGTTAAACACAAACACGTATTTAAATGAATATTTATACATAAATGGTTTATTAAATGATTTGAGTACTTAGGGTATATCTTTTGCATATTTAAGTATATTTTTAAGATAATGCATGTTATATTATTGTTACTCATTTAAATTGTTTTTAACTATATTAATGATTTATCTTTAGTTTATTTCATATTTTATTTGACTATATATATATATATACCTGAAATATACTGGGTATATTTTAGGTATATTTTTGGTATATATATATGGTTGGTTTTACTATTATGAATATGGTTCTACATTAATTATTTTTCGAATGAATGATTTATTCGAAGTGAAGGATATCAATAGAACGTGCTTCCTAGTGGGCAGCACTAGGACCGTGTACGTACCGGTACGGTAGATAAGGATTGAGTGAGAGTTAAAATTGGGTGATTATAATTGATTTAATTGATTTGACTAAGATTAATGGTATGTTAGATAGTGTGATTGCTGGAGCTCGGTTGACCAAGTGTCTCGGGGCCAATCACACTGACAGTCAGACTACTGGAGCTCGGTTGACTTAGTGTCTCGGGGCCAGTCTACTGTCCATAAGTGAATTGAATGATCTATTGGGTTGATTGAGATGTGAGGTGATGGATAGTGTGATTGCTGGAGCTCGGTTGACCAAGTGTCTCAGGGCCAATCACACTGACAGCCAGACTGCTGGAGCTCGGTCGACTTAGTGTCTCGGGGCCAGTCTGCTGTCCAAATTGGAATAAGTGTTCTATTTGGAATCAAGTGAGCCTGTATGGCTAGAGTGATGATGGGATTGTTTGAGGTTGTTATTATTTAGGGTTCTATGGATCCTTCATGAATCAAAACAAACGTTTTCTACATTTAGTATATTTATAAAAGCAAAGTTTGGCATTCGTGTGAAATGTGTGTATATACATATATATATAAGAATGCCTGATTGTTATGGTTTAGTTTGCATGTATATATAGTATAATAATTCACTCAGTGAGGTCTGACCCCCCTCAATTATTTTTTTCAGGAGATTCCATATCGTCAGACCTTAGTTGTAGAGTTCCTCGCCGGTGTTCTTCAGTCCCGGCTATTTTATGCAAATGTATATTCTGAACTTTGAATTGTATTCTAGAAACTGCAGTAGTAGTGTCATTATATTGGAAGTGTATTATTTTGTTTGGATATTTAATTACTCTGAGAATTTGTATTTGAACATTGTACGAATATGTATTCATTTATTAAAGGATTTGGAGTATTTATTTTATATATTGATTCAGAAAAATTTTAATTTGGTCGTACTTTTATATTATTATTGTATGATTTTATTTTCTTAGGCTTGCTACGGGTTCCGGATTCGAAAGACTTCCCGTTCCCTAGCGCCGGTCATGACTCCTAGTTTGGGTCGTGACAAAGTTGGTATCAGAGCTGAGTTATGTGTCAGGGCTTAGTTGTTTGAGTTGTGGCCCTAGTTTTCGAAGTTGTGTTTTCTGTTAAACTACTGCAGTGAATTAGGTTCGGTCATGTCTTTGAAAAGTCTTCCTTGCATTAGGAATTCCGCATAACCGTTAGGGTGTCTGTTGATGTTTGTGATTATTTGAACTATTTGTTTATTTTTGCTCCTTGTTGATTGCCTTGAGCGTGAATCGCTCCATCGATCGATGAGATCGATGATAGTTGATCTTCTGAGCACGAGGTTCTACCCCCTATGCATCCTGTTAGGCGTAGGGGTAGAGATGGATTTAGAAGGCCTGATGATCACTGTTGACAATGGGAATAACTGAATGAGGAGTTGGTGGCTTAGCATTGCAATGATGTTGCTTCTGCAATAGGAGTTTCGTATGATGCGGTGCTGATACCTTCGATCGTTCAGCAGATGTAATTTCTTTTTCAACCGAGAACTTGAGACATGTCAATTCTGCGTATATGCTATATTCTGAATTCTGTTGATTTCTATATCTTTTCAGCGCAGTGAATGTGAATTGTTTCTTCTCCAGAGGCAATATTGATAATCAGTCTTTTCAAGTTCTAGTTGTGGTTATAGTTCCAGCCCTACTACACCTATCTAGTATAGGGGTAGGTTAGAGGCAACTATAACTCAAGGGTTAAGGTAGTCATTGTAAGTAGTACAAGCATTCCTTTTGGACTTAAACGTGCAACAATTATGGCCAGGATAGCCGAGATTAATAAAAGCTTGATAACATTTAATCAAGTTTGACAGTTGTTTGAATATGCTTTGATGGGGGAATTGGAAAATGTCTAATGAAGATGAAGCACTTTTGTATTCCTTATGGCAAGCTGTCAGTTCTGACTGCAACACATAATTTGCGTTAAAGGGGGATTTCTAAGATACTTCCATCCACCTTTAAGGGAGGATAATTACCTGTATCGGCTATTGCACAGAATAAGGGAAGAGCAATCAGTTGAGAAGATTACCCGTAAACTCTTCAATCTGATACGTCATGCTGAAGACGTAATACAGTATAAGAGGAGACTGGTGGAATTATATGTTATAGGATTAAGCGTAATATATTGGCATCTAAACATAGAATTAGGACTCAGAGAGTTATTATGAATTCAGTCTTTTGGGTGTAATTAATCTTGATGAGATGTGAAAGGGTTGTCAAGAATATCTAGCTCTAGTTGAGTATACTTCAGTGGAGAAGTTGTCTCTCCCAGATGTTTTAATTGCCTGTGAGTTACCAGGTTTACCAATTTACAGAGATTGAACTCTGTATCGATATGGTTCCTGATATAACTCCTATTTCAACGTAGCCCTACAAAATGACTTTTACAGAGTTGTAGGAGCAATTACGAGAGCTGTATGACCAAGGTTTTGTCAGACCTTATATTTCTCTTCGGGGTGCACTAGTCCTGTTGTAAGGAAGAAGGATGGTACCTTGAAACTATGCATTGACTGTAGAGAGATGAACAGGGTAACAGTGAAGGACAAGTATCCTCTTTTGAGGATAGATGACCTGTCTGATCAGCTACAGAGTGCACAGTTCTTTTCAAAAATTGATTTGAAGTCGGGTTATCATTAGTTGTGGATCAGTTTATAGTAGTCTTCATTAATGATATACTAATGTATTCGAAGTGAATGAAAGGGCACATATCACTTGAGGACTATACTACAAACACTAAGAGAATGTCAGCTTTATGTTGAATTCAAGAAGTTTGATCATTGGGTGGAGAGTGTTGTTTTTTTTTTTTAGAATTGTGGCATTTAAGGATAGAATTCGAGTTGATCCACAAAAGATCAAAACAACATCTGAGTGGCCCAGACTGACTGAATCCATTGAGATCTATAATTTTATGGGTTTAATTGGGTATCATAGGAAATCTGAATAGAATTCTCTAGAATTACAGCTCCTATGACCCTCATAACTCAGAAGAATGGGAAGATTGTGTGAATAGATGTTTGTTAGAACCGCTTCTAAGTACTGAAGAAGACTGATTAATCTGAGGGTTACGTGAACTTTAGAGGATAAGACCTGATATCATTACAACATTTCATCATATCATCATAGCATCTCATTACAGCATTTCATCACGACATTTCATTCTAGCATTTCATCATAACATTTCATTAGATCATCTCATCATGACATTCATCATAGCATGTCATCATGGCATATCACCATAGAATGATCTGCTGATAGGAGATGCCTAAGTTAATGATACAGGGTTGATGTTGTAATATGAGAAAAGAATTCTATATAAGCTGTGGAAGTGAACTTGCAGTGTACATCCAAATGGTTACCAAGAATTATCACAGTATTCAGGATCAGTACTAGTGGGTTGGATTATAGAAGGATGTGACTGATTGTATTTCTAAGTGTTAAAATTGCCAGTCGGTGAAAGCTGAATATCAGAAGTCTTCTGGGAAGTTTTGATCTCTTTTGAATTTGGGTGGAAATAAGAGAGAATTGTGATAATTTTTGTGGTTGGTTACCTTGTTCGAAGGGTGAATATGATTCCGTTGGAATGATTGTAGACAAATTGACCAAGTCAACTAATTTTTGGCCAGTGGAAGCCATTTATTCAGTAGCTAAGTGGGCTAAGTTGCATATGAAGCATATTGTGTGCCTGCATGGACTACCTGTGTCCATTGTATATGGTAAAGGTACAGTGTTTACCTTTCAATTTTGGCAGAGATTGTGGAGAGTAATAAACACCTGATTGGATTTCAATACTGCTTTTCATCCTAAGACAGATGACAGTCTGAGAGGACGATCCAGACATTAAACAGTATGTTGAAGATGTGTGTTTTGGATCTAGAAGGTAGCTGGGTTGATTATATGCTACTTATAGAATTCGCTTATAATAACAGCTACCATAGCAGTATTGAAATGACACCACCTGAAGCTTTTATGGAAAGAAGTCTTAATTAGATATGAGATGGTTCAGAATACAGCGAAGAAGTTACTGTGATCAGAAGAGCGATATGGATCCTAGATGCAGAGATATGGAGTTTCAGATCGAAGACTGTAATTCTGAAGATGTCTTCGAAAAGTGGTGTGATGAGACGCGTTGAACAATATAGAACTGAATGAAGATTTGAAGTTTGAGAAGGAATCAGTTGTAATTGTAAATTTTCAAGCTCGATAGTTATGTTCAAATTAGATTCAGATGATCAAGGTTCCGTGACGTGGCAACAAAGTGAAAGAGCTTACGTAAAAGACTGAAGTTGAGAAACGAGCTTCTTACCCGTATCTCTTTCTTTCTTGATCTTGTAATTTTCTTTTTGGAATTCGGGGACGAATTCTTGTAAGGGGGGAAGACTGTAATATCCCGAATTTTTAAATATTTTTATACTGCATCGGGATATGCAGTGTTAATAATTTTTGTATATATATTTATGATATTTTATGAGTTTGTTGTTTGTTTAAAGCTAATTTTAATTATTTTATATTATTTTAAGTATTTTACGTAAAATTTTTTCGGAAATTATATTTTCGGAAAAATTGACACGTAAGTAAATTAATACTATTTATTTTGACTAGTTTTATGAATTTGCATGAACTCATATATAATTTTAAAGTGCTAAAATAAAATGTATATATGTGTATTTATTTAAATTAATTAGAGCTTAATTAATTTCCTTAATTTTATTATTTAATTTTTGTATTAATTAATTTTAAGTTTATAAATTATTAAACATATTAAAATATGTGTGTGGTGTATATTTAATGTGTGTGAAATTTTATATTATTATAATATAGTGTAAATATATATATATATACATATATACATAATTTTTTTATCAAAAAACCAAAACTTCCCTTTATTTACACTTTTGCCCCTCCTTCATCTTCTTCCTCCCAAAACGTTTTCTTCCATTTCCAGCCACTTTCAAGCTGGTTTTCTTCCTGTTACTATGCCTCTCAGCCTTCCTCTTCCACCTCCAACCATTTCCACCACCTAAAACACTCTTTTCCGGTGAGTTTTGGCCGGATTTTCTTCAAAGAGCCAAAAATCAACTTAACTCCGACCAAGTACTTTCCGGCCACCAAATTTGATGCTTTCAGTCTCTATCTTCTCCTTGAGCTCTGGTGAGTGTGATTCCAAGCTTTGTTTCACTTGATTTGGTCTATAATTGCTTAGGTTTCAATTTCTTCAAATCAGCCATTTTGGGTTTCGAATTTTTTTTAGCTTCAATTTGATTGATTCATGAAAACTTCCTTCAGAAACTTTGTTCCTGGAAGCTTAATCTACATGCTGTAATTTTTTTAGAATTTTTGGAATTTATTTTAATTTTTGTGAATTTTTGATTATTTTATTATTATTTTCTAATTTTCGAAAATTAATTAATTAAATTATGAAATTGTGTTTTATGGTGATTTTAGGAGTTGAAATTAATTATAGAAATTTATTTGTAATTTTTGTGAATTTTTATGTATTTATTTGGAATTTATTAAGTTTAGGTGATTTTGAAAAATAGGGTTAATTATGTGTTTAATTGAAATAAATTGGTAAATTGAGTATATTTATTGATATTATTGAATTATATGTTGAGAAATTAATTTTTGAGTAATTATATAATTTTTGGTGAATTTTTGAACATTTATAGTGAATATATATATAGGGGTATTTTGGTAATTTTACACTAAATTGGTTAAAAATGTAATTAAATTGGTTTTAATAGCTATTTAGGGCATAAAAATGATTTCTGCAAATTTTTAGTATTTTTAACTAATTAAAACTATTTTTCGTAAATTATTTTCAAATTATATATAATATACTATTTTTCTAAATAAATGGGTTTTTATTGATTTTTAGTATGTTTTAGGGTTAATTAAGTAATTTGGATTTATAAAATGTATTTTTATTATATAAGGGCATTTTCGGTATTTTATAAATATTCTGTGAATTGTGAACCTCGATCGGTGAATTGTAGTTTGGAGTCCGACCGAGGGATTTTGATTGTAATCCTGTGTTTATTCCGAAGTGTATTTCTTTGCAGGACCGGCTCTACTCTTTGAGTAGAGAGATGTCCGTTTTACAGGGGAGGTTCTGCCGGATTTTCGGTAGAATTCTCGTAAAACGTGATGTCCGGTCAAATTCCTATTCTAAAGCTGTGTCTAAAATTCTATATCGAGTCTTTAGAATTTTTGTTAAATTTATTCTGATTTCATGTTGTCATTTATTTGTCTAGCTGCGCCGAGACCGAGGCCTAACGGATCAGGCCCGCCGAGTTTGTCTCGTGGAGCGCTAACATGTGAGTTATTATACTGTATATATATGCACTGCATATAGGGTGCATTATTTAGAATTTTTCATTTTCATTGTATGTTTTAAAAAATGATTTAAATTATAATATTTTTGGTATATCTAGGGTTGCATTCTTATATATATGCATATTAAATAATTATGCATGTTAGTTTGATATATGCACATTAAACAATTAGGTTTAGGTTTAATATATTTGAGTAATATACACATGTTTTAAAATGTACACTTAGACATAATTATTTTATTAAATGATTAGTATACTTTAGGTATAGTTTCAGTAGATTTTAGGTTTATTCTTAAATAATTACATGTTAAATTATAAACCTACACTTAAATTATTTTTAAGTTTATTTTTGGTATATTTTTTTATTTATTTCCGAATAAATAAATGTTTTATTATTAAATTAAACCTAACACATTAGTGGTATATTTAGGGTTTATTTTTGATATATGCATGCTAGATAATTAGGTTTATTTTTAGTATATTTGTGAATATATGTTAAACACAAACACGTATTTAAATGAATATTTATACATAAATGGTTTATTAAATGATTTGAGTACTTAGGGTATATCTTTTGCATATTTAAGTATATTTTTAAGATAATGCATGTTATATTATTGTTACTCATTTAAATTGTTTTTAACTATATTAATGATTTATCTTTAGTTTATTTCATATTTTATTTGACTATATATATATATATACCTGAAATATACTGGGTATATTTTAGGTATATTTTTGGTATATATATATGGTTGGTTTTACTATTATGAATATGGTTCTACATTAATTATTTTTCGAATGAATGATTTATTCGAAGTGAAGGATATCAATAGAACGTGCTTCCTAGTGGGCAGCACTAGGACCGTGTACGTACCGGTACGGTAGATAAGGATTGAGTGAGAGTTAAAATTGGGTGATTATAATTGATTTAATTGATTTGACTAAGATTAATGGTATGTTAGATAGTGTGATTGCTGGAGCTCGGTTGACCAAGTGTCTCGGGGCCAATCACACTGACAGTCAGACTACTGGAGCTCGGTTGACTTAGTGTCTCGGGGCCAGTCTACTGTCCATAAGTGAATTGAATGATCTATTGGGTTGATTGAGATGTGAGGTGATGGATAGTGTGATTGCTGGAGCTCGGTTGACCAAGTGTCTCGGGGCCAATCACACTGACAGCCAGACTGCTGGAGCTCGGTCGACTTAGTGTCTCGGGGCCAGTCTGCTGTCCAAATTGGAATAAGTGTTCTATTTGGAATCAAGTGAGCCTGTATGGCTAGAGTGATGATGGGATTGTTTGAGGTTGTTATTATTTAGGGTTCTATGGATCCTTCATGAATCAAAACAAACGTTTTCTACATTTAGTATATTTATAAAAGCAAAGTTTGGCATTCGTGTGAAATGTGTGTATATACATATATATATAAGAATGCCTGATTGTTATGGTTTAGTTTGCATGTATATATAGTATAATAATTCACTCAGTGAGGTCTGACCCCCCTCAATTATTTTTTTCAGGAGATTCCATATCGTCAGACCTTAGTTGTAGAGTTCCTCGCCGGTGTTCTTCAGTCCCGGCTATTTTATGCAAATGTATATTCTGAACTTTGAATTGTATTCTAGAAACTGCAGTAGTAGTGTCATTATATTGGAAGTGTATTATTTTGTTTGGATATTTAATTACTCTGAGAATTTGTATTTGAACATTGTACGAATATGTATTCATTTATTAAAGGATTTGGAGTATTTATTTTATATATTGATTCAGAAAAATTTTAATTTGGTCGTACTTTTATATTATTATTGTATGATTTTATTTTCTTAGGCTTGCTACGGGTTCCGGATTCGAAAGACTTCCCGTTCCCTAGCGCCGGTCATGACTCCTAGTTTGGGTCGTGACAAAGTTGGTATCAGAGCTGAGTTATGTGTCAGGGCTTAGTTGTTTGAGTTGTGGCCCTAGTTTTCGAAGTTGTGTTTTCTGTTAAACTACTGCAGTGAATTAGGTTCGGTCATGTCTTTGAAAAGTCTTCCTTGCATTAGGAATTCCGCATAACCGTTAGGGTGTCTGTTGATGTTTGTGATTATTTGAACTATTTGTTTATTTTTGCTCCTTGTTGATTGCCTTGAGCGTGAATCGCTCCATCGATCGATGAGATCGATGATAGTTGATCTTCTGAGCACGAGGTTCTACCCCCTATGCATCCTGTTAGGCGTAGGGGTAGAGATGGATTTAGAAGGCCTGATGATCACTGTTGACAATGGGAATAACTGAATGAGGAGTTGGTGGCTTAGCATTGCAATGATGTTGCTTCTGCAATAGGAGTTTCGTATGATGCGGTGCTGATACCTTCGATCGTTCAGCAGATGTAATTTCTTTTTCAACCGAGAACTTGAGACATGTCAATTCTGCGTATATGCTATATTCTGAATTCTGTTGATTTCTATATCTTTTCAGCGCAGTGAATGTGAATTGTTTCTTCTCCAGAGGCAATATTGATAATCAGTCTTTTCAAGTTCTAGTTGTGGTTATAGTTCCAGCCCTACTACACCTATCTAGTATAGGGGTAGGTTAGAGGCAACTATAACTCAAGGGTTAAGGTAGTCATTGTAAGTAGTACAAGCATTCCTTTTGGACTTAAACGTGCAACAATTATGGCCAGGATAGCCGAGATTAATAAAAGCTTGATAACATTTAATCAAGTTTGACAGTTGTTTGAATATGCTTTGATGGGGGAATTGGAAAATGTCTAATGAAGATGAAGCACTTTTGTATTCCTTATGGCAAGCTGTCAGTTCTGACTGCAACACATAATTTGCGTTAAAGGGGGATTTCTAAGATACTTCCATCCACCTTTAAGGGAGGATAATTACCTGTATCGGCTATTGCACAGAATAAGGGAAGAGCAATCAGTTGAGAAGATTACCCGTAAACTCTTCAATCTGATACGTCATGCTGAAGACGTAATACAGTATAAGAGGAGACTGGTGGAATTATATGTTATAGGATTAAGCGTAATATATTGGCATCTAAACATAGAATTAGGACTCAGAGAGTTATTATGAATTCAGTCTTTTGGGTGTAATTAATCTTGATGAGATGTGAAAGGGTTGTCAAGAATATCTAGCTCTAGTTGAGTATACTTCAGTGGAGAAGTTGTCTCTCCCAGATGTTTTAATTGCCTGTGAGTTACCAGGTTTACCAATTTACAGAGATTGAACTCTGTATCGATATGGTTCCTGATATAACTCCTATTTCAACGTAGCCCTACAAAATGACTTTTACAGAGTTGTAGGAGCAATTACGAGAGCTGTATGACCAAGGTTTTGTCAGACCTTATATTTCTCTTCGGGGTGCACTAGTCCTGTTGTAAGGAAGAAGGATGGTACCTTGAAACTATGCATTGACTGTAGAGAGATGAACAGGGTAACAGTGAAGGACAAGTATCCTCTTTTGAGGATAGATGACCTGTCTGATCAGCTACAGAGTGCACAGTTCTTTTCAAAAATTGATTTGAAGTCGGGTTATCATTAGTTGTGGATCAGTTTATAGTAGTCTTCATTAATGATATACTAATGTATTCGAAGTGAATGAAAGGGCACATATCACTTGAGGACTATACTACAAACACTAAGAGAATGTCAGCTTTATGTTGAATTCAAGAAGTTTGATCATTGGGTGGAGAGTGTTGTTTTTTTTTTTTAGAATTGTGGCATTTAAGGATAGAATTCGAGTTGATCCACAAAAGATCAAAACAACATCTGAGTGGCCCAGACTGACTGAATCCATTGAGATCTATAATTTTATGGGTTTAATTGGGTATCATAGGAAATCTGAATAGAATTCTCTAGAATTACAGCTCCTATGACCCTCATAACTCAGAAGAATGGGAAGATTGTGTGAATAGATGTTTGTTAGAACCGCTTCTAAGTACTGAAGAAGACTGATTAATCTGAGGGTTACGTGAACTTTAGAGGATAAGACCTGATATCATTACAACATTTCATCATATCATCATAGCATCTCATTACAGCATTTCATCACGACATTTCATTCTAGCATTTCATCATAACATTTCATTAGATCATCTCATCATGACATTCATCATAGCATGTCATCATGGCATATCACCATAGAATGATCTGCTGATAGGAGATGCCTAAGTTAATGATACAGGGTTGATGTTGTAATATGAGAAAAGGATTCTATATAAGCTGTGGAAGTGAACTTGCAGTGTACATCCAAATGGTTACCAAGAATTATCACAGTATTCAGGATCAGTACTAGTGGGTTGGATTATAGAAGGATGTGACTGATTGTATTTCTAAGTGTTAAAATTGCCAGTCGGTGAAAGCTGAATATCAGAAGTCTTCTGGGAAGTTTTGATCTCTTTTGAATTTGGGTGGAAATAAGAGAGAATTGTGATAATTTTTGTGGTTGGTTACCTTGTTCGAAGGGTGAATATGATTCCGTTGGAATGATTGTAGACAAATTGACCAAGTCAACTAATTTTTGGCCAGTGGAAGCCATTTATTCAGTAGCTAAGTGGGCTAAGTTGCATATGAAGCATATTGTGTGCCTGCATGGACTACCTGTGTCCATTGTATATGGTAAAGGTACAGTGTTTACCTTTCAATTTTGGCAGAGATTGTGGAGAGTAATAAACACCTGATTGGATTTCAATACTGCTTTTCATCCTAAGACAGATGACAGTCTGAGAGGACGATCCAGACATTAAACAGTATGTTGAAGATGTGTGTTTTGGATCTAGAAGGTAGCTGGGTTGATTATATGCTACTTATAGAATTCGCTTATAATAACAGCTACCATAGCAGTATTGAAATGACACCACCTGAAGCTTTTATGGAAAGAAGTCTTAATTAGATATGAGATGGTTCAGAATACAGCGAAGAAGTTACTGTGATCAGAAGAGCGATATGGATCCTAGATGCAGAGATATGGAGTTTCAGATCGAAGACTGTAATTCTGAAGATGTCTTCGAAAAGTGGTGTGATGAGACGCGTTGAACAATATAGAACTGAATGAAGATTTGAAGTTTGAGAAGGAATCAGTTGTAATTGTAAATTTTCAAGCTCGATAGTTATGTTCAAATTAGATTCAGATGATCAAGGTTCCGTGACGTGGCAACAAAGTGAAAGAGCTTACGTAAAAGACTGAAGTTGAGAAACGAGCTTCTTACCCGTATCTCTTTCTTTCTTGATCTTGTAATTTTCTTTTTGGAATTCGGGGACGAATTCTTCTAAGGGGGGAAGACTGTAATATCCCGAATTTTTAAATATTTTTATACTGCATCGGGATATGCAGTGTTAATAATTTTTGTATATATATTTATGATATTTTATGAGTTTGTTGTTTGTTTAAAGCTAATTTTAATTATTTTATATTATTTTAAGTATTTTACGTAAAATTTTTTCGGAAATTATATTTTCGGAAAAATTGACACGTAAGTAAATTAATACTATTTATTTTGACTAGTTTTATGAATTTGCATGAACTCATATATAATTTTAAAGTGCTAAAATAAAATGTATATATGTGTATTTATTTAAATTAATTAGAGCTTAATTAATTTCCTTAATTTTATTATTTAATTTTTGTATTAATTAATTTTAAGTTTATAAATTATTAAACATATTAAAATATGTGTGTGGTGTATATTTAATGTGTGTGAAATTTTATATTATTATAATATAGTGTAAATATATATATATATACATATATACATAATTTTTTTATCAAAAAACCAAAACTTCCCTTTATTTACACTTTTGCCCCTCCTTCATCTTCTTCCTCCCAAAACGTTTTCTTCCATTTCCAGCCACTTTCAAGCTGGTTTTCTTCCTGTTACTATGCCTCTCAGCCTTCCTCTTCCACCTCCAACCATTTCCACCACCTAAAACACTCTTTTCCGGTGAGTTTTGGCCGGATTTTCTTCAAAGAGCCAAAAATCAACTTAACTCCGACCAAGTACTTTCCGGCCACCAAATTTGATGCTTTCAGTCTCTATCTTCTCCTTGAGCTCTGGTGAGTGTGATTCCAAGCTTTGTTTCACTTGATTTGGTCTATAATTGCTTAGGTTTCAATTTCTTCAAATCAGCCATTTTGGGTTTCGAATTTTTTTTAGCTTCAATTTGATTGATTCATGAAAACTTCCTTCAGAAACTTTGTTCCTGGAAGCTTAATCTACATGCTGTAATTTTTTTAGAATTTTTGGAATTTATTTTAATTTTTGTGAATTTTTGATTATTTTATTATTATTTTCTAATTTTCGAAAATTAATTAATTAAATTATGAAATTGTGTTTTATGGTGATTTTAGGAGTTGAAATTAATTATAGAAATTTATTTGTAATTTTTGTGAATTTTTATGTATTTATTTGGAATTTATTAAGTTTAGGTGATTTTGAAAAATAGGGTTAATTATGTGTTTAATTGAAATAAATTGGTAAATTGAGTATATTTATTGATATTATTGAATTATATGTTGAGAAATTAATTTTTGAGTAATTATATAATTTTTGGTGAATTTTTGAACATTTATAGTGAATATATATATAGGGGTATTTTGGTAATTTTACACTAAATTGGTTAAAAATGTAATTAAATTGGTTTTAATAGCTATTTAGGGCATAAAAATGATTTCTGCAAATTTTTAGTATTTTTAACTAATTAAAACTATTTTTCGTAAATTATTTTCAAATTATATATAATATACTATTTTTCTAAATAAATGGGTTTTTATTGATTTTTAGTATGTTTTAGGGTTAATTAAGTAATTTGGATTTATAAAATGTATTTTTATTATATAAGGGCATTTTCGGTATTTTATAAATATTCTGTGAATTGTGAACCTCGGTCGGTGAATTGTAGTTTGGAGTCCGACCGAGGGATTTTGATTGTAATCCTGTGTTTATTCCGAAGTGTATTTCTTTGCAGGACCGGCTCTACTCTTTGAGTAGAGAGATGTCCGTTTTACAGGGGAGGTTCTGCCGGATTTTCGGTAGAATTCTCGTAAAACGTGATGTCCGGTCAAATTCCTATTCTAAAGCTGTGTCTAAAATTCTATATCGAGTCTTTAGAATTTTTGTTAAATTTATTCTGATTTCATGTTGTCATTTATTTGTCTAGCTGCGCCGAGACCGAGGCCTAACGGATCAGGCCCGCCGAGTTTGTCTCGTGGAGCGCTAACATGTGAGTTATTATACTGTATATATATGCACTGCATATAGGGTGCATTATTTAGAATTTTTCATTTTCATTGTATGTTTTAAAAAATGATTTAAATTATAATATTTTTGGTATATCTAGGGTTGCATTCTTATATATATGCATATTAAATAATTATGCATGTTAGTTTGATATATGCACATTAAACAATTAGGTTTAGGTTTAATATATTTGAGTAATATACACATGTTTTAAAATGTACACTTAGACATAATTATTTTATTAAATGATTAGTATACTTTAGGTATAGTTTCAGTAGATTTTAGGTTTATTCTTAAATAATTACATGTTAAATTATAAACCTACACTTAAATTATTTTTAAGTTTATTTTTGGTATATTTTTTTATTTATTTCCGAATAAATAAATGTTTTATTATTAAATTAAACCTAACACATTAGTGGTATATTTAGGGTTTATTTTTGATATATGCATGCTAGATAATTAGGTTTATTTTTAGTATATTTGTGAATATATGTTAAACACAAACACGTATTTAAATGAATATTTATACATAAATGATTTATTAAATGATTTGAGTACTTAGGGTATATCTTTTGCATATTTAAGTATATTTTTAAGATAATGCATGTTATATTATTGTTACTCATTTAAATTGTTTTTAACTATATTAATGATTTATCTTTAGTTTATTTCATATTTTATTTGACTATATATATATATATACCTGAAATATACTGGGTATATTTTAGGTATATTTTTGGTATATATATATGGTTGGTTTTACTATTATGAATATGGTTCTACATTAATTATTTTTCGAATGAATGATTTATTCGAAGTGAAGGATATCAATAGAACGTGCTTCCTAGTGGGCAGCACTAGGACCGTGTACGTACCGGTACGGTAGATAAGGATTGAGTGAGAGTTAAAATTGGGTGATTATAATTGATTTAATTGATTTGACTAAGATTAATGGTATGTTAGATAGTGTGATTGCTGGAGCTCGGTTGACCAAGTGTCTCGGGGCCAATCACACTGACAGTCAGACTACTGGAGCTCGGTTGACTTAGTGTCTCGGGGCCAGTCTACTGTCCATAAGTGAATTGAATGATCTATTGGGTTGATTGAGATGTGAGGTGATGGATAGTGTGATTGCTGGAGCTCGGTTGACCAAGTGTCTCGGGGCCAATCACACTGACAGCCAGACTGCTGGAGCTCGGTCGACTTAGTGTCTCGGGGCCAGTCTGCTGTCCAAATTGGAATAAGTGTTCTATTTGGAATCAAGTGAGCCTGTATGGCTAGAGTGATGATGGGATTGTTTGAGGTTGTTATTATTTAGGGTTCTATGGATCCTTCATGAATCAAAACAAACGTTTTCTACATTTAGTATATTTATAAAAGCAAAGTTTGGCATTCGTGTGAAATGTGTGTATATACATATATATATAAGAATGCCTGATTGTTATGGTTTAGTTTGCATGTATATATAGTATAATAATTCACTCAGTGAGGTCTGACCCCCCTCAATTATTTTTTTCAGGAGATTCCATATCGTCAGACCTTAGTTGTAGAGTTCCTCGCCGGTGTTCTTCAGTCCCGGCTATTTTATGCAAATGTATATTCTGAACTTTGAATTGTATTCTAGAAACTGCAGTAGTAGTGTCATTATATTGGAAGTGTATTATTTTGTTTGGATATTTAATTACTCTGAGAATTTGTATTTGAACATTGTACGAATATGTATTCATTTATTAAAGGATTTGGAGTATTTATTTTATATATTGATTCAGAAAAATTTTAATTTGGTCGTACTTTTATATTATTATTGTATGATTTTATTTTCTTAGGCTTGCTACGGGTTCCGGATTCGAAAGAATTCCCGTTCCCTAGCGCCGGTCATGACTCCTAGTTTGGGTCGTGACATATTATTATTTATTTTCTGGCTGCACCGAGACCGAGGCCTATCAGACCAAAACTCATTGAGCCAGTCTCGATGAGCGCAAAGTTGTGAGTTATTATTTTATATATACATTACATGTAGATACATGATTATAAGTTTTCATATTTTAATATGATTTTAAACATGAATTATTTTATTAAATGAATAAGCATATTTTTGGTATATTTTTAGTATATTTGATATATATGTGATATATATGCTTAATTCATTTTTAGTATATATTTGGTATATATGTGTCATATATATTCGATATATTTTTGGTATATTTATGGTTGATTTTGGTTATATGTAGCATATATATACTTGAAATATATTTAGTATATTTTTGGTATATATATGGTATATTTCGTTGTTATATGTGTTATTTATGTTTAATTATGCATTTATTTATTTTCTATAAATATACAATTTTATTTGAAGGATATCAATAGAACGTGCTACCTAGTGGGCTGCGCTATGACTGTGTACGTACCGGTTCATTAGACTTTAGGGTTTGTATTGTGAGAATTATTTGAGGAGAATTTGATTGACTGATTATTTGAGATTTGATATAAGTGATTAGTGTGGTTGCTGAAGCTCAGTTGACCTAGTGTCTCGAGGCCAATCACATTGAAAGTGAGACTGCGAGAGCTCGGTTGACTTAGTGTCTCAGGGCCAGTCTACTATCCAAAATGGAATAAGAGAATTTATTTGGAATTAAGTAAGCCTGCATGGCTAGTGAGATATCTGTTTGAGGTTGCGATTATTTTATAGTTCTATTTAATCCTTCACCTAAATAAATGTTTTATGCATTTATAAATATAAAAGTGGATTTTAGCATCTGTGTGAAATGTGTGTGTATATATATATGTTGATGTCTGACTGGATATGTTTAAGATTGCATATATATATATATATATATATATATATATATTATAATAATAATTCACTCAGTGAGGTCTGACTCCCCTCAATATATTTTTCAGGAGATTTCTCATCTTCAGACCTCAATAGTAAACCTCTACGCCAGACTTCTTTAGCCCCGAATAGATTATGTAAATTATTTATTTGAACTTTATTGTATTTTAGAAAACTACAGTAGTAGTACTTTGTATATGTAGAATGTTATTTTAATGTAAGAGACCTTTCTTTGAATGTTGTATGAAATATTTTTATTTTATAATATAACATTAAGTATTTATTTTATATCGATTTAAGTTTTAATTTTGGCATATTTTTATTTATTTATTGCTACTTTTTATTCCTAGGGCTTGCTACGGGTTTTGGATTCAAAAGAATTCCTATTCCCTAGCATTGGTCATGACTCTCAGTTTGGGTCGTGATAAAAGGTGTTTGAAAATTATGGAGATAATCAAGCAAAGGGCTTATTTACTAAAGGTAGAACTAAAGAGAAATGCTCAACCAGTAGTAGAGGCAAATTTCAATCAAAGTCCAAAGGCCGAAAAAATAAAAATGCAGGTACTGTAAGAAGGAAGGTCACTGGAAGGCAAAATGTCTGAAACTCAAAAAAAAAAAAAAGGATAAGGCAAATAATACCTCATATGATGGTAATACTACCAATATTGCTACATATAATTATGATGGTGTCGGATATGTTGTCACAATATCTTCTAGTTCATTTGGTGACGCTTGGATTCTTGATTCTAGATGTTCTTATCACATATGTCTTAACAAAGACTGCTTTGTTAATTACCAGTCAATTAATGGTGGCACTGTTCTTATGGGAAACAATATGTCCTATAAGTTTGTTGGCATCAGAACACTTCAAATAAAGATGCATGATGGTATTGTAAGAACTTTGACTGGTGTTAGCATTTGCCAGAACTAAAGAAAAACATTATCTTTGAGAACACTTGATTCTCAAGGTTGTAAGTTTTTTGTTGAAGGTAGAGTGCTAAAATTTGCAAAAGGCGCTCTGATGATGATCAAAGGAAAATTGATGAATGGCCTTTATCTATTATAGGGAAGCACAGTTATTTGTGCAACTTCTGTATCATCTTCATCAGACTCAAACTTAGACATTGCTCATTTATGGCACATGCGAATAGGGCATATGAGTGAGACAGGGATGTCTATCTCAAGCAAGCATGGATTGCTAAATGGTTTGAAAATTGGAAAGCCTGACTTTTGCGAACATTATGTTTATGGGAAGCATACTAGAGTCAAGTTTAGTACTGCCATCCATAGAACTAAGGGCATAATTTACTACATCCATTATGATCTTTGGGGTCTTGTGCCTGTTTCGTCAAAAGGTAGTGCCAGATACCTATTGAATTTCATTGATGACTTTTCTAGGAAAGTTTGGGTATATTTTTTTAAGCACAAAAATGATGTATTTCCTACCTTCAAGAAGTGGAAAGTGCTGATTGAGAATCATACTAGCAAGAAGATTACGTGCTTGAGAACGAATAATAATATGGAATTTTGTGGAAGTCAGTTTAATGAGTTTTATGAAAATGAAGACATAGTGAGACTCCGCACTATGTGACACACAACACAACATAATGGAGCTGCAAAATATATGCACATTGTATGCTTTCAAATGCCGATTTATCTAAAGATTTATGGGATGAAGCTATGAACATGGCTTGTTATCTTGTGAATCGGTCTCTATCAATAATAATTAAACTAAAGACTCCTATTGAAGGATGGTCGGGTGAACATGATAATTACTCAGATTTAAAAATATTTGGGTGTCCTACATATACTCACACTAATAATGGCAAACTTGGGTGAAGGGTACAAAAATGCATATTTCTTAGATATTCAACTGCAGTGAAAGGTTACAGATTGTGGTGTACTGAACCTAACTCTCCCAATTTTATAATTAGTAAAGATGTCAAATTTGATGAGTCATCCATGCTTTATCCAAAAAAAGAGGTTGACAATACAAAAGATAGTCCTGGTGTTAGTAAGAAGGTGGAGCTTGAAGTAGAAAAATATGAGAAAGAGCAAGAATGTATCTTTGATCAGTCCATTCAAGACAATGAATGTGAGCCTAATGAAAAAGTTATTACTTCACAACAGTAATGACCATATAGTATTGCGCTCGATAGAGACATGAGGATAATCAGACCACCTTAAAAGTTTAGGTATGCAGATTTAGTTTCTTATGCACTATCAGTAGTAGAAGATGTTGAAAGTCATAATCCTGTTACTTATCATGAGATTGTCACAAGTAGTGATTCTACACAGTGGTCAGTTGCTATAAATAAGGAGATTGAGTCTCTTCATAAGAACCAAACATGGGAGTTGGTGAAACCACCAAAAGGAAAAAAGATTGTTGGCAATAAATGGATCTTTAAGAAAAAGGAAGGAACCCTAAGTTTTGAAGCAACATGGTTTAAAGCACGCTTGGTTGCAAATAGCTTTAGTTAAAAAGAAGGAATAGACTTTAATGAAGTATTCTCTCATGTTGTAAAACATAGCTCTATTTGCGTGTTACTCGTTATGGTTACACTGTTTGATCTAGAGCTTGAATAGCTTGATGTTAAAATAACTTTTCTATATGGTGATCTTGAAGAAAAATCTATATACAACAATCAAAGGGTTTCATAGTTCAAGGAAAAGAAGATCATGTTTGTCTTTTAAAAAAGTCATTATATGGCTTGAAGAAGTCTCCTCGACAGTGGTATAAGAAGTTTGACATTTTCATGATAAATCATGGTTATTCTAGGAGTAACTATAACAGTTGTGTGTACTTTAAAAAGCTCTTTAATGGTTCATTCATTTATTTGTTGTTATATGTTGATGACATGCTTATTGTTGCTACGAACATGTTTGAGATTAACATTTTAAAAGAACAATTGAGGAATGAGTTTGAGATGAATTGTGAACAACAAAGAAAATTTTAGGAATGGAAATTCATAGAGATCGAAGTGTAGGAAAGTTACACTTGTCTTAGAAGAGGTACATTGTAAAAGTACTTAAGTGTTTTGGAATGCTAGATGCAAAACCAGTCAATATTTTACTGGCAGCTCATTTCAAGTTATCAGCAGTTATGTCACCATAAATAGATGAAGAAAAGGAACAAATGTCACATGTTCTTTATGCAAGTGCAATTAGGAGTATAATGTATGCTATGGTTTGCACTCGTCTTGATATTTTACATGTTGTTAGCATGGTGAGTAGATTTATGGGCAATCCTGGAAAAGCTCATTGGCAAGCTCTTAAATGGATTCTGTAGTAATGATGAAATTTCTGATACATATAACAATGTTGTTGGCTATATGGATTCTTATTATGCTAGAGATTTGGATAAAAGGAGATCTTTAACTGGATATGTCTTTACTCTTTCTAGTCGTGTTTTAAGTTGGAAAGCAACTTTACAATCGATTATTGCTTTATCTACTACATAAGTAGAATATATGGCAACTATAGAAGTAGTAAAAGAGGCCATTTAGCTTAAAGGTTTGGTTAGCAATTTAGGTTTGATGCAACTGTTGTTCATTGTAACAGTTAAAGTGCAATACATTTGACCAAAAATCAAATGTATCATGAAAAGACCAAACATATTGATGTCAAATATCACTTCATTCAGGATATTATATTTCAAGGTACTGTTATGGTAAAGAAAATTGGTACTGTTAATAATCCAGCAGATATAATGACCAAGTCAGTTACGGTATCTAAGTTCAAGCATTGATTGGACTTAATTGGTGTTCAAAGTATTTAAGTTGCCCACTGGGGCATTTGAAAAGGCGGCATATTGGTTCACTATTTTGATGACTTGTAAACAATAAAAGTCAAGGTGGAGATTTGTTAAATGTGACTCTATAGCAGACATGGACAACCACTTGATATGGTGGTTAACAAACATAGACAACCACTTTGTATGCTGGAAGAAAAATTGGCCAAGCAATATATGTGGTTATAAGGAAGGGACATGGACAATTTGTTAGGTACAAATTTGTCATTAATTTTTGGCCATATATTTTTGATTCTCATTGGCTATAAATAGCCTTACTCTCCATTTGCTTTTCATCACAAAAGAAATACAAGCAAAGTAGACATAAGTTCATAGTCTACTATAGTTTCTTGTACAGTTAGGTAGAGTGATTTCGTGAGTTTTGGGTTTAAACACCTGGGTAATTTAAAGACTTAGGTGTGGTCAAATTTGAATGTTGTCTAACCATATTTTGTAATCTCCTTTTGCTATTATAGTGAAAATTATTTTACCGTTTTTGACCATAGATGTAGGTTTTATTGAACTACGTCAAATTATTGTGTTCTATTATTTTATTTATTTTGCTTCATTAATTACTTGTAGGCCCCCTTTTATTTGAACACGTTCGTTGAGGTAGATGTCTTTTTGATGGCCATTATAGTTACGTCTCCAATTGTACCTCCAAGCTTGGCTCCTTGACGATTAGCTTCTGCACAAACCACAGCATACACGCTTTGTATGTTTGGAAGTGGTTTAGTAGCAAGTATGCGACCTCTAACCTCATCTAACTGAGAATCCAGTCCCACCAAAAAATGATACACACGTTGGGCATTAACCTTCGTGGTGTATTTTTTTTATATCATTTGCGCACTCCATAGTACAATCATCAATATCATCAAGTTATTGCCATATCTTTTTTAATTTTCCAAAGTAGGAAATAATAGATTCTCCATTTTGGTGAATAGACATTACCTCACAATGAAGTTAGTAGGCCTTTAAAGCATCTTGATCAACTGAATATGCGTTTAACAGCATCTCAAATTTCCTTCGCTGTCTCCAATCGAAGAAACAAAGATATGATGTCCTTTGTCATTGCATCAATAAGCCATGATTTGACTAGACAATTTTCATCTTGCCATGCTTCGTATTCTTCTGAATGCTCATCTTTTGGTGCAGTTTTTGTACCTGAGATAAAACCCCAGCGCTTTCTTCCACGGATCTTATTTTGAGCGTTCAGGGACCACTCAACATAATTGGTTCCATCAAGACGTTCTGGGGTGATTAGAGAGAAGGTTTCCTGTATATGGAAACCAATTAAAGGTGCAGCATTTTCATTCTTCTTTAAAGAATCATCATTAATACATTTAGGGTCAGACATAATGATGATGATACAAAGAAAATTTTACAATGGAAGGGATGAATAACAATTCTGTTTTCCAGAACCAAGCTTCAATTCCAAACGAAGGAGATTGAACCAGGCTTTGATACCATCTCAATAAGCACAATTGTAAAAAGAATTTCTGCATACTTTTGTTACTGATGTTTGACAGTACATATAGGAGAATACATGTATATCTACAAGGAAACAAATAAACAAATTATGCTATGATCAGGGAACTGATTTCTATATATAAGATTTATCAATAATATCATATCCCATATTAACTCTCTAATTTCTATCACAATCTATATCTAAATTGACCAAAACTCGACTCGACTTAACTCATTTACACCCTTAAAAATAATAAAATATATTTACCTTATTTATTATATATCAAAGATAAGTTCGTTTGAATATAATTGGATGTATTAAAAAAATCAATTTAGTCTTGATATAAATTTGTATCTTTTTAATTTATTAATGGATTTTTTTTTTCTCATCGTTGAATAAAAGAATATGAGGAGTAATTTTATGTCGAACCTTGCAAATTCTGTGCTTTTAGTACTTTATTATTTTAGCATTAAATTTATTATTATCAAATAAATTATTCAACATTGTTAGGAGAAATTTGTATGATTATGACTTTTCTTAACAGGATAGAATTTAAAACAAATTTCTGTAATTCATTAATGCTAGACCAAGATTACCAAGTTTACCACGATCACGTGATCTCAATTGACAACAAGTGGCCTTTAACAAAATCTGAATAAAATATAACAGCCTCCTTAACTTAAGAAATTGATATCTAAACTTTTTAACTTTTCTAGTTGGGCTTCGATGTGATTGGAATTCATGAAAACGATATGACGTAGAGCCAAACTCATTGGTAACTAGAGAATAATTAACGTTGACGAGTATATGTTAGAAATTGCTAATTAATTATAATTAATTTTATAATATATATCTCAGTCTCATATAGTAAAATATTTTTCTTAATTTCTTACACGAAATTTTGATCACTTTCACAAAGAACATCTTAAAAACTGTCATTTACATTTAATGTTGCAGTAATTTAAGTTAAAAATAACAACTAACATGCTATGTTTGTACATCAAACATTGCACGGTTGCACTGGACTTGCAGAATTTTATTTTGTAATCACATTCTTACCCAAAATAATAAATATTTTCCGGAGATGTGTAGTAGTAAGAACATGTTAATTAACAATGCATTCATATGATTACAATTCATCTTCTCTTCACTTGGCAATGCCAGGTTGTGGCCAATAATATAACCCACATGAGTCACATTTTGAGACGTTTAAAAACACAAGTTGTAGCTAATCTCCTCCTATAAAACCCTTAACCCACAGCACTATTTCCATCAAGCACTAGAAGTGAAAATCTTACATCTCTAAAGGCACTTAAGTATTCTAAGAAATGGCTTCAAGAGCTTTTGCTTCCACCGGTCTTCTCCTCTCCCTTAATCTTCTCTTCTTTACTTTGGTGAGCTCTTGTTCTTGCCCACCACTACCACCACCAAAGAGAGAAGCATCCACCTATCCATCACCACCGCCACCACCAAAGGCACCCACCTACCCATCACCACCCCCACCAAAGGCACCCACCTATCCATCACCGCCACCACCACCACCAAAGACACCCACCTACCCATCACCACCGCCACCAAAGGCACCCACTTATCCATCACCATCACCACCAAAGGCACCCACCTACCCATCACCACCACCACCAAAGGCATCCACCTACCCATCACCACCACCTGCAGTGCCATCATCAAAGCCTACTAAATGCCCAGATGATACCCTAAAGCTGGGTGTATGTGCCAATTTATTGAATGGCTTGTTGGGTATTGTAATTGGTAAACCACCAACGACCCCTTGCTGCAGCCTCATTGCCGGTCTTGTTGATCTTGAAGCAGCTGTTTGCCTTTGCACAGCCATCAAAGCTAATGTTTTGGGCATCAACCTAGACGTTCCTCTTAGCTTGAGCTTGTTACTCAACAACTGTGGCAAGAAGGTTCCTGAAGGATTCCAATGCAAATAAATTCATTCCATTTCTAAATACTTTTGTTTTTCGTTTTTTGTTTTTCTTGTTTAGTCGTTTACTTTCTTGTGTTATCGTTTGGGAAGTTTATGGCCTCCGCCATTAACATCATAATTAGATCAATAAATTATCCGAAATAAATGATTATTTTTACTTATTTTAGTAGCAATTTGTGCCATATCAAAGTACAAGGCCCTTATTTTCCGCTGTAACAAAAAAAAAAAAAAAAAAGTTACAAGGCCCTAGTTTCTACATATGCTGACTGATATACACTAAAAGAAGTCACTAAATTTATAGATGTAAAGTCATTGCATATATATATATATATATAAGTGATTCATATTTACGAGACTTAATAGTTAATCTAAATGTTCATTAATTATTTAAATGCTTTCTAATGATTAGTTTAAAAAAAACAAAGAAAGTATTTATCCACCCTCTTGCACGTCCACAGCCATGCACATGAAGCAAATCCCTGAATTTGCGGGGCAATTCTGTGGATAATTTTTTTTAAAATTCTGCAAAGATTCTTTTTTTTTTTTTTTAATTTGTTGGCAGCAATCTATAGTTAGTCAATCGTAATAATAAAAACTGATAAATAGTAATAATAAAAACTGATAAATAGTAATAATAAAAACTGGCCATGTCTGCAGATAAATGAAACTTACAAACAATTGCATACTTACGGGGTGATCACAACCCAGATTTAAATCCTATGCAAGACTAGAGAACAATTAAAGCAAAATTAAATACAAATTACTCTTCAAAAAAAAAAAAAAAACTAACAATATTAGTGTGAAATTGTATACAACTAATTAAAGTTCAGAATTTGAAAATGGGTAACTTCTTGTGTGAGTACATTCATTGTGAATAGTGTATCATAATACGCATGAAATTATCAAAGTATCTCTGTAATTTTGAAACTTTCAAATAGTATATTGGACAATATAATTTCACATATGCAGCGAAATAATAGTCATGTCATATTTAGCGATATGAATCACTACCTTTGAAAGTTACAGATAAAAAATCATTTCTTTATAAAGACATCTCAGATATCAAATTTTAAAATCGTTAAAATTGTGAAATTATCTCTACTGAAATTTTAAGAAATACTTACTTCTATAAATTATGTGTATATCTATTTATATATAATTTGAAAACAACTGCAAAGGGTAAATTTTGGTTTTGAAACAGACTTTAATTGGCACTGTAGATTGCTTTGAAACGTAAATCGCCGAATGAGCATATTTTTACTACATCTAACTAAAAAATTAGGTCTTCCAAATTCAACGCTTTTTTTTATAAGCAATTATAAAATATTCTATTAAAATCCTATAAGTTGCGCTCTATATTCTTTTACTTAGCCAGGTTCATGTAATATGTTATCAGCATGTCAATCACCACCAGGATAAATTTGTCAGTTTTAGTGTTTCATGTTGCTGTAATTGGATGACATGCATGTTTACTGTCAAGAAAGCCTTCTCTTGTTTTCCTCTTAGAGAAATTTATAGATATATACAACATTTGAAATACAGTTTTCAGGAAACTACCCATTTTTTCATTAATTAATATCTATTTTATTTTTAAAAGTACCTAATTTTCTTAATTTTTTTTCGTTTCTACCCCATTTGCATTTTTCTTAATTTATTTATTATTTATTATTTATTTTTTCTCCCTTTTTTCTTTTATCCTTATTTTTATTTTTTCTGTTATTATTATTTTTATTTTATCCTTATTTTTTATTTGATCCTTTTTCTCTGTTATTTTTATTTTTTCTTTTTTTTGTTATCCTTATTTTTTTCTTATTTCTTTTATTTTTTTTTCTTTTCCTCTGTTATCCTTATTTTTTTCTTATTTTTTATTTTTCTTTATTATCTTTATTTTTTCAATTTTATTTTATCTTTTTAAATTTTTCCTTATTTTTATTTTCTTTATTATTTATCTAATTTTTTCTTATTTTCTATTATTCTTTTTTTTTCATTTTTTCTTTTGTCCTTATATTTATTTTTTAATTTTCTCTCTTATTTATTTATTTATTTTCTTATTTTCTGTTATCTTTATTTTTATTTTTTATTCCTTTTTTTTGTATTAATATATATATATATATATATATATATATATATATATATATATATATATAAGCGTTGTGCTCTATTTCAAAGATTGTAATTAAGATATTTAAATTTTATAACTCATGTTAGTTTTAATAAATAATTAAAGTTTCAAATATCTTAGAAAAATATTTTAAATATACATATGTATATTTATATATATATTAGGTTGATATTATTTTACTCATTTTATACACGGAAAATAAACTAAAATATACAAATAATAAGATATAAATAAATGAAACATATTTTTCAAGTTTCATGTATCTGAAAAAAGATGGGCTCAAATTAATTGATGTGCATATATCAATTATTTTTATTTATTTTTGTATTTTAATTAATTCAATACAATTATATTTGAAATTTATTACTTAAGGCCAACTATTTCTTTGATAATTTTTCTAACAATATATACTTAAATTATCATATTCATATACTATTTTTATGAGTTTGAGACATTATTTTTAATTTCATACACCGTTCTTACTTTTAGATACTCTTTTTGAGTTTCAGATACTTATTATATGTCACGACCCAAAATTAAGAGTTATGACTGGCGCTAGGGAATGAGAATTTTTTCGAATCCAGAACCCGTAGTAAGCCTTAGAAAAATAAAATCATGCATTACAAAAATAAAAGCACGATTGAATTAAAAATTTTCAAATCAATATAAAAAAAATAAATACTCAATATCTTTTCATAAATAAATATATATTCATACAGTTTTCAGATACAAATTCTCAGAGTATAAAGTATCAGACAAAACAATACTCTGCTGATACAACAACACTACTACTGCAGTTTCTAGATATTAGAGTTCAAAATATACATTTATATAAAATAGTCGGGACGAAAAAACACCAGCGAAGAACTCTACTACTAAGGTCTGACGATATAAGATCTCCTAAAAAAATAATTAAGGGGGGTCAGACCTCACTGAGTGAATTATTATACTATATATACATGAAATCTAACCATATACAATCAAGTATTCTTATATATATATGCATATACATGCATTTCACACAAATGCCAACTTTGCTTAATAATTATAATAAATGTAGAAAACATTTATTTTAATACATGAAGGATCAAATAGAACCCTATTAATCGCAACCTCAACCAACCATATCATCAATCTAGCTATACATACTCATTTAAATCTAAGTAAATCACTTATTCCATTTTGGATAGTAGACTGGTCTCGAGACACTAAGTCGATCGAGCTCCAACAGTCTGACTGTCAGTGTGATTGGCCCTAAGACACTTGGTCAATCAAGCTCCAGCAATCCTACTATTAATCACATCACATCTCAATCAAATCATCTCAGTCATATCATAATTACCACAAGAAATTTTTCACTCAAAGCTAAATCTATCGCACCGGTATGTGCATGGTCCTAGTGCTATCCACTAGGTAGCATGTTCTATTGATATCCTTTATTTAAAAATAAATCATACATCCAGAAAATAGATAATGTAGGATGACATTCGTACTAGCAAAATAAACCATATATATACCAAAAATATACTTAAAATAAACTAAGTATATTTCAAGTATACATATGTAAAATAAATTCTAATCAATCATGAAATATACTAAAATAAACCCATAATATACTAAAAATATGTTAGGTTTAAATCAATAATAAAACATGCATATATTTGAAAATATATAAAAAATACACCAAAAATATATTTAAAACAATTTAAGTACAAATCAATAATATGGCATGCATTTATTTAGGAATATACCTAAAATATACTGAAAATATACCTAAAGTATACTAATTATTTAATAAAAAAATTATGAATAAATATACATTTAAAACATGTATATATATATATATATATATATATATATATATATATATATATATATATATATACTAAAAATAAACCGAATTATCTAGCATGCATATATCAAAAATAACCCTAAATATGCCAAAGATATAGTAAATGTATATAGAAAATATGCAGGCATATACATCAAAATATACTAAAAATAAACTGGAATTATACCAAATCATATTATAAATTAAATCACTCTTAAGAACATATAATGAAAATAAAAAAATCCTAGTCATGCATCCTATATGCAATACATATATATACAGTATAATAACTCACTAGTTCACGCTCCACAAGACAAACTCGGCGGGCCTGATTCGTTAGGCCTCGGTCTCTGCGCAACTAAAAAAATAAAATAACATCAACAATCAGAATAAACTTCTAATTTTACGCTTATAGGATTACTATAGAAAGACTTAATAAAAAATTCAAAACTATACTCGGACCGGTTGTCACGTTTTACAAGAAATCTACCAAAATTTCAACAGAATCTCCTCTGTAAAATGGACATCTCCTTACAAAAGTAGGGTCGATCCTGCACAGAAAACATACTTCTAAAATTGCAAAACACAACACTTTGGGTTGGGACTCCAAACTCCACAAATCCCCAACTGAGGTTCACAAAACACAAACCAACAGTATTAACAGTAAAATAATAAAAATCATCAAAAACCCATAAAAATATTTAAAACTTTATTTTCCAATTAAAACATAAAAGTCTAATTTAAATAATATTTGATAATAAAAATTCATAAATGGAATAAATCTCCACTTTACAATTAAATTAACATAAACTATAAATAATATTTAAAATCACAATTTATCATCACAAAAATAATAAAATACACATTTAATCTCAAAATAACAAATACACTTATTATTTACATAATATTCCAAAATTATCACAATTTAACTAATAAAATCACAAATATTATATAATATTAATAAAAATTCAATTTTACAATTATTCAACATATCATAATAAAATTTCACATTTAATTGCATAAATAGTTTAATTATATAATAAAATTAGTTTAAAACCCATTTTATTACCAAAACAATATATAATATATTATTTGAAAATAATTTTTGAAAAATATTATTAATTAGTTAAAAATAGTAACTAATTTGTAAAAATCATTTTAATACCTTAAATAATTATAAAATCAACTAAAACATAATATTTAACTATAATTAACACAAAATTACATATTTACCCCTTTAATATAAAATATCCAATATACTAAATAATTTCCTCAAAAATTATAGAAATTCATTAAAATCATTTAATCAACATATAATATACTAATATCAACCAAAACACATATTTAACCAATAATTTCAACAAAAATACTTATTTAACTTAATAATTCAAAATACACATAAATTATATCAAATTCCGTAAAAATTATATAAATTCATAAAAATTATTTTATCAACAAATAACATTCTAATATCAACTAAAACACAAAATTAAACTCTAAATTCAACCAAAATACACATTTAATTCAATACTCCAAAATTTACATAAACTAAAAATATTTATAAAAATTATATAATAATTCCAAAAATTAATTTCTCAACATTATAATTACTAAAAATGTATAACAACAATAATTTAACCAAAATCATAATTAAAATAATTAATTAACGAAAATTCATTTTTAATTATTAAAATATTCAATAATTAACCAAAAACCAAATAAATTCAGAAAAATAAATTAAAAATGCCTATAAGAAGATTAATCATCTTTTCTAAAAGAAATTATCAAACATCCATAAAACTCAAGCTAAAAAAAAAATTAAAAAGAAAATTGACATAAACTAAAAATGTACAAAAACTCACCATAAACTAAGTTTGAGCTCAAATCATGGCCAAAATCATCTTCTTCGAAGCTTAAGAAGTCGAACTAGCCAAGGAACACTAGCCCTCACCATCAGGAAGTCACCGGCGACGTGATGAGGCATGCTGTCAATGTTGTTGCTCCGAATGTTCTTGCTAGTTCCAACAGCTTTTGTAGCTCTTCAAAGGTGGTGATGACGGGAAGAAGAGATGAGTAGATGATGGTGATGATGGTTAAAGCCATGGCAACTCCGGCGTGAGGATGAGGGGTGGTTTGTCGCAAAGGAGGAAGAAGGCAACCGAGGAAAGAATGAATGAGAGGAGAGAATAAAAAAATGGCCAAGAAAAGTTTGTCTTTATATATGTATATATATATACATACACACACACACATGTCACACACAATATAACTATCATAATAATAACATAACACAATTGTTATTAAACAAATAATATTTATGAAATAATTTATTAATGTAATAATGTAAATTAATAAAAATAAAATAATTGTTGTGACCCAAAACAAGGGGCCATGACCGGCGCTAGGGAATGAGAATTTTTTCAAATTCGGAACCCGAGAAAGCCTTAAAAGAAAAGCATGCGTGTCACGACCCAAAACAGGGGCCATGACCGGCGCTAGGGAATGGGAATTCTTTCGAATCCGGAACCCGTAGCAAGCCTAAAAATAAAATAAAGCATGCCACAATAACAATAAAAATATAATATGCAGCGGAAATAAAAATCATAATATCATTATATTATCCATATCAACTGGATTTAAATAAAAATCTCATCTCATACATAAAATCTCTTTAATACAAATCCAGTTCAATATAATACATCTCTTTAAAATAAAGTACATAAAATCCCATACTTTAATTCACAACTACTGCAGTGTCTAGATAAAATAAATAAGACTCAAGTAGACAATTTACATAAAGAAGCCGGGGCGGAAGAAATCCGGCGTATCGACCTGCTACTGAGGTCTGAGGAAGTTGACTCTCCTGGAAAAATAATCAACGGAGGGGAGTCAGACCTCACTGAGTGAATTACTATAATATATATACATACACACTAAGTGATAATGCATACAGTCAACAGTATATATATAATATGTATATATACAGGCAAATTCATACAGATGCAGAAAAATCATTTTTATATATATTTTACTGAAAAATCCCAGTTTATGAAGGATCGCATAGAACCCTAGAATATCGCAACCTCAAAAATAGTGTTAAACAACACTCTGGCCATACTGGCTCACTTATACCAAATATATCCACTTAATCCATTTGGACAGTAGACTGGCCCCGAGACACTAAGTCAACCGAGCTCCAGCAGTCTGACTGCCAGTGTGATTGGCCCCGAGACACTTGGTCAACCGAGCTCCAGCAATCACACCCAAACCACATCTCACATATCAATAATCGTAATCAAATCAATATCCACAAATAGTTAGTAATATAGCCTAAAGCTATAGGCGTACCGGTACGTACTCGGTCCTAGTGCTGCCCACTAGGTAGCACGTTCTATTGATATCCTTCATTAATAAATAATAAAACATTCATTCACAAATACATGATGCATGAATTTAAATAAATCAACAATATAAACTATATATATACCGAAAATATACCAAACATAAACCAGGTATATTTTGAGTATATATATGTCAAATGAATTCAATCAAATCATGAATTAAACTAAAAATATATTTAAAAACATTTTAAATATATTTTATTAACAAAACATGTATATAATTTATTATATACCAAAAATATATCAAAAATATACTTGAATATAAATCACATTATTTATGCATATTCAGTCAAAATAAAACATGCATTTTTCTAAATCATGCATCCTAAGCATATATATATAATATAGTAACTCACCTAATGCGCTCCACGAGACAGGTCCGACGGGCCTGGTCCATTAGCCCTCGGTCTCGGCGCAACTAAACAAGCAATAAATAACCGACATTAGAATAAACCTAACATAAATCCTAGAATTCAATCTAGAGTATTAAAATACGGAAACAGAATTAGGGTTCGACTGGATATCACGTTTTACGAGAATTCTACCGAAAATCCGGCAGAACCTCCCCTGTAAAATGGACATCTCTCTACTCAAAAGAGTAGAGCCGACCCTGCAAAGAAACACACTTCGAAAAACGAGCTCAACACAAACAAAATCCCACGGTCGGACTCCAAACTACAGTCCACCGACCGGGATCCACAAACACAGAATAATTCCAGATATACCGAAAATATCCTTAAATCACATAAATACATTTCATACATAGAAATTACATAATTGACCTTGAAACACTATAAAAACCGATTAAAACTCATTTTATTAGAAAAACCGTATATTATATATATAATTGAAAATAATTCACGAAAAATAGTTTTAATTAGTTAAAAATACCAAATATTTTGTAGAAATCATTTTTATACCTTAAATAAATATTAAAACCAATTAAATTACATTTTTACACAATTTAGGGTAAAATTACCAAAATACCCTTATATATATAAATATACTTAAATTACTTCAAAAATTCACCAAAAATCATACAATTACCCAAAATTAATTTTCTCAACATATTTATCAATAATATCAATATTTAAACTCAATTAACCAATTAAATTCAAATAAAAACACAATTAACCTAATTTTCCAAAATCACCTAAACTTCAATAATTAAAAATAAATACTTGGAAATTCATAAAAATTCCAAATAAATTCCTATAATTCATTTCAACACCCAATTCAACCATAAACTCCAATTTCATAATTTAAATAATTAATTTTCGAAAATTAGAAAATAATATTAAAATATTCAAAAATACCCAAAAATCCAAACAACCTCCAAAAATTCTACAAAAATTCATACATGAATATTAAGATACTAGGAACAACATTTGTGAAGGAATTAAGCATGAATCAATCAAGAACAATTCGAAAAAAATCGAAAACCCTAATAGGCCGAATTTTACAAATCGAAACCTAAGCAATTCTAGACCAGTTTAGCTCAAACCAAAGCTAGAATAACACTCACCGGAGCTCAAGGAGAAGAAAGAGACCGGCGGTGTCGAAAACGGTGGCCGGAATCGGCGTGATCGACGGTGAGTTGATTTTCGGCTTCTCCAGCCAAAATCACTCTCCCGACGCCGGAAACGGCCTCCACAGGCGGCGAAACTGGTCGGGGAAGATGGTGGCACACCGGACGGCACACCCACGGTGAAGGAACGGCACGGCAGCGATCGGAAATGGTGAAGAGAGAATCGGGAGGAAGAAGATGAAGTCGGGGGCAAAATGGTAATTTTGCAAACTTTTTGATTTTTGATGTATATATGTATATATATATATATATTATACTATATATTAAAATAATATTAAATTACACACATCAAATATACACCACACACATAAAATATTAATATTTTAGTAATTTTTACCAAATAAAATTAATTAAATAACAATTAAAACAATTAAATACTTAATAAAATATTAGGGAATAATAAACCCTAATTAAATAAATATACACACAGTCTTTATTTAATAATTTAAAAATATGTATGAGTTCATGCAAGTCCGTAAATACATTTAAAATAATTAATAATACATTGTTTACGTGAAAATTTCCCCAAAAATGCAAGTCCCGGGAAAATTTTACGTAAAACACTGTATATAAAACACATTAATTAAAATAGGTCTAAAATACATATCAACTCATAAAAATATCGTATACATACATATTCAAAATTATTAATACTGCATATCCCGATACAGTATAAAAACATGTAAAAACACGGGATATTACAGTCTTCCCCCCTTACAGGAATTCGTCCTCGAATTCTAAAAAGAAAAGATCAAGAAGGAAAGAGATACGGGTAAGAAGCTCGCATCTCAGCTTCAGTCTCCCACGTATGCTCTTCAACTCTGTCGCTACGCCACAGAACCTTGACCATCGGAATCTACTTCGATCTCAACTATCGAACTTGAAAATCTACGATCGCCACAGGTTCTTCCACAAACGTCAAATCTTCACTCACTTCTACACTGTCGGGCTGCAACACGTGTGAAGGATCTGAGATATACTTCCTCAACATCGAGACATGAAATACTGGATGCACTTGTGACATACTAGGAGGCAAATCCAACCGATATGCAACAGTGCCAACTCTCTCCAGAATCTCAAACGGTCCAATATATCTCGGTGCTAACTTACCCTTCCTGCCAAATCTCATCACACCCTTCATCGGAGATACCTTCAGAAAAACGAAATCTCCAACCTGAAACTCCACATCTCTGCGCCTAGGATCTGCATAACTCTTCTGTCTACTAACTGCGGTCTCTAATCTACGCTTGATCACGGCGACTTTCTCTGCAGCATCCTGAACCATCTCTGGTCCAGTCAAAGCTCTCTCACCAATCTCATCCCAACTCAATGGGGATCTACACTTCCTTCCATACAACGCCTCATATGGTGCCATGCCAATACTGCTATGGTAGCTGTTATTATATGCAAACTCAATAAGTGGCAAATGATCATCCCAGCTACCTCCCAAATCCAAGACACACATCCTCAACATATCTTCCAGTGTTTGGATCGTCCTCTCAGACTGACCGTCTGTCTGAGGATGAAAAGCAGTACTGAAATCCAACCTAGTGCCCATCGCTTCCTGCAACTTCTGCCAAAAATGAGAAGTAAACACCGAACTTCTATCTGACACAATGGACACAGGTACTCCATGAAGGCACACAATATGCTTCACATACAACTTCGCCAATCTAGCAACTGAATATGTGGCTTTCACAGGCAAGAAATGTGCAGACTTCGTCAATCTGTCTACAATCACCCAGATGGAATCGTATCCATCCTTCGAACGAGGTAAACCGACCACAAAATCCATAGCTATCCTTTCCCACTTCCACTCGGGAATAGGAAGAGGCTGAAGCTTCCCAGAAGGCTTCTGATGTTCGGCTTTCACTTGCTGACACGTCAAGCACTTAGCAACATAATCAGCAACATCCTTCTTCAATCCATCCCACCAGTATAAATCTCTGATACTGTGGTACATCTTCGTAACACCCGGATGAACGCTGTAGGCTATAGAATGTGCTTCCTCTAAAATCTCTTCTCTCAAGTCATCCACATCAGGAACACACAATCTACCACTGATCCACAACACACCATCATCATCGAGTGTGAAATCAGTGAACTTCCCTGCTCTGACATTCTCTGCAAGCTCTTCTAGAATAGGATCTCGGCTCTGAGCTACTTTAATCCTATCCCTCAGTACAGATCGTACTTTAAACTGAGCTAACAGTCCACCTGATCTACTGATCTTCATCATCAGACCTTGATCCACCATCAGATGCAACTCTTGGATCAATGATCTCCTCTCAACACTGATGTGAGCAAGACTACCTGAGGACTTCCTACTCAAGGCATCTGCTACCACATTAGCTTTACCCGGATGGTAAAGAATCTCGCAATCATAATCCTTCAACAGTTCCAACCATCTTCTCTGCCTCAGATTCAAATCTCGCTGCTGAAAAATGTACTTAAGGCTCTTGTGATCAGTAAATATCTCACAAGTCACCCCGTACAAATAATGTCTCCAAATCTTCAAAGCAAAGATCACTGCAGCCATCTCAAGATCATGCGTGGGATAGTTCTGCTCATGCTTCTTTAACTGCCTCGAAGCATAGGCTATCACCCTTCCATTCTGTATCAACACACAACCAAGACCAATTCTAGAGGCATCACAGTAAACTGTGAACTTATCCACACTATTAGGCAAAGCTAATATTGGCGCTGTGGTCAACTTCTCCTTCAATAACTGAAAACTATTCTCACAAGCTTCTGACCACTCGAATCTAACATTCTTCTGAGTCAAGCGAGTCATAGGGGCTGCTATCCTGGAAAAATCCTGCACAAACCGCCTATAATACCCGGCTAAACCCAGAAAACTCCGAATCTCCGTTACAGAAGTAGGTCTAGGCCACTCAGATACTGCCTCAACCTTCTGTGGATCAACCTGAATACCTTCTTTAGACACTACGTGTCCAAGAAAAGAAACACTCTCCATCCAGAAATCACACTTCGAGAATTTAGCATAAAGCTGATGATTTCTCAGTGTCTGTAGTACAATCCTCAAATGATATACATGCTCTTCCATACTCCTCGAATATACTAGTATATCATCAATGAAGACTACCACAAACTGATCCACATACGGTCTGAATACTCTGTTCATCAGATCCATAAAAGCTGCTGGTGCATTAGTCAAACCAAAAGACATCACCAGAAACTCATAATGGCCATATCTAGTGCGGAAAGCTGTCTTAGGAATATCAGCTTCACTAATCCGCAGCTGATGATAACCCGACCTCAAGTCGACCTTAGAAAAGAACTGTGCACCTTGTAGTTGATCAAACAAATCATCTATCCTCGGGAGAGGATACTTGTTCTTCACTGTTACCTTGTTCAACTCTCTGTAGTCAATGCACAGTCTCAGGGTACCATCCTTCTTCCTCACAAACAAGACTGGTGCACCCCAAGGAGAAACACTAGGTCTGATAAAACCCTTCTCCAACAACTCTTGCAATTGTTCCTTTAACTCTCTCAACTCTGCAGGAGCCATACGATAGGGTGGCATAGATATAGGAGTAGTACCTGGAACCACATCTATACAGAACTCAATCTCTCTATGAGGTGGTAACCCTGGCAACTCCTCGGGAAAAACATCAGAAAACTCACAAGCAACAGGAACATCTGTGAGTAATAACTTCTCCACTGACGTATCCCTAACCAATGCCAAAAACCCCTGACAACCTTTCCTCAATAACTTCCTAGCTGAAATAGCAGAAATAAGATTCTGAGGTGCTGAACTCCTATCACCAACAAACTTAAAATCTACTTCACCAGGAATTCTGAAAATCACCTCCTTATTCCTGCAATCTACCACGGCAAAGTACTGAGACAACCAATCCATTCCCAAAATAACATCAAACTCCATCACATCTAACAAAATCAAATCGGCGGGTAATTCTCTATCTCCCACGAGAACTGGACAACCAGAAAGAACAATATCGGTGTCCAAGGAATCACTCAGAGGAGTGGCAACAGACAAGGGAAAAGCCATCCTCGAAGCTTGCCAACAAGATTTAGAAGCAAAAATAGGAGAAACAAACGAATGCGTGGCACCCGGATCAAACAAAACCAAAGCATCCAGGTAACAAACAGAAAGAATACCTGCCACGACTGCATTAGATGCCTGAGCATCCTGCTGAGTCAGATGAAAAACTCTGGCCTGACCTCGACCTCCCTACTGACTGGTAGAAGCCTGGCCAACACCTCTGGCACCTCCTCTAGTACCTCTACCACGACTCTGCTGTGGAACAAACTGAGTAGAACTTTGATGCTGGGCTGGTGGCAACTGAAATGGCACGGGTGCTGCACTAGCAATCGACTGCTGTGGGAATCGCGGAATCTGCTGCTGCTGATATCCGGAATAAGGACACGATCTGGCAAAATGTCCTGTCTGCCCGCATCTGAAACATGTCAGTGGTGTCAGATAACACGGTCCCTGATGGACTCTACCACACGTCTGACAAACACTGGCCGCTGATCCAGAACTACGACCACTGCTGCTGCTCGAAGCACCTGATCCGAATCTGAATGATCTACGCTGACCTCCACGGCCATGTCTACTGCTCCGATGCACTCGCTGCTGCTGTCTTTGACTCTGCTGAGTCGAACCTCGCTGCTGACTACTCGAACCAACATGAAAACTCGAATATGGAGTAGCCTGCAATCCACTCGACTGAACTCCCAACTGGTAATAATCAGGCATCGCTCCCTGCCTAACTAATCTCAGCTCAATCTCCTTAGCTAGCTCAATCACAGACTCCAGAGTAAGACCTGCTGTGGGCATACCAGCAAAAGCAGAACCCAAACCAGTAACGTATGTAGTAACAGCGAAATACTGATCTCGCATCAGATCCTCAGCATATCTACCCAGACGAAGAAACTCTCGGGTATACTCCTCTACTGATCGATCTCCACGAGAAATACTAGTCAGACGGAGACGATAGCTCAAACGAAGAGGCTTTGGACAAAATCTCCTCATGAATCGCTCTCGAAACTGAGCCCATGTCATCGTCATCATATAAGGCTAGATCATCTGAATGAACCAATCCAAGGCTGGTCCCTCAACAGACAACTCAACAATCATGATCCTCTGGTACTCGGTATGAGCAGTCCGAGTCCTAGTCTCAATCACATGCAGAAAATCTAAAGGATCAGAAGTACCATCAAACGCAATCCTGCCAACTCGGGCATAGAACAAAGCTGCCTCAGGGTCAGACATACCCTGCTGATAGGCAGGCTGAACAGGCTGAACAACTGGAGGAACAGGAACATCAAACTCAGGCTCAACAGGCTCCTCGTCCTGTAACTCTCTCTGCCTACGGCAACCTGCCGCTCCTCGAGGTCTACCCCTGCCACGACCTCTATGTCTAACTGGCTGCTCAGGAGGTAAAACCTCATCCTGAAAAGACTCATCATCCTCGGCCTCAACAACCGGTGGAGCGACACACGCTCGCCTCCTCATTCTGAAAAGACAAACGGAAAGATTCAGACAAAACAGACAACGGAGGAATAACGCTGAAAACTAAAGCAAGGAATACTCATCAAGACATACTCGAACCTAATACACTGCAGTAGTCCAATAGAAAACACAACTTTAAAACTAGGGCCACAACTCACATAACTAAGCCCTGACACAGAACTCACACTCTGAAACGAACTTCGCTCTGATACCAACTTTGTCACGACCCAAAACAGGGGCCATGACCGGCGCTAGGGAACAGGAATTCTTTCGAATCCGGAACCCGTAGCAAGCCTAAAAATAAAATAAAGCATGCCACAATAACAATAAAAATATAATATGCAGCGGAAATAAAAATCATAATATCATTATATTATCCATATCAACTGGATTTAAATAAAAATCTCATCTCATACATAAAATCTCTTTAATACAAATCCAGTTCAATATAATACATCTCTTTAAAATAAAGTACATAAAATCCCATACTTTAATTCACAACTACTGCAGTGTCTAGATAAAATAAATAAGACTCAAGTAGACAATTTACATAAAGAAGCCGGGGCGGAAGAAATCCGGCGTATCGACCTGCTACTGAGGTCTGAGGAAGTTGACTCTCCTGGAAAAATAGTCAACGGAGGGGAGTCAGACCTCACTGAGTGAATTACTATAATATATATACATACACACTAAGTGATAATGCATACAGTCAACAGTATATATATAATATGTATATATACAGGCAAATTCATACAGATGCAGAAAAATCATTTTTATATATATTTTACTGAAAAATCCCAGTTTATGAAGGATCGCATAGAACCCTAGAATATCGCAACCTCAAAAATAGTATTAAACAACACTCTGGCCATACTGGCTCACTTATACCAAATATATCCACTTAATCCATTTGGACAGTAGACTGGCCCCGAGACACTAAGTCAATCGAGCTCCAGCAGTCTGACTGCCAGTGTGATTGGCCCCGAGACACTTGGTCAACCGAGCTCCAGCAATCACACCCAAACCACATCTCACATATCAATAATCATAATCAAATCAATATCCACAAATAGTTAGTAATATAGCCTAAAGCTATAGGCGTACCGGTACGTACTCGGTCCTAGTGCTGCCCACTAGGTAGCACGTTCTATTGATACCCTTCATTAATAAATAATAAAACATTCATTGACAAATACATGATGCATGAATTTAAATAAATCAACAATATAAACTATATATATATCGAAAATATACCAAACATAAACCAGGTATATTTTGAGTATATATATGTCAAATGAATTCAATCAAATCATGAATTAAACTAAAAATATATTTAAAAACATTTTAAATATATTTTATTAACAAAACATGTATATAATTTATTATATACCAAAAATATATCAAAAATATACTTGAATATAAATCACATTATTTATGCATATTCAGTCAAAATAAAACATGCATTTTTCTAAATCATGCATCCTAAGCATATATATATAATATAGTAACTCACCTAATGCGCTCCACGAGACAGGTCCGACGGGCCTGGTCCACTAGCCCTCGGTCTCGGCGCAACTAAACAAGCAATAAATAACCGACATTAGAATAAACCTAACATAAATCCTAGAATTCAATCTAGAGTATTAAAATACGGAAACAGAATTAGGGTTCGACTGGATATCACGTTTTACGAGAATTCTACCGAAAATCCGGCAGAACCTCCCCTGTAAAACGGACATCTCTCTACTCAAAAGAGTAGAGCCGACCCTGCAAAGAAACACACTTCGAAAAATGAGCTCAACACAAACAAAATCCCACGGTCGGACTCCAAACTACAGTCCACCGACCGGGATCCACAAACACAGAATAATTCCAGATATACCGAAAATATCCTTAAATCACAGAAATACATTTCATACATAGAAATTACATAATTGACCTTGAAACACTATAAAAACCGATTAAAACTCATTTTATTAGAAAAACCGTATATTATATATATAATTGAAAATAATTCCCGGAAAATAGTTTTAATTAGTTAAAAATACCAAATATTTTGTAGAAATCATTTTTATACCTTAAATAAATATTAAAACCAATTAAATTACATTTTTACACAATTTAGGGTAAAATTACCAAAATACCCTTATATATATAAATATACTTAAATTACTTCAAAAATTCACCAAAAATCATACAATTACCCAAAATTAATTTTCTCAACATATTTATCAATAATATCAATATTTAAACTCAATTAACCAATTAAATTCAAATAAAAACACAATTAACCTAATTTTCCAAAATCACCTAAACTTCAATAATTAAAAATAAATACTTGGAAATTCATAAAAATTCCAAATAAATTCCTATAATTCATTTCAACACCCAATTCAACCATAAACTCCAATTTCATAATTTAAATAATTAATTTCCGAAAATTAGAAAATAATATTAAAATATTCAAAAATACCCAAAAATCCAAACAACCTCCAAAAATTCTACAAAAATTCATACATGAATATTAAGCTACTAGGAACAACATTTGTGAAGGAATTAAGCATGAATCAATCAAGAAAAATTCGAAAAAAATCGAAAACCCTAATAGGCCGAATTTTACAAATCGAAACCTAAGCAATTCTAGACCATTTTAGCTCAAACCAAAGCTAGAATAACACTCACCGGAGCTCAAGGAGAAGAAAGAGACCGGCGGTGTCGAAAACGGTGGCCGGAATCGACGTGATCGACGGTGAGTTGATTTTCGGCTTCTCCGGCCAAAATCACTCTCCTGACGCCGGAAACGGCCTCCACAGGCGGCGAAACTGGTCGGGGAAGATGGTGGCACACCGGACGGCACACCCACGGTGAAGGAACGGCACGGAAGCGACCGGAAATGGTGAAGAGAGAATCGGGAGGCAGAAGATGAAGTCGGGGGCAAAATGGTAATTTTGCAAACTTTTTGATTTTTGATGTATATATGTATATATATATATATTATACTATATATTAAAATAATATTAAATTACACACATCAAATATACACCACACACATAAAATATTAATATTTTAATAATTTTTACCAAATAAAATTAATTAAATAACAATTAAAACAATTAAATACTTAATAAAATATTAGGGAATAATAAACCCTAATTAAATAAATATACACACAGTCTTTATTTAATAATTTAAAAATATGTATGAGTTCATGCAAGTCCGTAAATACATTTAAAAATAATTAATAATACATTGTTTACGTGAAAATTTCCCCGAAAATGCAAGTCCCGGGAAAATTTTACGTAAAACACTGTATATAAAACACATTAATTAAAATAGGTCTAAAATACATATCAACTCATAAAAATATCGTATACATACATATTCAAAATTATTAATACTGCATATCCCGATACAGTATAAAAACATGTAAAAACACGGGATATTACAATGCGATAAAATAAAATAAATAAAATATTATACAATGGAAATTAAATCTCAAATATAATATAAAATAATTTCTCACTTCCTTTAATAACATAAATCACATCTCATATATATAATAAAATCTTTAAGTACAAATATTTCAGAGTAGCACTCTGAATTTAAAATCTTATACGTACATAATTATAAATACAACTCACAACATATTAAAGTACAACAACTACTGCAGTGTCTAAAGTACAAAATAAAACTAAAGTAAGCAATTTACATAATAAAATCGGAGCGAAAGAAATTTGGTGAATAGGTCTACTGCTGAGGTCTGAAGACGAAGACTCTCTTGAAAAAAATATCAACAGAGGGGAGTTAGACCTTACTGAGTGAATTGTTATAATATATATATATGCATAACTAAATGTCAAGTGCAGACACTCAATAGAATATATATAATAAATATATATACAGGCAAATACACACAGATGCTGAAATCACTTTTATATAATACTGAAAAATATCAGTTTATGAACGATCAAATAGAATCCTAAATGATTGCAACCTCAAATAGTAATAGATAACACTTTAGCCATACAGACTCACTTATTCTAAGTAAATTCACTTATTCCATTTGGACAGTAGACTGACCCTGAGACACTAAGTCAACCGAGCTACAGCAGTCTGATTGTCAGTGTGATTGGCCCCGAGACACTTAGTCAAATGAGCTCTAACAATCACACTCTCAAATCACATCTCACATCAATCAAATCAAATCAATCGAGTTATAATCCACAAATAGGTTAGTAATTTAACTTAAAATCTACTGTCGTACCTATACGTACTCGGTCCTAGTGCTACTCACTAGGTAGCACGTTCTATTGATATCCTTCATTAAAATAAACTCATACATTCGTAAAATAAATGATGCATGATATTAATTTAAATGGCAATATAAACCATATATATACTAGAAATATACCAAAAATAAACTAAGTATATTTCGAGTATACATATGTCAAATAAATTCAGTTCAATTATAAAATAAACCAAAAATAAACCATATATATATACTTAAAAACAACTTAGGTATAAATCAAAGGTAAAACATACATTTAATTCAAAATATACGAAAAATATACTAAAAGTATACCAAAAATATTCTTTAGCATTTGTTAAATCATTTATGCATAATTCATACAATTAAAACATATATTTATAAAAACATTCAACCTTAATACACGTATATATAAAATAACAACTTACAGTTGTACGTTCCACGAGACGAGTATGATGGGCCTAGTTCACTAGGTCTCGGTCTCGGCGCAACTAACAAATAAATAAATAACATATAATATCCCGAATTTTTAAATATTTTTATATTACATCGGGATATGCAGTGTTAATAATTTTTGTATATATATTTATGATATTTTATGAGTTTTTTGTTTGTTTAAAGCTAATTTTAATTATTTTATATTATTTTAAGTACTTTACGTAAAAATTTTCCGAAAATTGTATTTTCGGGGAAATTGACACGTAAATAAATTAATACTATTTATTTTGACTAGTTTTATGAATTTGCATGAACTCATATATAATTTTAAAGTGCTAAAATAAAATGTATATATGTGTATTTATTTAAATTAATTAGAGCTTAATTAATTTCCTTAATTTTATTATTTAATTTTTGTATTAATTAATTTTAAGTTTATAAATTATTAAACATATTAAAATATGTGTGTGGTGTATATTTAATGTGTGTGAAATTTTATATTATTATAATATATAGTGTAAATATATATATATACATATATACATAATTTTTTTTATCAAAAAACCAAAACTTCCATTTATTTACAGTTTTGCCCCTCCTTCATCTTCTTTCTCCCAAAACGTTTTCCACCATTTTCAGCGACTTTCAAGCTGGTTTTCTTGCTGTTACTATGCCCCTCAGCCTTCCTCTTCCACCTCCAGCCATTTCCACCACCTGAAACACTCTTTTCCGGTGAGTTTTGGCCAGATTTTCTTCAAGGAGCCAAAAATCAACTTAGCTCCGACCAAGCACTTTCCGGCCACCAAATTTGATGCCGTTGGTCTCTATATTCTCCTTGAGCTCTAGTGAGTGTGATTCCAAGCTTTGTTTCACTTGATTTGGTCTAGAATTGCTTAGGTTTCAATTTCTTCAAATCAGCCATTTTGGGTTTCGAATTTTTTTTAGCTTCAATTTGATTGATTCATGAAAAATTCCTTCACAAACTTTGTTCCTGGAAGCTTAATATACATGATTTAATTTTTTTAGAATTTATTTTAATTTTTGTGAATTTTTGATTATTTTATTATTATTTTCTAATTTTCGAAAATTAATTAATTAAATTATGAAATTGTGTTTTATGGTGATTATAGGAGTTTAAAATGAATTATAGAAATTTATTTGTAATTTTTGTGAATTTTTATGTATTTATTTGGAATTTATTAAGTTTATGTAATTTTGAAAAATAGGGTTAATTATGTGTTTAATTGAAATAAATTGGTAAATTGAGTATATTTATTGATATTATTGAATTATATGTTGAGAAATTAATTTTTGAGTAATTATATAATTGTTGGTGAATTTTTGAACATTTATAGTGAATATATATATATAGGGGTATTTTGGTAATTTTACACTAAATTGGTTAAAAATGTAATTAAATTAGTTTTAATAGTTATTTAGGGTATAAAAATGATTTCTGCAAATTTATAGTATTTTTAACTAATTAAAACTATTTTTCGTAAATTATTTTCAAATTATATATAATATACTATTTTTCTAAATAAATGGGTTTTTTATTGATTTTTAGTATGTTTTAGGGTTAATTACGTAATTTGGATTTATAAAATGTATTTTTATTATATAAGGGCATTTTTGGTATTTTATAAATATTCTGTGAGTGTGAACCTCGGTCGGTGAATGGTAGTTTGAAGTCCGACCGAGGGATTTTGGTTGTAATCCTGTGTTTATTCCGAAGTGTATTTCTTTGCAGGACCTGCTCTACTCTTTGAGTAGAGAGATGTCCGTTTTACAGGGAAGGTTCTGTCGAATTTTTAGTAGAATTCTCGTAAAACGTGATATCCGGTCAAATTTCTATTCTAAATCTGTGTCTAAAATTCTAGATCGAGTCTTTAGAATTTTTGTTAAATTTATTCTGATTTCATGTTATCATTTGTTTGTCTAGCTGCGCTGAGACCGAGGCCTAATGGATCAGACCTGCCGAGTTTGTCTCGTGGAGCGCTAACATGTGAGTTATTATACTGTATATATATGCACTGCATATAGGGTGCATTATTTAGACTTTTTCATTTTCATTGTATGTTTTAAAAATGATTTAAATTATAATATTTTTGGTATATCTAGGGTTGCATTTTTATATATATGCATATTAAATAATTATGCATGTTAGTTTGATATATGCATATTAAACAATTAGGTTTAGGTTTAATACATTTGAGTAATATACACATGTTTTAAAATGTACATAATTATTTTATTAAATGATTAGTATAACCTTAGGTATAGTTTTAGTAGATTTTAGGTTTATTCTTAAATAATTGCATGTTAAATTATAAACCTACACTTAAATTATTTTTAAGTTTATTTTTGGTATATTTTTTATTTATTTCTGAATAAATAAATGTTTTATTATTAAATTAAACCTAACACATTAGTGGTATATTTAGGGTTTATTTTTTTATATATGCATGTTAGATAATTAGGTTTATTTTTAGTATATTTGTGAATATATGTTAAACACAAACACGTATTTAAATGAATATTTATACATAAATGGTTTATTAAATGATTTGAGTACTTAGGGTATATCTTTTGCATATTTAAGTATATTTTTATGATAATGCATGTTATATTATTGTTACTCATTTAAATTGTTTTTAACTATATTAATGATTTATCTTTAGTTTATTTCATATTTTATTTGACTATATATATATATATATATATATATATATATATATATATATATATATATACTTGAAATATATTGGGTATATTTTAGGTACATTTTTGGTATATATAATATATGGTTGGTTTTACTATTATGAATATTGTTCTACATTAATTATTTTTCGAATGAATGATTTATTCGAAGTAAAGGATATCAATAGAACGTGTTTCCTAGTGGGCAGCACTAGGACCGTGTACATACTGGTACGATAGATAAGGATTGAGTGAGAGTTAAAATTGGGTGATTATAATTGATTTAATTGATTTGACTAAGATTAATGGTATGTTAGATAGTGTGATTGCGGGGCCAATCACACTGATAGTCGGACTGCTGGAGCTCGGTTGACTTAGTGTCTCGGGGCCAGTCTACTGTCCATAAGTGAATTGAATGATCTATTGGGTTGATTGAGATGTGAGGTGATAGATAGTGTGATTGCTGGAGCTCGATTGACCAAGTATCTCGGGGCTAATCACACTGATAGCCAGACTGCTAGAGCTCGGTCGACTTAGTGTCTCGGGGCTAGTCTGCTGTCCAGATTGGAATAAGTGTTCTATTTGGAATCAAGTAAGCCTGTATGGCTAGAGTGATAATGGGATTGTTTGAGGTTGTTATTATTTAGGGTTTTATGGATCCTTCATAAATTAAAACAAACGTTTTCTACATTTAGTATATTTATAAAAGCAAAGTTTGGCATTCGTGTGAAATGTGTGTATATACATATATATATAAGAATGCCTGATTGTTATGGTTTAGTTTGCATGTATATATAGTATAATAATTCACTCAGTGAGGTCTGACCCCCCTCAATTATTTTTTTCAGGAGATTCCATATCGTCAGACCTTAGTTGTAGAGTTCCTCGCCGGTGTTCTTCAGTCCCGGCTATTTTATGCAAATGTATATTCTGAACTTTGAATTGTATTCTAGAAACTGCAGTAGTAGTGTTATTATATTGGAAGTGTATTATTTTGTTTGGATATTATATACTCTGAGAATTTGTATTTGAATATTGTACGAATATGTATTCATTTATAAAAGGATTTGGAGTATTTATTTTATATATTAATTCAGAAAAATTTTAATTTGGTCATACTTTTATATAATTATTGCATGATTTTATTTTCTTAGGCTTGCTATGGGTTCCAAATTCGAAAGAATTCTCGTTCCCTAGCGCCGGTCATGACTCCTAGTTTGGGTCGTGACAATAACATGAAAATCAGTATAAATCTAACTTAATTTCTAGAAACTCTATCTAAAATTCTATACACATACAAGGAATAGGAATTTGACTGAATGTCATGTTTTATGAGAATTCTACCAAAAATTCGACAGAACCTCCTCTGTAAAATGGACACCACTCTACTTAAAAAGTAAAGCCGGTCTTACAAGAAAAATACAATTCGATTATAGAATCCTCAGAACCCCTCGGTCGAACCTCAAACTGCAAATTCCACCGATCGAGGTTCACAATTCACAAGAAAATACACAAAATATATTAAAATTCCATAAATACCGAAAATAACCTTTTGACACCAAAATATAACAAATTTAAATATTTAAACATTTAAAATAATTATTTAACTAACAATTACTTAAAAACCCTAATATTAATATAATATTATTAAAAATCGATAATAACTTGATAAAGTCACAAATATTAATAAAAATTCATTTATAAATCCAAATTATTCAATTAGTCCAAAAACATACTAAAAATTACTAAAAACCCATTTATTTACAAAAATAGTATATTATATATAATTTAAAAATAATTTTTGAAAAATAGTTTTAATTAGTTAAAAATAGTAAATAATTTGTAAAAATCATTTTTATACCTCAAATAATTATTAAAACAAATTAAACTTATATTTAACTAAAATTTCTACCAATTACGAAAATACCCCTAGTATATAAAAATTCACATAATATACTATAATTACTCAAAAATTCGCTAAAAAATTATATAATTACTCTTAAATTATTTTCACAATATATAATTCAATAAAATCAATAATTATACTCAATTAACCAATTAATTTTAACAAAATATATATATAACCTATATTTCTAAAATTCACATAAACTAAATAAAATTATATTAGTTACACAAAAATTATAAATTAAATTCTATAATTATTCTCAACCACTATAAACACCAAAAATCAAAATTTCACAATTTATTTAATTAATTTATGAAAATTAGAAAATAATAAAAAATTCACAAAAATCAAAATTAATTCCAAAAATTCCACAAAAATTCTAGAGTGTAGATTGAGCTAGTAGAATAAAATTTTGTGAAATAATTAAGCTTTAATATCAAAGATCGAAGTTTAAAAAATTAGAGAAACAAAAATGGCCGAATTAGAAATCAAGCTCACCACCAAAATCTAGACCAAATCAAGTAAAATCAAGCTTAGAAACACACTCACCGGTGCTCAGGGAAGAGAATGGAGGTGGCCGAAATCGGCTTGAACGACGTTAAGCTTGATTTTTAGTTTTCTAGCTAAAACAAGCTTCAAAGGCGCCGGAAATGGATGCTGCTGGCGGCGGAGCTGGCTGTCAGGCGACGATGGCATACCAGGAGGCACACCGACGGTAGGTGGCTGGACTTGCAGACGGACGGTGATGGTGATGGGGAGAATCGGGAGGGTGAGGGAGATGAAGGGTAGTGTATATATATATATATTATAACTTTATATTATAGTATAATAAACTTTAATATATATAATTCCACAAAAACACACACCACATAATTATTATATATATACACACACACACACACATACATAACACATAATAATAAAAATATAATATATATACATAATTTTAAATATTAAACCCTAATATTATAATATATATATATATACAAAGTAATCATGCATGAAACCATGCAATTTAATAAAATAAAATAAAATAACATATTTAAATAAAATATTATTTCCCAAAATAATAGGTTTAGGGAAAATTTTTACATAGAAAATTTTAAATAAACGTAAATAACATTAATTATTAAAAAAATAATTAAATAATCAAATATATATTAAAAATTATTAATACTGCATATTTTGATACAGTATAAAAATATTTAAAAATTCGGATTGTTACAATAACAATGATGTACTCAAAATATTAATAATACTCAAATCACGTAAATTAAGAAAATAATATTAGTTCTTAAAAATAATATTAAAATAACCATGCACTAAATTAACGTTATTAGAATAATAGTATTTGAAAATAATAAATATAAATAATGGAATTTTAAATGTCCAAAATAATATATTTACGTAGAAAATTCAATTAAAAATAAAATAATGATAATAAATCACAAAATAGTAAAATAATTAAATATAACTTTTAAATTTTATTAACACTGCATATCTCATTATTTAATAAATTAAATTAAAAACTAGGGTTATTACATTATATTTAGTTCATATACTTTTTTTTTATGTATCATATTGTCACGACCCAAAACAGGGGCCATGACCGGCGCTAGGGAACGGGAATTCTTTCGAATCCGGAACCCGTAGCAAGCCTAAAAATAAAATAAAAATGCAATAACAACCATAAAAATATAATATGCAGCGGAAAATAAAATCATAAATATCATAAATATTACAATATCATCCATCTCAACTGGATATAATTCAAAACTCATCACATCACATATATAATCTCATAAATGTATAATCTTTATACAAATCCAGTTTCAACATAAAACATCTCTTTAAAATAAAGTACATAAAATCCAATACTTTAATTTACAACTACTGCAGTGTCTAGATAAAATACATAAGACTCAAGTAGACAATTTACATAAAGAAGCCGGGGCGGAAGAAATCCGGCGTATCGACCTGCTACTGAGGTCTGAGGAAGTTGACTCTCCTGAAAAATAGTCAACGGAGGGGAGTCAGACCTCACTGAGTGAATTACTATAGTATATATACATACACTCTAAGTGATAATGCATACAGTCAACAGTATATATATAATATGTATATATACAGGCAAGTTCATACAGATGCAGAAAAATCATTTTATATATTTTGTCTGAAAATCAACTTTTATGAAGGATCACATAGAACCCTAGAATATCGCAACCTCAGAAAATAGTGTTAAACAACACTCTAGCCATACAGGCTCACTTATTCCAAATATATCCACTTAATCCATTTGGACAGTAGACTGGCCCCGAGACACTAAGTCAACCGAGCTCCAGCAGTCTGACTGCCAGTGTGATTGGCCCCGAGACACTTGGTCAACCGAGCTCCAGCAATCACACCCACAAACCACATCTCACACATCCAATAATCATATCAAATCGATATCCACAAATAGTCAGTAATAAAGCCTAAATACTATAGGCGTACCGGTACGTACTCGGTCCTAGTGCTGCCCACTAGGT